>BPLS01000263.1:102504-138301 GCA_019656275.1 Rhododendron kiyosumense
GCCCTAATTACTAAGCTAGCTCATCGGTTAAAAACCTTGATTTACCAATTTCCGAAGTTTCAC
This sequence comes from Rhododendron kiyosumense, assembly GCA_019656275.1. NCBI lineage: Eukaryota > Viridiplantae > Streptophyta > Magnoliopsida > Ericales > Ericaceae > Rhododendron > Rhododendron kiyosumense. The sequence continues at coordinate 102,568 of BPLS01000263.1, forward strand.
TTTCAAGTCTCTATCAAAGGCGAAGATAAATCCCTTTCCCATCGAAACTCCCTCTTTGACTCATGCTTTTTTGAATTGAATACCCCAACCCCAATGGTTCTATTATTAGGCCACCGTCCCCTTTATTGCGTGCCCCACTCCCCACCCATCTCTCTCTCCCTCCCCGCTAGGCCCCACCTCTTCAACAGACCACGAATTCAATTCCTTCCTCCCCAATTCTGTTTAAACCAGCGCCAAAAAAGCCCACACAACCCTCCATACACATTTCTCTCGCTCCTCTTCAAAATTTGCCACCACGTTTCCCTCCCTCCCTCCCTCGGACTCCCTTTCTCTCTCTCTCTCTCTCTCTCTCTCTCTCTCTCTCTCTCTCTCTCTACATACATACGCATACTTACATGGAGATATACTTCAACAAACGAAATTGAGACCTTCAGCTGGTTCAATTTCTCAGTTGCTGAAAATGACCATTTCTACAATGCTACTACCCCTTCTACTCTTCCTCTCACTCCAACCCCTCACTCTCTCTCTAAACCAGGAAGGCCTCTACCTCCAGCGAGTCAAGCTCACTCTCTCCGACCCAAATGCCTACCTCTCCGGCTGGAATGAGCGCGACCAAACCCCGTGCAACTGGGCCGGAATCGCCTGCGATCCGACAACCCGCTCCGTCACCTCCGTCGACCTCTCCAACCTCGACCTATCCGGCCCCTTCCCGCTCTCCCTCTGCCGCCTCCCCTCTCTCTCTTCCCTCTCTCTCTACAACAACAACCTCAACTCATCCCTCCCCCTCGCCATCTCCGCCTGTCGAAACCTCGTTAGTCTCAATTTAGCCCAGAACTTCCTTACCGGCCTCCTTCCGTACACGTTGGTCGAAATGCCCGAATTGAGAACCCTGATCCTCGGCGCCAACGGCTTTTCCGGCCAGATTCCGGCGAGCTTCGGCCGGTTCCGGCGATTGGAGACTCTGGATTTGGTCAACAACCTTCTCACCGGCACATTCCCCGCTTTCCTCGGTAACCTAACGAGTCTGAAAACGCTGTCGCTCGCTTACAACCTTCTGTTCTCGCCGAGTCGACTCGCTCCCGAACTCGGGAACTTAACTGGCTTACAGACCCTGTGGTTGAGTCGCTGCAACCTGGTGGGCTCGATTCCCGACAGTTTCGGGCGACTGAGTCGACTTGTCGACCTCGACGTGTCGGACAACACGCTCACCGGGTCGATACCGAGCGTGATTTTTCGGCTCAAGAGTGTTGTCCAGATCGAGCTGTACAACAACTCGTTTTCCGGCGAGTTGCCGGCGGCTGGGTGGTCGAACTTAACGTCTCTCCGGCGATTCGACGCGTGTTACAACGGGTTAACCGGGCCCGTTCCGGACGAGTTGTGCCGTTTGCCACTCGAGTCATTGAACCTGTGTGATAACCAACTAGAGGGTTTGTTGCCGGACAGCATTGCGTTGTCCCCCAACTTGTACGAGCTCAAAGTGTTCAACAATAAGCTTCATGGGTTTTTACCGAGTCAACTCGGGAAGAACTCTCCATTAGAAACCATAGACGTGTCTGAAAACCAGTTTTCTGGTCCCATTCCATCGACTCTCTGCGAGAAGGGGGCATTGTCACAGCTTCTATTGATATACAACTTGTTTTCTGGGTCCATTCCAGTCAATCTTGGAAATTGTACAAGTTTGAGCCGGGTTCGGTTACGGGGTAACCGGTTTACCGGTTCTGTGCCGGCTGAGTTTTGGGGGTTACCTGGCATGTATTTGCTTGATATTGGTGATAATTCATTTTCAGGTAACATATCTTATACGATATCTGGTGCATCAAATCTCTCAGTGCTTTTCATTTCCAAGAATCGATTTTCGGGGTCTATACCGAAAGAAATTGGATCTTTAGGCAATTTAGGACAATTTTCCAGTAGTGATAATGATCTTTCTGGGGAAATTCCGTCGACGATTGTGAACTTGGGTCAGTTAGGGAGGCTTGATCTCAGTAACAATGGGTTGTCTGGGGAGTTTCCAATGGGAATCGACTCATTGAAGCAGCTCAATGAGCTTAATTTGGCTAGTAATAGCTTATCTGGTGAAATCCCAAGTGGTATTGGGAGTTTGCCAGTTCTTAATTACCTTGATCTTTCTGAGAATCAATTTTCCGGGCAAATCCCACTTGAGTTGGAGAATTTGAAGCTCACTGTGCTAAATTTGTCCTACAATCATCTCTCTGGCGAAATTCCTGCCCTTTATGCTAAGGATTTGTATAGGGATAGCTTTTTGGGCAATCCGGGCTTATGTGGTTATCTGTCTGATCTTTGTACTCGAAAAACCATGGTTAGGAATCGTGGTTATGAGTGGATACTTAGGTCTCTCTTTGTACTAGCTGGGATAATTTTTGTTGTTGGGGTTGCTTGGTTTGTATGGAAGTTCTGGAATTACACAAAAATGAACAAAGGAATTTCGATGGTGAAGTGGAAATCATTCCATAAACTGGGCTTCAATGAATATGAAATCCTCGATTGCATCGATGAAGATAATGTTATCGGAAGTGGAGGTTCGGGGAAAGTCTACAAGGTTGTGCTTAGCAATGGTGAGGCAGTAGCAGTGAAGAAGCTGTTTAAAAGTTCAAGAAAAGATGACGAAAGGTTTAGCTGTTCTGAATTACAAAAAGACGCCTTTGAGGTTGAAGTTGAGACATTGGGGAAAATTAGGCACAAGAATATTGTTAGGTTGTGGTGTTGTTGCAACACTGGGGAAAGCAAGCTTTTGGTATACGAATACATGCCAAATGGTAGCTTGGGGGATTTGCTACACAGTAGCAAAAGAGACTTGTTAGATTGGCCTACAAGATTGAGGATAGCGATGGATGCTGCTGAGGGTCTTTCTTATTTGCATCACGACTGCGTTCCTCCCATTTTCCATAGGGATGTCAAGTCGAACAATATTTTGTTGGATGAAGATTTTGGTGCTAGAATTTCTGATTTCGGTGTTGCTAAAATTGTCGAAACAGTGAACAAGGATGCAAAATTGATGTCTTCCATTGCTGGCTCTTGTGGTTACATTGCACCAGGTATGACACGTCCGTTACATGCTCGCTCGTTTCCATTCTTGCCATATCAATTCTTAGTTGTAAAACTGGATCATGAATCTCCTATAAGTGTTTTGATGTGGTACCTCTTGATGTGCTTTCTTTTCTGGTATGCTGAATTAGTATTGGTTTCATCAACTAGACGAATTATTTCTTGTTTCGCGTCTTCTGCCAAGCATGTGTGAACTCAAGGCTTCCCATATTGTGTTTTATGTTGTCTGCTCATATCATGTAAAATTGTTTCACTCGAATCAGCGTCGCTTTCCTGTAGCTTTATAAATTTATAATGAATACTGAGCATATGTTGAGCTGCATAATTCATATTTAGTTTGGAGAACATTTTGATTAGAAATGTCAAATTCAAACTTAGCTTACATTTAGAATCTGCAATTACCTTAATTTGAGTTGTCTGCTTAGAATTATCTATCTTCTTAAAACAATTTGATTACTTGTTCAGCAGTTTGCTAAATTTTAATTGAAGCTGCTCTGTTGGATCTTAAACCTACTGCAGAATATGGATACACTCTTCAAGTGGATGAAAAGAGCGACATCTACAGCTTCGGTGTGGTCATTCTAGAGCTAGTGACTGGTAGACGACCCGTTGATCCAGAGTTTGGAGAGAAAGACCTAGTGACATGGGTCTGCGGTAGCTTGAACCAGAAAGGCATCGACCATGTGCTTGATTCAACTCTGGCTTCTACTTGCAAAGAACAAATTGGCAAGGTTCTGGATATCGGCCTCCTTTGTGTTAGCTCAATTCCCATTAACCGGCCTTCAATGAGAAGGGTGGTGAAAATGCTGCAAGAAGCAGGGGCAGGTACCAAGCCCAGGATAAGTGTGAAGGATGGGAAGCTTTCTCCTCATTGCTATGAAAACTCCTCAGATCATGGAAGTGTGGTATGAAGTACTTTAGTAAGAGGTCCTGGGAACAAGAGAGACAGGAATTTTTCCCAATTGATATGTCCATTTGGAGAAGTATAGTATATATTCAGACTAAAGTGAGGTTAACTTCTAGTGAATCCTCAACTGGTTGTGAACAAGACAACAATTTGTATCCATGATTGTAGTTGTAGAAGATCTTAAGGAATAGTATTAATGAAGTCCCAAGGGTGGTCATCCATATTCCTAGTTAGATTATCTTTTGGTTTCACTGCTATTCTATATAATTTCTGCAGTCAAAGCAATTGGCAACACTACAGTCTTGTGGTAATGTGGTTTATAGAGCAGAGTCAACACCTCTTGTGGTAATTAGTTTATTACCCAAAAATGCTAGCGGGGATCTTTGCGCCCCAAATATTTTCCTCACAATATTTCGCACAGATCCAAGCCTTCCTTCAGTTTGATAACATATTTTTGCTATTGACAATTACTTCCTTGGCTGCTTGATTTTCAGTTGATACACACGTTTCTTCTGTCAGCATAATTGATAAACTTTTGCAGAACTGCTCACCAATTTCAGATGAACAAAAATGATTGAAGGTACTAAATGTAACATGTATATTTTGTAATATATATACCAATATGTAATGTACATAATGTTTGTGCTTATTTCCTCTCTGTACAGTCCCAGTTCCCCATCAGATTTTGTACACAATGTGTGGCGCTACTTCAATTACCTGAGTTTTGTCACGTACACTGGTTAGAGTTTGATATCCTGATTTTAAAGTGATAGAATCTGTAACTGATTGTTACCTCTGCTGATAGGTTAAAGCATGGTCTACTCATCTTCAATTCTGGATGAATTTTCAACTGATATTTTCAAGAAGATCAAAGAAATTGAGAAGCAAATGGGAATTCACTTGGGTGAATAGAAAACAACAGATGTATGCATATACTACCTTCGAATTGTTCTTCCTTTCAATCGACAGAGACACATGCCTTGCTGCAGCCTCAATTTTCTCTATCGTTTCATGGATTGTATGCTTGGATCCAAGAGTTTTCTGCTTTTCATAATCTAAATCGGATCAAAAAGTTCACGGCATTTTAGAATGGAAGAAAAGAAGTATTTATAACTTATGAACTAAGGCTATGATATTTGCAAATCACCTGTACTTCATATAGTCCTGACAAATCAAGGTCTTGTGACATTGCTATTAGCTGAAAAGCATTGATGAAACTTGGAGTATTGGAAGTTTTTGTTCGGGTCTCATTTTCCAACATAAGGTGCAAGATATCTCTTAGGTGACATTGTCAATTGTGAAACTTTCTATGAATCTATGTTAAATACTCATGAAGTCATTACCTTAATTAAACCTAAAAGCTGCATGAACATCATCCAAGTCGGTATTCATCACATTCGAAATGCACTGCAGGCTCATAAACTGTTGTTGGAAACCACTTGTCTTCAATAATTTCTGGTAGTCTTGTTCACTGCATTGGCAAACCAAGATATTGTTGAATTTCCAGTCTTAATTCCACAATTTGTTTCTGTTTACTAATGATGGTGTAGAGCACTACCGTTCGTGGATTCAGATCAAGTATCTGGGAGATCAGTTTCTTGTGGCTTTCAGTAAACCACCCAGGAAATGCGTATTGTGCTCTCAGGATCTATTGCAAGGACATTTTTATCAGATTTAAGAAATTTACTGATTCTTTGAAATTTGGGTATTTTTATAATTTTGTTTGATGGCATAACTTCAGATACAAGTTCACCAGGCTAAGATCATCAAACGGTAGATATCCGGCAAGTAATTCAATAAGGATGACTCCACAGGACCAAATATCTGCGGCCGCTCCCTCATACCCCTTATTTGTAATCAGCTGTTCCCCAAATCATGAAGATTGCAATGAAGTTAGCTTTCTGCTTTTCTTCATACAAAGGTAATCTTGTTTTGTTTCTGTTTCCCTTCCAAAATTTCTCGCTTTCGTTTTTCCTTTTATGCAAGAAAACAATGTATAAAAAGTGTTTTAGCATGAAAATTGTTTGTTACCTCTGGTATTGCATAGCTTGGAGAGCCACATGCAGTAGATACTAGGTCCCTGGGCTGTTAAGTCAGTTATGAAAAGAGGGTTACTCTAGGAACCATGTGGGGGTTACATGGTTCAGCATTTAAAAGTCGGGGAGTCAATCCGCACAAGACCCAAATCACAGGGAGGTAAAATGTCTAGAAAGAATAAGTGGCAGTTACCTTCCGCAACACGCTGAGTCCAAAATCTGATACTTTCAGATTTCCGTTTCTGTCCAAAAGCAAGTTTTCTGGCTGTAAATTAAAATGCCAAGATCCAAGTAAATTTCCAATTTTCCCCTAGTAGATAACTGTGAAAAGAAGACTTGAGCAGGATAGTTTCATTCTGACCTTTAGATCTTGGTAAACCCCTCTGGAATGACAATAGTCTACAGCATCGAGTAACAGCTGAAAGTGTTTTCTTGCCCCTCTTTCATCAAACCCTTTTAACATATATAACTGTGAATTTTTTTTCCAGGTGATTATAATTGTTTGTAAGATCTCCCAAACACCAGTTTTGGCTTCCAATAGTCAACTAGTTGAATCTCACCATCTTATCAGATAGCTGCCCTCCTGATACTTGGTCCATTACCATGTAAATTTTTGTCTTTGTGCCGATTACCTGTGAGTTGAAATCAATGTCTATTTCAAGAAAGTTCTATAGATGAGTCAAATCAGGATTTCAAGCAGCTATAGTACCTTGTGTATTTTGACAATGTTTGGATGATTCAGAAGCTTCATTGTTCTTATTTCTCTCTTCACCGGAAAATCAAAGCTCCGTGCATCAAAAAAAGATGCAGATTTGAATCTATTAGGGAACTTACCGCCCTTTTCTTACATTTTCCCATGCCAAAACTTCACTTTCCCAAGATTTCATTTCAATGTGTTTGATTTTTCCCTCCTTAAGAAAACTTTAAAGAAACCACATTGGGAACAAATCTAGTGCAGTGAGCTAGTTAATTAGTGGTTTCTGAAAACACTGATTCAAACCACGACTGCAAATCAACCTGTACATATCCAATGAAGCATAAAAAAACAAAACAAAGATAGGGGATTTTGAAATTGGTTTTCTTGGAATTCACCTGGTACATGAGATTTCTTTTTACAACCATTTGCTTATCAATGATTTTGATTGCAACTTACTGACCATTGTCTGTGTTTACGGCCAGCTTGACCTTCGCGAACATGCCTTCTCCGATCGTTCGAATCAGTTGGTACTTCCCAATGCTGTTTGTATATCCCATTCTGGTACAAATTCAGTATCCTCCCGCCAATTTCTTTATGTCTGAGTTCTCTGAAGCTCTGTACATTCTTCCTCAATGTTTGAGTGCTACTTATATCCTTTCTGTTCTTTAGTTAGTGCTGAAGTTTGGGGCAATTTAATTCTGATTCTTTGACCTGTTTTGATGTTTGAGGAATTATTTTTTCCATGTGATCTCATGTTTCTATAATAAGATACATGACAGATCACGGTTTCATTGTGTGTTATTTGGAGGATTAATGAGCTGCTGGCTAGTTGGTGAGTGTGAAGGGGTGTGTGTTTTGGATGGAAGGTGGTGACTGTTATCTACCAATTTCACACTGTGGGGTTGCTAATTATTGTCATGGATCAACCTAAGTCATATACTTGGAAATAATAGCACATGCACACTTAATTTATGCATATATGTATGTGTGTGTCCTTATATAGGGATGGAATTACTTGGGAATTGGTTTAAAAGTTACTCTTATATCTTCCTCGAGGTCAAATCTTCTATACGGAAATTTCCATGTACCCCTATTTCCGTGCATTTTCGATCGCAGGATTGCAAGATTAAAAAAGCACGGGGACAGAGTTACAGATACTATTTGGTTCAGGTGATCTGGTATGTTTTTGTGCAACAAAAGATTCTAGTGTTGAAGCTCATGGACCTCTTTTGCCCCTTTATTTATGCCAAATTTCATGTTGATCCTAGATTAAGTGCTATCTGATCTACATAGCTTTGTATAATCTGGAAAAAAGCAATGGATGAGAGAATTCTTAATCTCTTTATTATCTTGAGAAACGCATTAAAGGTCAGTCCAGGGAAGCCCTGGCAAATGAACTAGAAAAAAAAAAGAAAAAAGAACAGACGAAATACTGTATGTCTAAAAGTCCATACTTGTCGTTGAACACGGAATTCTCTATATTGAAAATTATTGACCTTATGTTTGAATGCCCTCTTACTGTTGAATATCTGATCGTTCCTGGAATATGGAGAAAAGGGGGAAAAAGAAGTTGTGATTTTCACTCCATTTTTTGATATATGCACCCTATTTTTTCTCATTTAGTGGAACTTTTATCAAAAAATGGAGTGTTTGCATAAAAGAGAGGGATAGAGGAACCTATATTTGTTTTGTACACTTTGGCTGTCTCCATTAAGTTGAGAGTAGTCTATAATTTCTCTATTTTTGGATTGCAACTAGTGTGACTTGTTTGGTGCTTGGCAGTTGGGGACCTGGTTAATTGCTTATTATGTGTGGGGCTTGTACCGACCATGCTTTAGTTTGATGGTAAGATCTGTTCACTTTTATAGAGTATTGTTTTGTAGGTAATCCTGTACTGGATTAATCTTGTATCTGCAAGTATCTTATCATATAACACGTCAAAATAGAAGTGTCAAATGGGCCGTGCCATTTTTTAATTGTGTTGTGCCTGTGCTAGCCCATCTCGAACCTAGTTTTGTGTAACAACTAACAACTTATTATTTGTTGTGTCGTGCCCATGCCTTTTCTGGGGTGGATAGAAGAAAATTGATTAGTGGAATTATAGAGAGCAAACATTAACAGATAACGGAGAAACTGACCCCAACAAAATGGACTTCCAACTCACAACAAAGAGGATGATTAGCCCACCTAACCTAAGAGTTCTGTTCCAGTTCTGGGATCAGAGCAGTTTTAAAAATTTGAAAAAAATTTGTAGGTTAGCTTGTTTCTATGCTGTGCTCTGGACTCTTTGGACATGTAGGAATGAAGTGGTTTTCAGGAACAAGGTTTGGGAGATTGAGGAAATTATTGATTTGGTCAAAACTAGGATGGCCATATGGGTGAAAGGGGCTTATAATATCAAAGACTACTCTGTGGATGATTTTATAAGAAGTTTGGATGGGATAAGGAAACTGAATTTGAGAACCTGTTCTTCTCTTGTGGTGGGTGTGGGTCTGCTGGGCTTTTGCGTTTTTGTTTTTGTGTCCTTTTCTGGGTGGGGTGTGTCGTGTGCCTTGGCTTTTGGGGTTTTGTTTTTGGCTTTTCCTTTTCTGGTGCTTTGTCTTGTGTCTGGGTTGGGCTGGGGTTTTATTTTGCTGGTTGTTTGTCTGTTGCTGATTCAGTCTGTGTGTCTGCTCTTTAAGGATTTTGGTTCCTGTTTTTGTGGGTCTTTTTGTTCTTCATTTGGGTTTGCTTTCTGGTGGGTTTTGTTTTGGTTTTTCGGGTGGGTTGTTGGGTAGGATAGTGTTTTGGTTTCTATCCTGTTATGTTTTCTGCTGGTCATAGTTTGTCCTTCTTTGGAGATGCTCTCTTACAACTCCTGAACCCAGGAGGGCTATTACATTTAAAACTTTATCTTTCTTTTCAACTCCAAATCTTTGGAGGGCTAAGAGGCATAGCGGACTGTTTGATATCAAGTCGGATTTAAACCTTATCTGTCTTCTTTTCAACTCCAAATCTGTGGAGGGCTAAGAGGTATAATGGACTGGTGCTATCAGGTTAGATGTTTTGGTCTCTCTGCTGGTACGACTCAGCTACCTGCCCCTGCTTTTACTTCTGATGTTGCTGCTTGCTCTGTTATCGCAATACAGAGCTGCCCAGTGTTCCTCATACAAATGCATATTCCTGGTTTGTGTATGGTGATGTTGTCCTCTTTTCAACTACCATCTTTGGAGGGCCAAGAGGTTTCATGAGTTTCTGTTACCAATGCATAGATGGATTAGTTATGCTTTAGTTTCATACCTTCTGCTGTTGTATCTCATTACCCTTGGAGGGCTAAGAGCATAAGGTTTGCAAGTTGTCTTTGCCTCTTTTCAACTCCAATCCTGGGAGGGCTAAGAGGTCTGTGTAATCAGCATTGTGCCAACTCTGATGATGCAAAGATTTGAAGTTTCTGTGTTGTGGCAATTGGTTGTGATTTATCTTCTCAAGGAATTCTAAGCTAATTGCTGCTGCTGATATGGCCTGGTTGAGATCAATCTCCCCTCTCCTGTGCCAGCTTTCTTCTCTAAGATCTAAAGTGAGTTTGTGCTGCTGCTTGCTGTTGCAGTTTGCAATAAGTAGAGTTCGTGCTGCTGTTGTAGTGCATTATGTGCATCTTATTTCCTTTTTTCTTCTTCCAATGCTTTATTGGAAGTTTTTTCTTCTCTTTTCTCTTATCTCATGTATCAATATCATGGTGGTAGGTTTTTCTTTTCCTTGATGTGGATCAGCAAAAAAAAAAGGGAAAATGACGGCCCAGGACGTGTTTTGATAATTAATACCCGCTAAGGGTAAGCTAAGAATATTTGTTAATGTTGAAAATGTCATTGACGGGTATTAATTATCAAAACACGTCCTTTCGGCCGTCATTTACAAAGAGGATGATTACAAGCCCAACATATTCAACGGGTCAATCCAATCCCTTCCTCTGGGCCTATGTACACTTCCAAACCATCTGTCTTCTCCATCTAGACCATATCAAGCCAGGCCGTCCCATGGATCATTATTTTCACAACTCAAGCACGGGACAAATCATTCCGCCATATAATCATAGCTAGCAGATCTCTCTGTCAACAGTAATCTTATGATTCTACTATTTAACCCGTGTGTATGGTGTTAAATAGACACGAATAATCTGCTAGCTAAATAGAATCATAGCTAGCAGATAATTCGTGCCAAAATAGATCTTCCTGAGACAAAGTATCTCATTTTTTCTAAATTAAGTTCACATTAACTTCTTCACATTAGAAACAAGACTATACCTTTCTCCCTGCTCGATAATAAATTTACACGAATGACCATATTAAAAATGAAAGTGTAAGTAATACACAAAAATCAACTGTAATCCTTTAAATTTAGAAGAGCAGGACTCTCAAAAATAAAGGGAGAGTGCACTATGAAGTTAAATTGCGTAATAATAAGTATTTGACGGGTATAGAGATTTTAAATGTGTAGAGTTTTTCATTTTTGTCATCTGAAAACGTGTAAGAAAACAAAATGGTAATTGGGAGAAGAAATGATAAATATAGGAATACTAATTAGGGATAATTTTTTTGAATTTTTTTTTTCGTTTGATGGCTAGATGATATACTAACATTTGTATATGCTTAGACATTTTAAAAAGATACTTCTCTGTTTTATTGTATAGACTACTAGTGGATACCCGTGCCTGAAGGTACAGCGCAACGCATCCTAAGTGCAACCTAAATAAATTATCAAACCCCACTTTTATAAATAAAAAATGAATACAACGGTTGTTTTTAACTCGAATTCACCTGTGTATGTGTATATCCCATCTCATGTGAGTGGATTTTTTCCTCCTTCCAACAAAATCTCTTATTGATAATCGATTTATTGGACCGTCAGAACTAACACTTCAATATGCCAATCAAAAGGATGAAATTGAGGATTTTTTTCCCTTTTGTTATTGGCTATAAACAGGCTTGGTATTTTTTCCCCTTCGTTATTTTTGGTTTTTAGAAAACTTTGGAGTACGAAAAACTTCAACAAATAGGAAAACTCGAGTGCTCAATTTTGAAAAACCCTAGTATTCTAGTCATCTAATCACATAGAAACACACAAAAAGCTGGTAATCGTAGTGCATGAACTGAAGCTATAAACACACAGAAAAAACCCCTCAAATGCTACGGTTTGAGCCAAGGGTGGGGGGATTCTTATCGGAGAGAGATAACCAAATGGATTTCATGGAGCCTAACAATGAGTTTGTACTCTGAAATTCCTGAAAAAGGCATAGAGTTATCAAATATTCAGAAAACTTTCAATAAATCTCCAATTTCGGAAAACCCTAGAATTGAGGGTGAGGGGATTCTTACCTAGAGATTTAGCTGGCTGAGTTGGATATTGGGTGGGGGGGCGCGGGCGGGCCTTGGAAATAGGTTGATTCATCAATGATTCAATCCAACTGCTGTAACTTATTGAAATTGCGATCCGATAGCTGAAGAGGTGCTCGTGTTTGTATGAGTAGATAAAAGACCGTCCTGTTTTATAATATAGATTATTCATTCATCGCTAAATCTTAAATTGTGGACCTTTTTTCCTATATGTGGTCAATCTTTTCAGGGAATGACTTTGGTGTCCCCGATCATTTTGTTGTCATTTTGGGGACACCGTAACTTTTGGCATAACAAAACCATTATGAGTATAACCAAAACCCGTTACAAGCATAACAGAACCATAACAAGGCATAACCAGAACCATAGCAATGCATAACTTATTTGTTATACCTTGGTTGGGTTTAGTTACGCCTTGGTTGGTTTTTTGGATATTCCTTGATTATGCCTTATTTGGGTTATGTTATGCTTGTAATTTATTTTAATTATGCTCCTAATGGTAAAGTCATGCCAAAAATTACGGTGTCCCCAAAATGACCGGGGACACCATAGCATCATCCATCTTTTCAGCGAGATTTACTCTCTAGTCCAGGTACTCACGCCTTTAATAATTACCTTTTCTAATTGGATTAGTTTTATCTCAAAACTTGATGTTCAAATTAAAAGCCTAAAATTTTGCAGTAGTCTTGTTTTTTGCACTAATTTTCTACACTATAAATTAGTACTTACTGGAGTACAATTTAATTTTCTTACAAATTTCTCTTGTAATTTATTTTTTCTTTTCACTTCACCACTAAAACTCTTCTCTGGAGCAATATTCGTGCACCAATTTCTTGACTAGTGAACGAAGCATGGTGTTATGATTACTCACTCTGAATTATAGTGGGAAGTATAGATCGATCCAAGACTTTCAGCTTCTTGGTAATTAAAAAGGTTAATTGGGTATTTTTTCCCTCTTTGGTGAAATGTATTTGTCAGTAGGTATCTTACAAGCAAGACTATACTACGATGGAATCAAGTACCAGATTGAATTGGGGAGCTAAATGCAAATAATTCGTCTGTTGGTGGTCCTTAATTGTGCTACTACAAATACTAGCTAGCTTTGAAACACGTGGCCGAGCAGATTTAAATACTGAGAGTAAATCTAAGAAAAAGGCCAAAAAAAATAATAAAAAATGAAAGTTCCAAGAAGTTTGAAGATTTTGAAATGCATTTAAGGTTAGTATTATTAGCTAGAATAGTAAGATTAGGAAGATGAGTTGAATTTTTGACCTTAATTTTTTCTTTTAGCACCTAACTACGCCTTTGATGTCATCGGACCAAAGGCCTCTTGGCGTAAAATAATTGAGTCGATCGGATATTGATATATATATTCATCCAATCAAAGCATATTTATCAGAAAAGAATCAAATGGTTAGACTGTGACCGTTCATTTGTAGACAAACATACACCGATCAGGTCTTTCTCGATATTCAAATGACTTGATTTTTAGCATGGTCGAGATCACATCTCGGGTACCGAAACGAATGGAATAGCCGGTGGAACACTGGTGAATCTCAGCTTGCGTCGCACATGAGAGGATCTTTTTCAGATTTCATATATAGGCTTGAGAGCATTAAGCTTTTACTCCATCCGAAAATTCGATCATTTGATCAATTGATTAATTGATTATTAGGGTTATGAAATTTAACCATGATTAATAGGGCCTTAATCCTGAGAGCTCATATCATAACAATCAAGCATAAAGTTAGAGACATGCTGACATACATTTTTTTTTGAAAGGATGCTGACATACATAAAGAAGGTAAAAGTGGGATGAATTAGGCTTATGAGAGAGAGAGAGAGAGAGAGAGAGAGAGAGAGAGAGAGAGAGAGAGGTTACTTGTGAAACGTGAGAAGTCTACGTGAAGAAATAGCACCATAGGTGAAGCCCTTTTTTTTTAAATTTTTTTTCTTTACTTCTTTTGCTTCAAACATCTTTCTTGATGTGCACTCTAGGGCGACACTGGAACAAATCAATCTCTCTCTCTCTCTCTCTCTCTCTCCATGTGTGTTAATACCAATAGAGCTAGGTTGCCCCATCTCCACTCAATACTTTTTCTAAAAATCTTTATCTTATATGTTGTTGGTGAAATTACAATGTACCAAATCAGTATCTCTCCAAAACTCAAGGTTAATTTTACGCTAAGATTTTTGAGTTTTTTCTTATTTCGTTCTTATTCAAATTTTTTTTCGCATCTGTTAATTAGTTTTGCGTCTAACTTTTGTGGATTATTGATTTGTCTCGTCAAGATGAATGAAAAAAGTAAAAAATTTATGACTTTCTCCCATATTTTTGAAATATCCAAGACAAATCCAAAAAACACAAAAAAATTTGAATAAAAACAGGAAAAAAAAATTCCAATAATTCCAATAAGCCCTCGAGCAGAACTCAGCATCAATCAATCAGATACTACATTTTAATTAGACGGCAAAAAGGACACATAACTACAGTTATTCCCCTGTCGAGTACTCTTTAAACAAAAATGAGCATAATAACATTACGTGATGTCCAAGCAACTTTCTTTTCCTTCTTTAGCAACCTTTATAGGAATGAAACATATACTAATCACACGCACACTCTGTCTCTCTCTCTCTCTCTCTCTCTCTCTCTCATACTAAGTTCTAAAAAGTGCAAGGAGAACTCAATACCTTCCCAACTCTAGAGAACAATTGGTTTGAGGGTGCAACAGATTCTAGAGGAAGAGAGAAATTGCTGTGTTTTTTCCCATTTCATACGAGAAAAATTAAACAAAAAAAGAAATGACTTGGTGCGGTGATTGTCGCGACGAGCCATCGATCGTGAGGATTAAAACATGTCCTTCATGTGGCCATCAGATCAAACATCAAGAAAAGGTACGTACGTGTGCCCTTCGTTACCCTTCTATTCTAATGAACTGTTTTCTGTTCCACGTTTTCGTAAGAATTTTTTCTCTTTTATAATTAATATGCGATTTGAAACTAGACTGGGATTCACAATCTGCCGGGCTTGCCGGCTGGAGTGAAGTTCGATCCGAGTGATCAAGAACTTCTCGAGCATTTGGAGGCCAAGGCGCGGTCGGATTCTCAAAAGATCCATCCTCTCATTGATGAGTTCATCCCTACTCTTGAAGGAGAGGATGGAATTTGCTATACTCACCCAGAGAAGTTACCAGGTGATCCATTACTGAACAAGATTTCTTTGAACTAAATTGGTAAAAGGTTTCTCTTCACATTATGAATTGGTTGGTGGACTTATAATTAGAATCTAGAGTACATAGCTAGGGATTTCTAATAAGGTGGTACGTCCACGCTTTGACAATTAGCAACACAATTCAGATAATTTTGACAAAACTTGTCGGAAACTCGAACCAAATGAAGGTAAGTCACTAGTGTTATTATTGTTTAAGTATTTATTTTTTCGTTTTACGAGATAAGTCATTGTCTCATAGTACATCATCTTTAATTAAAAAATGAAGTACTTATTTTATTTAATGAAACACAAGTAACACTATTCAGATAATTTGGACAAAATTTATACAATCTATGAAATCTGATGGAGCCATTTTTCCAAAGGGTTTTTTGATATTCTATATGCATGGTATGCAATTGTTTTCGAATCCTTTTCCAAAGGGTTTTTTTAGATATTATATCTACTATATGGTATGCAATTGTTTTCGAATCCTTTTTATGATATGTTACATGATTTATTAATTCTTCTTAAATAAATAAACTATTGTTATATACCATCTAATAATCATCTTAGCTTAAATTCCAATGTGTCCACAGAATAAGTGTTGTGCTTTGCTTTGCTTTGCTCTGCTTTGTTAAAAAAAGTTGTGTTCACAGCCATGTGCACTCTAATTAATTAATTATTCTGTACTTGTATATATGAAGGTCATTCCATAAGCTAAGTATTGTTTTGTTTTCCTTTATTCCTCCTCTTTCTCTCTTGGTAGGTATGAGCTGCATAATCTAATTTTTCTATATGAATTTCAAGTTTGGCTTTGGGCAACACAAAGTCATACATAGATAGAAGGCAAAGATGCTATTTATGCATGGGCTACATTGGTCTCAAACTCTCAATGTTGCATGTGTGCACACAGAAAGAACAAAATTGAAGAGTCTAATTGGACTCGATCTACTCAAATTAAACCATTTGATTAAGAAATAAAATTAAAAGTCTAAAAATAAAGAACCAACCATTTAATTGCTCGACGATAAATAGATAGCCAAGCGTAAGGCTTCAACTTGCAAGCTAACTGATCAAGTTGATGAATCCTTGTTCCTAGTTCATCTGGTTGTGAGTTTAACTCTCCCGATCCCCATTAACAAACTAACGAACATTCTATGAAGTTCTTGCCTTTCTTGAAAAACCAAAAAAAAAAATGTGGTAAGGCTACCAACTTTGAAGTTCATGTGGGTGCAATTCTCATCATGGGATCCCATTTCTCACCTCTTTTAAGGGACTATATTTGGTAGCCTGCATTCCTTCTTTACTTATTTCGCTTAATTGCTAATTCTTCATCTGAAACAAGACAAATAAGTAAAAATTCAGAGACAAAATATCTTAATTAAACATAGTAAATAATCAAAGTTTACCAAATGAGATCTAATGTTGCATGAATTTCCTTTTGATATATATGCAGGAGTGAGCAAAGATGGGTTGGTCCGGCACTTCTTCCACAGGCCATCCAAAGCATACACCACCGGAACCAGAAAGAGGAGAAAAGTACTCACAAATCCCACTGAAGGGAACGAGACTCGCTGGCACAAAACTGGCAAAACCAGGCCCATTCTCACTGCCACCGCTGCCGCCACCATGAATCCCCACGGCAACAAAGTCAAAGGGTACAAGAAAATACTTGTGCTCTACACCAACTACGGGAAGCAGAAGAAGCCCGAGAAAACCAACTGGGTCATGCACCAGTACCACCTCGGCAACAACGAGGACGAAAAGGAAGGGGAGCTGGTGGTTTCCAAGGTTTTCTACCAGACACAACCCAGGCAATGCGGCTCTTTCGTGAAGGAAGTTTCGGTGGGGAAACCGAAGGGTAGTAGTCGAGGCGGGAATCAGATTTCTCAGTTTCAGGACGATAGTGACCACGGTGTTGGCTACTACGGCGCCAATCCGACGTCCCTCATTTCCTTCGAGATATGCGATCGAGATAGAACGAGTTCCCGTGTGGTCATTCCCGAATTCTAGCGTCCGTGTTGGGGCACGGCCGCACGGGATCCTCCGTTCTCAATCCTCCCTTGTTCTACACTAATGTAGTTATAGTCGTGCTGACAATGGTGGCCCGTGATTGATTCGTATACGTCAAGATTCCCGATACGTACGTTATGGGGACGAAACTCCTGCTTAGTTTGACTATGATCCAGTTCGGTTCAGTTTGGCTTTGTGGGTCTTTCTCAGGGTAACAGTAATGGTAAGCATCGTTCATTATTTTGTAGAGCTTCTAAGTAGTCATTTCTATGAAAAAATAACAGTACTGCTACATGAACACAATACATTCACGCAATACAAAACTAATAGACAAAGTATTATTATTATTATTTAAAAGTACTTAAACTAGTCGTTTTGTATTGCACAAACGTACTTTGTTCAAGTAGTTAATGACTTTTGTTCAAGCTAATTTTTTTTTACGATGGTTTGTTACAAGTCCTAAAAATTGAACGACAAGCCCGATGAGGAATCCACAAAGGCACAAATTGAATCGGACTGAATCTTAGACGAACTAAACGGGAGCTGAAGAAGTTTTGACGACAAAAGGATCCTTAGTTTCATGTTTGGTTCTCACCATTGTTTCTTGTAAATGAGAATCACAATGCTGCGGTGGCTCTAGGTAAAGAGGAGGAAATTTTTAAGTTTTCGTTTTAATTAATTATGTCCAAATTAATTCAATGTAAATTGCATGGTATTATGTAATAAGTGGTGAACTAAATTCACATATTTAAATGCAAAAGGGCGGGAAATAATAAGAGGAGGTTTGTTTCTCTCTGTCATATTAGAATCTCCCAAATTAGAAGTTGAAGTGTGGAGATCCGTATTTAATTTATTTAATTTTAATGTTTATAATTGAGGAAAAATGGAAAATGCGATGTGTTTATGTGATTTGGAGCTAAAATGATTGAATTGAATTTGAAAGGTGCAAGAGTGATTTGTGCATATATGTGTACATATAGGAGGGTGAGACAGTAGAGAATTATTTTTCTCCTCCCATCTTTCATGCCTCTCTCTCCCAACTCTTTCTCTTACTCTCATCCAAAATTTCACCCAAAATCCACACAAAACAGGCCTTCAATCTTTCATTTCTTCACGTATTGCAACCCGTATTTCGCTGGTTTGAGCTCGGTAGAGATGTATCTCATCCAATTTCAAGCTTTGGAGCTAGGACTTGAAGGAATCCTTTGATTTTGTCCTTCAATCTTGAGGTAGAGAGTTCCAACTTTCAATGTATGTTTATGACTTGTTTCCTAGAGCTTGAACCTTGCCATTTGTTGTTGTAGTTGTTGTTGAGGTTAAAGTAGTTGAAAAACCTATGAAAATCTACTGAGAATCTGTTCGAACAACCCTGATATCGATACCATTTTTCTTGGGTATCGATACCCTTGCTTTACCAAACTGAGAAAACTCACTGGTATCGATACCATTCTCCATGGGTATCGATACCCTTGCATCTGAAATCCTTCTTGGTCAATACCTATTGCTTATCAATAGTATTTGCTGTTTTGCTTCGTATTTCACCGTTTTGGTTTTCAATCACTTCTAACCTACTCAAACACCTCTCGAATGACCTTTAACTTGATTACTCATATGGAATGACTTCGTTGAATGTTTCCATAATTTTAATGTCCATTTGGACATGATTTCACAAAAATACTTTATGTGTCAAAGTTGGATTTGAACAGTATGAACATGACAGTTAAAAGGATTTTGAAACATTGCGAACGCAACGAGAACATTCAGGACTCATCGATGGGTGAGTGCCTGACAAAGGGTATCGAGGTCTTTTAATTGGCCCGGTAGAAGCTATATGCTCGTATTGGATACTTCATGACCTCCCAAAGGGGTAAGGTGCCTAGCAGAGGACATCGGGATCCTTTAACTAGCCCGGCATGAGTTACGGCTCAAGACACTTGTACGAGACACGATTTGACTCCTAGTACTTCTAAGGATTACTCATTAATTCACATGGTTGGTTCCGAAAATGAAATGTTGAATTACGATTACTGATACTGTCCATTCTTCAAATCTTAATATCATTGTTCATCATGAGATCATCCCTGCATTTCATTTGCATATATTGTTGGATTAGAGTTTCCTACTGGACTAGTGTAACTCAAACCTTACATCATTTTCAAGTACTAACTCGAGGCAGTAGCTTGCATGTCTGGAGTGCTTGGATTGTGGACATTGTTTTGAAAGCTAACATGAAGGAGTTACTAAGCCATCTTTGTAAATTACTTTTGGAAGATGTATTCGTAACTCTATATGTAAATCTTTTGATTAAAGAATATTGTAAGTTCTTAATTCTCGTTTGATATTCAGTACCTATGTTGATTTGGGCCTTGGAGCCAAAGATGTACTATTGTAAACTATTGGAGGATGAATTGTAATTGTGGAAATGGAAATATGAAACTCTTTTGGGGTATCGTACGTACGGATTATTATGAGGTTTTATTTATGAAAATCATTTTATATTTATGTTGAAAATCGAGGGCGCGACATGAAGAGCCCTTCCTTTTGTAGTTTATATATTCCCTCTGTCTCCATTCTATTCTATTCTAACTGGATAAAGAATGAGTTATATTTCTAAATCGGTTATAAATTTTATATGCAATATAAATCTTGTTTGATAAAGTTCTATTATACAATATTTTCAAAATCACATAAAATATTATATATTAATGCGAGATATAAGCTTTAGAAAAGTGGCACGGATTTCTAAAAATGACTATTAAATGGAGATGGAGTTCTGTTTTGCTAAGGGTTCTTAAAAAATAAGTAATTATTTATAATTTTTAAACTTAAAAAAAAATTTATTACAAAAACAATTTTTAAATTTTATTTGCACTATTCAAAAGATCCCATCGAGACTATCAAACAAAATTCATATTGCACAAAAATTATTTCAGTAGGTATTATTTTTAAGCTTGAACATTAAAAATAAGTACTTATTTTTAAGAACCTTTAGCGGAACACTGGAGTATTTTTTTATGCATGTATATCCTTAATCGAAAAAATAAAATGTTCCAAAAAAATCCTAATTAATAGACGCTTTCACGTTGTTTAAATTCAACAATTTGTTTTTACTACTGTTTCAAAGGGAAAATTAGGATTCACCATTTTATAGGGGTGATTTCTTTCTGGGACTCTCGGTGCGTATCAACAATTAATATTTCTTGCGTGAGGTCGTATGTTCGAATCTCACGAATGCTAAACATTCCAAACCTTGGGGCTGTAGGAGGGTTTGCCTGGCCTTTAACCTCAAGGTTCCGAAATTTTTCGAGGTGAGCGCAAGTTGATCCAGACATTCGGTCATAAAAAACCAACAATTAATAATATCCCCTGCATTTTCTTTTATGTTTTTTGCATTTAAATTGTTCTTAATAAGTCCCATATGGAAGCTGGGCCACAACTGAGTCCTTAGCAGAAGCCCATCAAATAGTTCAAACTTCAAAATACTAATTTGGGCCGCGTCTTAAGAGATCCGGTAAAATGACGACTCATGACGTGTTTTGATAATTAATAATATTTTCAGTATTAACAAATGTTCCCAGTATATCCTTGACGGGTATTAATTATTAAAACACGTCCCTAGCCGTCATTTTCCCAAATGCTGGAGATTTAGGTCAAGAAGCCCAACTAACCAGAACAAGCCCAAAATGGGTAGTTATAATTTTTGTATTCATCCTTATTCTTTCCAGAAATTAAATATTACTACGTTAGTTGCTCCAAGAAATTACTAAACTACCCTAGGATCATTTGACTCACACTTCTATTTTCTTGTATACTTGGATCTTTGAATTTATGGATAAAAGGGAAAAAAGATAGAAAAAGTGCAAAGAATTGACAATAATTAAGATATTGATGTCCCTATTTATTATGTTTAATTAAGAATAAAAGGAATGCATAATATGGTTGAAAAAATGGTGCTTTCGAAAGATATTTTATGATAAGAACATCAGTTCGTTATATTGGGGATATATGGATCGGTGAATATTAAAATGGCTAGTCCTTAGTTACTGGACTAGACCTCAGCATAAAAAGCTGTGTAGCAAGTATCTAATTTTTGTTTTCCCAAAAAAAAATGAGATTCAACTGTAAAATCAAGTTATTTGGAGCAATGGAAATCAGTATTGAGACAAATTTGGGACTTTAGACCATAAATTTGCAGAGCAATTGTGGATGGAAAGAAAAGCAAATAAAAATGAGGAAAAAATTAGGTAGATTCACCAGAAAATCTAAACCTTATCATTCGTCCACTTTGCAAGTACTTTTGCATCTTTTGAGCGTTGTTCGGTTGAGGTATTTTGGATTTGGATTCCAATTATTATCTTATTTCTCCAATCAATACTCTCATTTCTCTCTAACCATTATTCCTATTTTCAATCATCATTCTATTTCTTTCTATACTCATTACCTATAAATCCAAATTCAAAATTTCAAAACGAACAAGCCTGTGACCCCATATATTTTCTTTAGAACTAAAATGTAAATAAAAATAAACCAGAGGATGACATGCATTTGCTTTTCAACCCGGCTGCACAACAAACAATCCAAGCCGTTCATTAAAACGAAACCATTTTTTCAGGGCCCCCGCAAAATAAAAAAAACGTAATCCGATACCTACAGATGATCGATTCAATCATTTAACTTTTCAGAGCACCTATAGATATCAGATTGAGTTGATTTTTGTGAAAGCTCTTGAAAAAATATTTTACATTTAATGAACGACTCAAATCATTTATGTGTGACTTGGAATGAGCCCCACACCGTGATCTGTGCACGATTGTTTTGCCAGACTTTCAGTTTGGTTTTTCCTCGACAAACAAACACACCCCCACCTTACCTTTTTATTTTTGCCATTCCACAATGTGGTTTTGTAGCTTGGAAGGTTTGGTACCCAATTCCAAATTTGTATACAATACGCACTGTTTTTTTTTTTTTTTTTACAGCAAAAAGAATTTTATTAATTTTTGAAAATAAATTATAAAGATTAAAAGGATTCAAAACATGAAGCACCAGGAACCAGAAGGGAAAAATAACCACCCTTAGATGGTAAGAAGCCAACCAAGACATACAACCCCAAAGAAGAAGCGCCACACCCAAAACCCAACCACTGTTGATTCTTATATGTATGTCATAGTGCTCAGTTTGAAACCCTCCATTCAATCATGCAAGCAAATTTTGTTTTTTTTGACGGTTAGAGGTGTCTGGGTCAGCTTACGCGCACCTCAACTAATTCCCTTCCCTGTTCGATCAAAGGCAGACCATTGACATCGGGATCAGAGATTCACAAGAAATTACTTTCTTGAGGTCAGACCCCACAAAAAGAACTCTAATCAATTGTATGGAGAGCAACCCACCGAATAACAGGACTAACCCTTGGTGCTATGCAAGTAAAAGTGTTAAACATGAAGATAACAGTGCAAGAATGAATGTGACTTCTTTTTTCATTCTGTGTTTTTGATGTTTAATTTATAATCAGGGTGCCAAAAAGATGGAGTCAAGAAACTATTCGAGAGTCAAATTTAGCCAAAATAAATTAAAGAAAAAATAAGAGATTCGTCCAAACTAGTTTAGACGTACCTCGATTAACACTTGGGAGACCAATTCAATCAATTATTCAGTTGTGGAGAGGAGATTAAAATCGGGACAAAATCCTATATGGACAGTCCCATAAATATTTACAGTGGCAATTGGGAGATCATAGATGCTATAAAGCATGATGATTAAGTTGCAATATTCAAACCTGCGGGCTATGCCACTATGGCTTGATGTTACATATAGTTAGGTACCAAAATAGTTAAGAATCACAAAAAGGCTCAATTCCTTTTATGGTGGGGATGAAATATTAAACATTTCTGACCCCTCAATCTCAAGCATCTTAGTACTGTAGCAAATCTTATTAGGTACTCCCTCTGTCCTTTTTTAAATGTTCCGCTTTGTAACTTCAACTTATTAAGAAAATATCATCATTGCACCTTTCACATCAATTTTTACCTCCACTTATCCTCTATGGAGACATCATCATTATACTTTTAATCACTAACTTTTCAAATTGGAATATACTTTTAGGGGCAAAATGGAAAATACACGAATGTTTACTTACTAACTTTACAAAATGGGCTTTTATTAAGAGAGATTCAAAAATGAAATACTAGACTTTAAAAAGGAGACGGAGGAAATACAACTTAATTAGCATGATTTATCGAAGGAAAAGGCGACATAATCTTATCTAACTTAATAATAAATAGGGCTATAAGCCTACTTAACTAGAGAGGAAGGCTTTTTTGACCACTGAAACTCCATTTCATAGCCAGTTTATAAAAGACCAAAACCACAACAGAGAAGCAAAGTTTGCAATAATGGAGTCCCAAAGGCCAGGCCAGCTCTTTCTTTGCCACCACTACTTTCTCCCCCACTTTCAGGAAACCAAAAAATAAAGGAGCAATCATAAAGACAAACTTCGAAACACAACTCGATAGACAGCCGTTGGGTGTACATCGACTCCCACACATGCAACGGCTTAGGACGCAATTATGTCCGAAGTTGTTTTTTAAAGTTTAACCATTTTCACAAAAGGCAAAAGCTTTTCAGTTGTGTTTTCTCCTTTGAACATAAACAGCTTTCAGTTTATTGGATCTCCTCCTTCAACAGTTGAACAATTTTCTAAGCAGCACAACTTTTTAGCCCAACATCAAAGCACTCAATGCCACCTTTTCCCATCTGCAAAGTTCTTCATTTACTAAATACTCTCTTTAGTAACCACCTTGCTTTAATTTCTTGAGTGCATGAATTCCAATTGAGTAATTATTCTACGGCCACATGAACAAGTCACAGAACCGGTCAACGAAAAGTGCATGGAAGTTTGCAATTTTGCAAAAGTAGGTCTCACAGGGCACTACTTTTAAATCGCGACATTCATGCAATTTACGTGACCGGTTCTGTGGTCCTGTACACTTGTTAAATAGAATTCGAACGTGATCAAATCCACCCATTGACGGAAGAAGGGTGGCAGAGGGATTGAACGCCAACGCCCAAGAAATCCCTAGTTTGCCCTCCAGCAGCAACGCTCTCTTCCTTCTGTATGTTCCGGCGCTTCGAGGGGTACATCTGGAACTGACTATAACCGGAGAGATCATTTCCTCCGCTTTCCACCTCACTTCCAACGCTGCTTGTTATGATTGGGTTTGCACCATACATTAGTCCACAAAATTTGTTCCCATCTTGCCCTTGATGATTATAACTGGAAGTTGCACCAATTTGTGCAGCCTTCTGTAACAGAGCCGTTGCAGAAGTATTTGTGGAAGCCATTTGCTGAGGCTGGTGATGGATTCCAATTCCATACAAGGAAGGAATCGAAATGCTCGTCATTTCATCGGTATTGCCCGAACTGATCTTGTTTCCAAACACCCAATTCATTTGGTAATCGGACGGTGGGGGATTCGAACACTGAACCTGCAGTGGATCGCCTAGTTGGTGAACCTGTTGGAAATCAGTATTCCCAATCCAAAGAGGGAGCGGTAACGGCTTGTTTGGAGTGAGATTTTCGTCCTTTTTCGTTGAGGTTGGAATGAAAATTGGAGAGAAGTTTTGTGGCATCGTCAGGCCGCCCATTTGGGCTCCGATGAAATGGTAACTGATGTTGTTGGGAGTGGCCATTGTGGTGGTGATGTTTGATGCCGCCGCGACTCTTGCTGATTCTTCTGCTAAGGCATCACAGAAGGCCCTGTGGGTGATGAAGCTATCTCTCCTGCCATTAGACAAGAAATTTACGAGTAATTAAATGTTTATATATCAGAGCTAAGACTATACGAAACAATATCACATCAATAATCCATCGTACATAGTTTGTGGGTCTTAGTTATAATCCAGAAACTGTTTGTGTATATTTTGGTTTTAAATAGCAGTAGCAGTAATGATGTAGCAGGAGTATCGATTGGCACGTAGTGAGAATTAGGTGTAACGATTGTGAAGTTTTTAAAATTATTTTTGGCACCAGAGCACTTGAAGCGACCGTAGTGGTTCCATTAGGGGCTGTGAAGTGTGAAAAATATCGGATACAAAGAAATATGTACAGGAAATCAACCGATACAGGTGTGAACTTTTGGTAGTAGCGATATATAACGGGATGTAGCGGAGTTGGTTGGGCGAAGAACCGCTATACGTAGCGTCGACCGAGATTTAAATCTATGCATGAATTATAACTTTTCATAAGAGAGAAACAAGACTAAGAGGGAAAACAAGATTATATGGTAAAAGATAAACCTAGATATGTCTCCTTAAATATCAATCAAGAAGTAAGGCCAAACTAATTAAAACTAGTACTATCGATAAACAGAAAAGTTGATTAATAGCTAGAACAAGAGAAATACTAATTGATGCAAGACCTTGGAACCAACAGTTCTGGCTAGCTTTATTGCCGAAGAACTATTGATTTTTGAAAATGGCTCGCCAAGCATAACTCCGAGTTAAGCTCAGGGTCTCGGAATCAATCGAGATACTTCGGACTATAAAGTTATCTTGTCTTCACATGATCTTCTCTCTCCTCTACCCACAACCCCAAGCCCTGAACACAAGCCGAAACACAGCGCTATATATTGAAGTTACTAGATTAGTCCACAAAATATTCAAAAATTGTCTATAGTTCTGAATTCCAAACGCCTCTAATAAGATTTGAACTCTTACAATAGTTCAATGCCGCTAATAGTACTACCGTCGCAAGAAGGTTAATGAAAATTAATCCGAACACCCTGAGTTATGTAAAAGCACATCGATCAATGCCATGCTACTCGAAAACGAAAATCTAGATTACGCGGTAAGAATCGATGAATAATTACCTCGAAAATATAGTACCACAGTCGCACTTGTACTCCCGAGTGCCACATGTTTTGGAGTGAGCCTTCCAGTCCGACTGCACGGCGTATCGCTTCGCGCACTTGTCGCACTTCCACTTCTTCTCGCCGTGCTTCCGGCAGAAGTGCTTCTTTATCCCGGTCAGGTCGCCGAGCGCCCTGGAAGGGTGGTTGTGGACGCAAGTCTTCTCGGGGCACACGTAGACGCGCTTACGGATTTCCTTGCTGGTCCTTTGCTTCAGCTTCCACGGCAGGTTATGCCCGCGCCTGTGCAGCTGCAAGTTTTGATCCCTTTGGAAACCTTTCCCGCATATCTCGCACAAGAACCGGTTGGTCGCCATTAGGGTTTTGGGGGACAGCGCGATGACTTCGGCCTCAGGATCTGAGAGATATCGATAGTGATCTGATTAATAACCGCGTTTGACATAATCTCAAAAGAAAATTAAATTGTGAAGAGATTTCAAATGGGAAGTGACTAACTGAAGAATTTATGACAAGTTTCTAAAAACTGAAAAACAAATCTGAAAAATGGATTGATCATGTGGGTATATCCATGAATATGCCAAGGTTTATAGGAATTAGAAAGAAAGTAAGTCAAATAATCCGAAAAAATAAATTGATTATTTATGAATATCCATGGATATACCAGTGTTCGTAAAGCTAGCTAGCTAGGCAGAAAGAAAGATAGAAAGCAAGCAAGAAAGAAGGGAAAGCTAACAATATATGTGTATATCAGATACACGCACACATGTGTTTGTGTTTGGTGGGAAATTATGGAGGCTTGCCTGGATTTCCAGGGAGATTTCTCTTCTTCCTTAGAGGGGGAGGATTGGATCCACCGCTTGGGTTTTGAGTAAAACCATTTGAGATTTCTTCGTCCACCATTTTTTCAAACATGTCACCTCTTTTTCTTCAAAGTTTGGTCACCTCTTTTTCTTCAAAGTTTGGAATCAACTGATCTCTCTTTCTCTCTCTCTCTCTCTCTCTCTTCAATAAAAGGGGAGTGTTAGAGATGGAACTAAGAGAAAACACCAGAGAATGAGTGCCTTAATAACAAGAGCTCAGCTGCTCAAGTAGTAGATCTCTCTCTCTCTCTCTCTCTCTCTCTCTCCTCGTATGTCTTTGCAGTCATTTTTAACTGCTTTTAGTTGGACTGAGAATATAATAATGATGGTTTGGGGGGAGGCGGTGAAAAGTGGAAGTTGGAGGGGGAACAAAGAGGGAAGGGGGAGGTGGCAAAAACCACACTAAAGGTGCATCATGACACATATCATAATTGGCCCTTTCCCCTTGGAAATGATTATCCCATAATTTGCTTGCTTTTCCTTTTTATAAGAGTATTTTTCTAATAGATATCTTCCAATCACCATGCCTAGACTATATTTTGTTTTAATAGAAAAATATACTAGAGCTTACTATTTGTAATAGCCCCCACACAAGTTTGTGACCAACTATCAAATCTTTCATAGTTTTTAGTACATATTTTTCTCATTATACATAAAGAGAATTTAGTTCTTTCTACATACTTAATTTCGATAAATTAGGTAGCTAGTCTAGAAATTTATTTCGGATGACTTCTTTTTATGATCATATGGGTTAGTTCTAGATGTAACTTGTTGTATTTTTTTTTAAAATTGGTACTCTTTTAAATGGACCAATTAATCTAGGAGATTAATTACTATTGATTGGCTGATGTTTCAATTAAAATCGGACAAAATCTAGTTCCTATCAATTGAACCATGGATTGAACACGATACGTAAAATGATGGCAAGCACAGTGAGAGTCGAATTCTTTTTTTTTCTCGACAAAACGAAGAAATTTATTAGCTCAAACAGGGTACATCGAGATGAAGCTCACAAAGCATAGGAGCTTACGAGCAACAGAAAACAAGATCACAAGGAAAAAAGAAGACGAAAAGGAGAAGAGGACATATCCAACAGATAATTGGACCACCCACTCCTTTCACAGACAATCAAATTTTCACCTTCCTCATACTGTCAAGATAGCCCTTAAAGTCCTCCACCGAATGCACCTTTATATCATATTTCACCTTAACCCACATAGCTACTCTAGTTTTAATTAACTCCCCAAGATCCTCCACACGCCAAGTAGCGTTGTTGAACACAAGATCATTCCTAACCAACCATAATGACCAAATTGTAGCTTGGAAAGTTGTTTCCCACAAAAACTTCTCCAAATTTTTGAAACCGAACCCAAGCCACCAAGAAAATAAGTCAAGCAAGGATGCAGGGCACACCCACCTAACATGCCACAAATCCAAAATCAAAGACCACACAAGCCAAGAAAATTGACAGGTGATTAATGAGAGTCGAATTCTTAACGAAAGACTTTCTAACGCGCTTGATTATCAGGTGCATGATTAATTGTCACTGCACCATTCCTTCATGGGGTTGCAATCTCTATGTCTCCGATGCACCATTTGAATGAAAGCTTAGACATATATAGGAAGAGAATTCATTATGTTTCTTTCATTGTTTTTTGGTAATTTCCTGTTGATGTAGATGACATGCTTTTGATTCATTCAATAAATTAGGAAACATGCTTCAACAGGCATCTCTCTGTCTCATGAGGAAATTCTAATGGCCTTTGGAAATTAATCTCCCGAGTTGAATGTCCTCTGTAGAGAAAGCCATTTCACTTTAATAGGATGAAAACATTTCAAAAAAGGTGCAAAAACTGAAAATGGATAAAGCTAATTGGTAAATGCAATTCAATGGGAATAAGCACCCTTTGAGTCAAGTGGGTGTAATGAGATTTTATTTTTATTTTTATGTCAACTAAAGTAAAAGTAGATGTTATATTAAAGTGTGATTGATGAGCAATACCCATCTAACAAAAGCTCCTTTTGTTCTCATCTTTCACAGAAGTGAAATCTTTTTACGTAGTTGCCTCAAAATGAATGGAAAAAGCATTCCCAAAAAAGACTTAATATGGATACAGTTTTGTTCTGTTCCAAAAGTTCATTACATGTCATATTTTGATGATTTGATTCTTTCATTTTATATATATAGTCTGCTAGTACATAGATAATTAATCGTCCGAAAAGAGAATAAAATCTGAAGGGAACGCCGAACAAGCAGTACTAGCTGCCTTGAGCTAGTGAGAGTGTCAATGGTATCCCCACTAACACTAAGCCAGTACTAGCAGCCTTGAGCTTCTAAACATTTGCGAATAGATTCCATTCCGTTAAAGAAAATAAATACTTATTTTTTGAATTAACGATGATGTATTGTAAGAGAATGACTTGTCTCGTAAAACAAAAAAAGAAGTGCTTAAAAAATAAAATTCTTAGCCAAATGAGGCCTAAGAAGGGTTCTAGAATTTTTTTGCAGTATTAATTCATTAAATATGAGCTTATAAAATCAAATCTATGAGCGTAATTAATGCTTTCTGCTATTAAAAATGCAAAAAAGAGAGATACGCTTCAAATTTTGTAAGATCTCATTCGTTTAAGGGTTTTGAATTTTGAATTCTAATCATTATTTTATTTATCTTCAATAATTACTCTAATTTTTCTTTCTATCTCTCGCCAATCATTATCACTATTTTCAATTATTACTCTATTTCTCTTTAGACTCATTACTTATAAATTCAAATCCAAAATCTCAAAACGAATGGGGTTTACAGATGATGACGGTGAAATGATGATGATGATGGTGAAATGAGAAGATTCAAATTAAGTGGATAAAAAGTCTTTGGACGGTTAATTTGATTGTTGGTTTTCTCTTTGAATGGTAGATGTTTACCCACTTTAAAGCTTTTCTTGCTGAATCGTTCCCCAGTTTCTTTCTTTAAAGGAAAGATCATCTCTGGATCTGTCATTTCTGAGTACTACCCAAAACAGTGCAGAAAATGAAAGATGAAAACACTCGATCCCTTTCTTTTTTTTATGCCGACCAAAACTAACCCACTTGTACTTTTAGTATAGTATCTTTTTTAGTAAGCGAGTACAGTTTTTTTTTTTCCTTTTTTTTTAAAACAGATTATATATATTAATGATTTATTGACTTACAACTGCTGTAGCTATCGATTCCTGTAGCGGTCCGTCCGTATGAAATTTTCGTTTCACTTTAATTAGGCCTCCTTGTCAATGAAATGTGATCTTGCAGATTAGTCAATTTATCGGGCTAGATACCTACCGAGTTATTGATAATGTAGTATGAGTATCCATTACAATTAGATGAAAATGAACTTAACCTACTTTTATTTCTGGCTCGGTAGATGAAAAATCTTCAGTTATATTTGAGTCATTTTTGGGCATAGATATGGGTGCCATATTACTAATGAATTAGTTAGGAGTAATTGATTACTAGAGAGAATATATAAGGTTGGTTTGGGAAAAGGTTAAAAGACGGAGAAAAATTTTCAGTGCGGAGCGGGTAAGGGTGTCCGCTCAGACATCTAAGCAGTCCATTACGTATTTTAACGGCTCAGATTTGGAAAAAGAAAAAAGAGAGAGAAAGTGTTGAATAAGAGGAAAGAAAGGATTTAAATCCGAACCGTCCAAAAGTATATCAGATGGCTCAGATCTGTTGAGCGGATACCACGTAGTATATACCATCTCGGAATTGAAAAATCACTCAAAAGACAGAGAACTGACAAAGGCAGTGAATTTTTGGAAGAGAGAGCAGTCGTCTAGTTGTGGGCTGACTTTTACTGCAAAACGCCCTTTAATCATAATCTAATGATTTTTTTGCTTACTAAACTTTGTTTAGTGTTTAATCTTTGGAGTTTAGCTGTTGAACTTTGGTGGCCATCAGAATATTCTCTCCTTCCCCAATACCCCTCTCTCTCTCTCTCTCAAAGGCACCAACACCAGCTTCAACTTTCAAGATCTGCCCTTATTAATTAGGGATTCCCTTACCTTTCTAATTACCCCTCCAGTCCTAGTTTGTATCCCCTCTCTCTCTCTCTCTCTCTCTCTCTCTCTAGATCTCTGTGTTTTTTGAGGTAGTAAAAAACAACAAGATCTGCACAAGATTGAAATCATGTGGAGATTTTAAAAGGGTTTGGGAAAAAGCAAAGTGTTGTCACCAAGGGTATGTTTTTTTCTTGTTGGTTTGTCTTTCAGTGGGTAAAAAAAATTGAAGGAAATGGTGGACTTTTTATTCAGCTTGAGGTAAATCCCTGGTCTCATATAGTCCTTTTCTCTGGCACCCTCCGCCTTTGATATCAAACTACGTTCCGTGCAGTGACCACTCGCTCTCGTAGATTTTAATAGTTTGAAATATTTTCGAGAGACACTTTTATCTCGCGTTCATGCACGTACGTTACGTGAATTCGAATAAATCCTGACAATCCAAATAACAAAACACATATTATAGCATTGCATCCAGAGCTAGCTAGCTCCATGCTATATAAATTACAAAAATGGAAGCCTGGTCGATCGAATAGCAACCAACTTAACCACTTTGAATTTCAAATTTAATTTTGAAGTATAACTACGATAAAAATCGTCTATTGGCTAGTGATCGTAACATTTTTATCCTTACCTGTTTTTACATTTTCTTTTTATGTTGAGATAAGTTTTGAATCAACTTCCAACTTTAAAGTTGCACCAAAGCATGCGTCACCAAAATGAGTTTCTTTTTTAAGGCTTTTTTATGTTCTTTTTTCTTTTACTTTTCTTGAGGTTCTTTTCCATGCATGGATGCGACTATAGCCAAAAAACATGGAAGACAACCAAAAAAATGCTTTATCTGCCATGCATACAAGCATCATTTTTTGATGATTGGAGAAGAGAGAAATTTTATTTTTACATCGAAAACACTGAAGTACAAGTTACAACGAGTCAAAACTACAATTAGCAATCAATGGTAGGAAGGTATATATATAATCTCCATTAGGGACGGAACTAGGATTTTGTAAATGATGGGCTGAACTATGAACAACAAGATTTTGAAATTTTAAGGTTCGGAAATTTTGTGGTTTGTTTGATTTAGATTTTAAGGGAGATTTTTTTGGGTAATGAGTGAAAAAAAATAGAAAGAGAAATGAGATTAATTAAGAAAGAAAAAATTTATGAAAGACCGTCTGTTGAGAGAAATTAAATTTTGAAACCCAAAATAAATACATTCTAGGTGTTCTTAACAAACATAAAAATAGCTAATTTTAATATTAAAATTTGAAAAAAAAAATCCCAAAACAGGGGCATGGCTCCCATACTCCCATACATAGATTTGTCTTTGATCTCCATTTGTTCGGCAAATATCCGTACCAAATGAGCATATGCAAGACTAATATTGGCCTCTATGGACTAATTTTTAGCCGTCTTTTTGTACGGTCTTTTTTGTTACAATGTCTTTAGCGTCGTCTTTAGTGAACTTTTTCAACTTTCGATTATATATTCATACTTAATTTTTCGATTTCTCTTGTTGAGATGAACGCAAATCTAGTAGTAAAAATTAAGAGGGAAAAACCAAAAAGACAACAAAAGTTAGCCAAATAGGCTCTGATATTCTGTAAGGAAAGGTGACAAGACACCAACACGTAAAAATGTAACCCCGCCTCCCCGCCAAATTTCAAACATTAGAACAAGAAAATCCCTAAAAAGTAGTAGCCTAAACGAAATTGATTGCTTGACAAGACTCTAATGTGACCTAGTGGACTAGGTCACAAGTTTAAGTTGTCGAAATAGCCTCTCTACTTGCTGAGTTTAGACTGTATACACGCAACCATTAGTCTCGAGTTCAGCTCCTTTCCAATAATTGGAGGATCCTCCGATTCAAATTTTTCAATCATGCTATTCACCTCATTAAGAAGCCATTTGGTTGAGCACACAGGAAAATCAATCTCTCTCTCTCCCCGCCCCTCCCCTTATGTGTCTTCGACTCTTCGTCGACAAGCCACCACCATCACCACCCCACCTCCTCCAACCCGAACCATTGCCTCCTCCTTCTCCCTTCTCGTTTCTCACCTCATTACATCCCTTTTGCTCACTCGTTGCCAACCACACTTGACCCTAAGGCTGTAAATGAACTAAGCCATTCACGAACTGTTCGAGGCTCGGTTCGGCAAGAGCTCGTTCGAGTTCGATTCATCAACTAAACGAACTGAACTTGAACCTCAATTCTAGGCTCGTTCCGTAAATGAGCCGAACCTGAGCCAACGGTATTCGGCTCGGTTAGGTTCGCGAACCTATACTTAAATTTAATTAATAATTCAATAGGGATCTATTTGTAAATGTAAAAATTTTAAGGTTGGTTATATAATTTAATACTTATTTTTCTCCCAAATTCTATACGATCAATGAGAGAGTTCGCTTGAGTTTAATGAGCTGAGCCGAATCAAACCTGAGTCTTGACGAGCTCAATTCGAGCTTAGATTCAACTCAGCTCGATTCATTTGAGTTTAACGAGCCAAACTCGAGCCAAAATGTTTAAGTTCGAATCGAACCTGAGCCGAACTCGAGTCAGACTAGTACCTTAACGAACCCAACCGAGCCGAACCCGAGCCTTGAAAAATTTTAACAAGCCGAACTCGAGCCAAGTTGTTTAGGCTCGAATCGAACTCGAGCCGAACTCATACCTTAACGAACCCAAGCCGAACTTAATAGGGTTCAGCTCGATTCGGTTTGTTTACAGCCCTACTTGACCCCACTACATTCACCACCAAACAAACTAAACTGACATTGATAGAATTTTCTGGGTTTTAATTTTCCGATCATCAAATGGAAATCGAATAACCAGTTTTTTTTTTTTTGGTAAATCGAATGGCCAACCAATTTTGTCGATTAAAAATAGTCAAGTTTTTTAATTGATAAAAAAAAACTTTTTTGATTGATTGACTAATCTCTATTAGATTTCTTGGAGGGTTCCAACTTAAAACCAATTGGCAATAGGTGAAGCAGCCTCTAGATTTTATTAACCAAGCTTGGGTGGCTTAGATGAGCGATGTGGGACAAATCTAACACCCCTCAAGTGCAGCCCGGATGCACGTGGAGGTATGAATTGGTGAGTTGACTCGGGCGACGGAGACTTGACCACACGATGTGAGGTCACCCAAGACCTAGCTTTGATACCATGTTAGATTTCTTGAAGGGTTCCAACCTAAAACCAATTGGCAATAGATGGAGTAGCTTCTAAATTTTATTAACCAAGCTTGAGTAGCTTAGATGAGCGATGTGGGACAAGTCTAACAATCTCAATGATTAACCCCAAGGTTGGCCGAGTGGTCTTGATTTGGGACTTAACGGTTTGCTCACTCCTAAGATTTAAGGTTCAATTTTTCTTGTCAACAACATAAGAGGGTGAAACGGCTGTAAGAGGGGCTATAGATAATAATCTGAGGTGCGTGCAAGCGAACCCTGGCCACCTTGCATTACCAAAAAAAAAAAAAATGATCTCAATGATTGATGATGTCTAGTTTGGGTCATCGATATTTTTCATCGCTACTAGTTGGGAGAGAAAGAGAGATTTTCTTGTGTGCTCAACCAAATGGCTTCTTAACAAAGTGAATAGCATGACCGTGAGATTTGAATTGGAGGATCCTCCAACTGTTGAAGAATTGGAGAGGAGCCAAACTCATCAACTCTTCCCCAGATCCTACAGTAACATGAGTTGCTCTGTGAAGAGCCTTAATGTAATTATTCAATCTGGCTCTAATTAAATTTTATACAACCATTTATTTGTATATATAGTGGAGTATTTTATATATATATATATATATATATATATATATATATATATATCCATAGAGTTCACATTCTCGAGCATAAACAAGTAGTAGTAATATATATTAGTATTACGCAGAGGTTAATTCAAACTTTATGTGCAAAACACTAAACAGAAGAGACGAAGACCAACAGTACTACGTGCTTATGTCCTCTAGTGAATCATAATTGATTCTAGTTTTTACATTAGATTGACCAACTTAGACTCTCTCTCTCTCTCTCTCCAAATTGAAAAAAGATCATGTTGCTCAGGACATGGATTAAAATAAAGTAGTTCTCATTTGTTTGAGTGTGACTGTAAAGTTATCAATAATAAATAACGTAAAAACCAAGTGCTAACCCTACTAATTAACATTAGGTGCTAGTATAGCCTACTCCTATGCCTTTTGTCTAATACCAATCTTTAACTTCCTCTAGACAATGTTCTTACATATTTTTTGATCGGCAAAAGTAACATTTTATTAAAGGAATGAGAACTGAGAAGGAATTCCAACCAAAAGTTGAAAAATTACAGTTAGAGAGACAAAGCCCAAATAACACCTGAGGGCCTAAAGTGTCTAAATTAAATTAAAACATTAAACTGCTCGAACAATCCAAAAGTTCTAAAAAGTCTAAATCAAACTGATGTAGAACACGTGGAGGCCCAATTCCATGATCAGTTGGACCGAGCCAAGCCCCGAAAGTCCAAACGATGTTTAATTTCAGATTACCCAAATTGGTTAAATTCGGACGAGCTTGGAATAGGCCCAAACTTGGTGGGCTGACTTATTTTCGCGCTCCGGTCCATACTCATAACCCTAAAGGTTGATGATGAACGGTGTTTTTCGGCCTAATTCCTTCGTTTAGGCTTTCAATTGCGTTAT
>BPLS01000263.1:138701-181172 GCA_019656275.1 Rhododendron kiyosumense
AGAGAGAGAGAGAGAGAGAGAGAGAGAGAGAGAGAGAGATGCAAAATGATGAGCCTTTTAAGAGAAAACAATGTTGTCAAATTACAAGCACTGAAATTCCACTAAAACAATTAATGCCTTGGAACAGCATTGGTCGCAGGATTTTAACTCATTGGTGAAAAAAATATATATAAATTTTGCATACAAAACACTGTATAATATAATTATATTTACTTTGCTCAAAGATTTATTGAGCCTAATTTATTTTATTTTGTTGAGCTAAATGATCTATTTACTTACAAATTTCAATAAATTTTCATTTACACTACTTTGCACAACTAATTCAGTGCCGACAATAGAAAAAAAAATCAAATTATACGCGACAACATACAAAATTTTAGTATATTTTTTAAACCCAAAGAGTTGGCTTGAAAAATTTCTTAAACCCTAGTTGAAGCCGCCCCTGCCTTGGAATTAAGGTTAGGAATGGAAAGGATTTGGTAGGTGAATGAGGTTTAATCATTAAATTGTTAGATTGATTGGGGGATAGAGATTAGACAAAGAGAGCAAGCAAGAGGGCCGAGAGAAAAAGGCCACTTTCAAAAAACTTCAAAAAGAAGATCAAATATTCAAAGGGAGGTCCACCATCCCACTTTGTTTCATTATAAAAAGGAGATTTGGGGGCTTTGGTTTTTAAGCTTTAGTGCCCAATTTGATGGCATCCTCTTTGTTTTAAGTAGTAACAATTGGACGTACGACATAATCTAATCGATTTTACAAACTATTCTTACTGATGGATGGCCCAATGCATACTTCTTCTTTTTTTCTTTCTAAGTAACAGAATTTATTAATCTTTATAAATGATTACAAAAATTAAAAGGATCAAGGGCAAACTGGTAA
Source organism: Rhododendron kiyosumense (assembly GCA_019656275.1). Taxonomy (NCBI): domain Eukaryota; kingdom Viridiplantae; phylum Streptophyta; class Magnoliopsida; order Ericales; family Ericaceae; genus Rhododendron; species Rhododendron kiyosumense. Next base: position 139,581 of record BPLS01000263.1, read on the forward strand.
AAAGTCACCCAAGACTTATACGACGGCAAGACGCCAATCGAAAAACTGAAAAACCAGAGAAAAACTTATATGAGAACAACCAAGAACTTCGTGAGCCTCAAACCCAAATAAGCAAACAAAGACCAAAATACCAAAACCAACCAAGTCACCAAGCCAAACACAACCGCAAACATAGCCCAAACAAAGAATAATCAAAACTACCTAAATCCGAAAGAGAAAATTGAGTACAACAAACAAACCGAGGGAGCAAAACGAAGGCCATAAGATCAAACCGAAAACACCAAATCTCGGAGTAAAAACTCCAAGGAAAGATAGGCGTCTTCCTCAATATCATCAAGACCCTCGAAGTCAAAATCCTCCTCCTTATTATCAAGAGTGTTGATTCTATCCGTTAATTCTCCTACATTTCAACAAATTGCTTTAACAAAAAAATTCATCCCCCCTCTAGGCTTAATGCCTATCCTAGGGCCAAAATCCAGTGTCTTCTGAGCCTCCTTGAAAAGAAGCGAAGAGGAAGGGCCCTTCTTTTTTCTGAAGATTAGATTATCAGTCAAAGCACCAAACTCTACAATATGGTTTGTTTTTTTTTTAATCTTCCTCTTCGATCTTCTCACTCTCCTTTGCATTTTAATGATGGCATTAGAGGACGATCTATCACTGGTAATGCATCTCCCAACTCATCTCTGCATACCAACCCCAAGAGATTGAAGATCATACTGGTCCCAACTCTTCTCTGTGTCCATAGTATCGTTTTATATGAATTTTTTTCAACTTCGCTACATAATTTTATATTTTTCTGATTTCTCTTGTCGAGATGAATGATTAAAGAACTTATCGCAAAGATAAAAAGTAATCAATTCAAATTGAAATATAGAATGTGAAGGAAGTAAATTTAACTTTAACAAATTACATGAAAAAGTCATACTTGTAATAGCCATAAAAAAATCTATTTCTGAAAATGCATCGATAATAGTTAGATTTAGTAGAATTAAAATGAATACTTACTGATTAGGAGGACCCCACTCTAACCCAGTCCCGGCTCTGGACTAAGGCCCAAGAGGCCGGCGCCTTAAGCCCCCAAGAATGTGTAAAATTAGGGCCTCCTATTATTTTGAGTACCCATTATATATGTTCAATCTTTTTAGGTATAGCAACATTAGAGGCCCATTTTAATATCCAAACCACCTATTTTATACTTAGGAGACACAGGCCCAATGGTTGGGCCCAACCTAACTTGCTCAATCAAAGGAAACAAAAAAGGAAAAAGAAAATGCAGATCACGGGTGGTTGTCTTCATGTAGAGCCCCTTGAAAAATGATCCCACGTGGTGGGTTCCTATATAAGTTTTATGTATATTCTACCCTTAACAGCTCTAATCTTCTGAACACACAATAAAATGGAAGAAGATAAATTAGAGATCAAAGAAGAGAAAACAGAATCAGAAATTTGTCTTTGTATGGGTTTTTTCCTAGTCGAATACATGCATTTGGCTTTGAAAAAATCATTTAACTACTTGTTATTTTATTGTCGTAAATTTTATTAAGGGCCTCATTGTTTACATCCATCTTAGGCCCCTAAAATCTCAGAACCGGCCCTGCTCTAACCCATTAATTTTTTTAAAAGTATTTAAAAATCTAACTTAGGAAAGTAAATACTGTATAACCTTATAGGCTTTAGAGGTTTAATGTATATAATTATATAAACACGAAGGACTTATGTCTAATTAAAAAAATTCAAATTGAAACAAATAAGAAACCTTTAGGACGACTTATCAAAAAAAAACCTTTAGGACGAAATTGAAACATTCAAACATATATATAATAACCAAATTAAAACTTGCATGTAACTCTAGTCTATAAAGATGAAATTGAGACAGTTAAAAATTATAAGGACCGCATTGAAATTGTACAGGATCTAAAATAGTAGATAAGCCCAAATTTAATAGTGTTCGGCGCATAAATCTAGGTCTTTCAAAAGATTCATTTTTCCCATAAAGAAAGCAAAATAGATATTAATAAGTTCTTTAAAATTGTGAAAAAAATAAATTTTTTCATAAAAAAATATATTTCTTTTTAAAGGCCTAAGTTTACATGCTTCACACTTATTAGCGACGAAGCCCAAGCCCCAATAGACTCGACTCGATCGACAGCCTGAACCACGTATCTCTTGGTTTATTGGCCCATATGATTTGGGCTCTTTTTTAAATCTTGGACTAGATTATTGGGCCAATCTCCAGACCCAAATAACCCGCTGCTACATGGAAAGAAGAGAGAGAGAGAGAGAGATGTTCGCGATTGTGTAATAGTAACCAGTTGTAAAGCAACTACTCAGCTTACCCAAATCTCAAAACCAGGTATGAACCCTAATACATCTTTGATCTTTCTGTCATATTGCTATTTTTCGGTCATTAATCGCTGAAAGTTGTGTATGTTAATGCTTAACTTCTTGTTTGTTTGCTGGAAAAAGAACTTGTGAAAGCAGTAGAACCTAGAGTTTTAAATCTCCCCTTTTCTAGTTGTTACGGTCTGCGACAATGCGAAGTGTGGCCAATCTAAGCTGCTTGCAGTAGGGTCAGTAGAGTAGAGAATTGTTCTCTCTCGAAATTCGAAAAAATAACTCTCCTAATTCTTCATTCCAAAAGTTTCCCTCGCGTCATTTTCCTGCATAATTTTCTATGAATTTCAACTGGGTAAAACTTTCCACTAAAAATTCGTGTTGAAAGGAGAAATGCTATGTTTTTAGTCGTTCTTGAGTTGTCTGTGAATCTGGGTATATAGAAGTTTGGCTTTTCTGTTATGTTTCCCCTAATTAAGATGGCAATTGGGATGGGAGCACAGCTAAATTACTCCTCACATGTATTGGGTTTGGATTTGTTGCACGTGAATAAGGCTCTGTGTGGGTAGATGTAGATTTGAGATGAAATGGATTGACTGCACCTATTCTAAGGATTTTGTAAATTTAGGTATGTAGTTAACATTTCGACATTGGGTTTGAGATCCTTATCATGATTGATTTGAAATTATATCGAAGTGATTTGAAATCTTCATATCATGGATTGCTGTTATAACATGTACAATGATGCGTGTAAAGTAAATCTCTTGGACCTCTAATCCATCTTTCTCTCTAGTTTCACCGGTCTCCTGTAACTAAACCTTTGGTATTATTGATGAGATTGAACTATTAATCCTTTCATTTGAAATCCATATATATCGAAATAAAGCCTAAGTTCTTATTTGCTTATAGTTATGCCTGAGGGATATTTTTGTTAATAGGAATCAAACAGGGAGCTTAGGAACTGCAGATTACTTGTCAAACGTCTAATGTGCACTTTATGTTGCAGGGGTTGTGAACTATAAGCACCGTTTTTGTTCGGCTAAAAAACTGTAAGGTCCATTAGTTTTTGCACTGAAATTTCCCCTTTCCTTTACAAAGAATGGATACAAAAGCTTTGGCAAAGTCAAAGAGAGCTCATTCTCAACACCACAGTAAGAAGCATCATCCAAATGTAACATCAAAAGCTCCTTCAGTAGGAGCCAGCAGTGGAAAAAATCCATCTGGACAGCAAGTTAGGGAAAAACCACATCAATCTCAGGGTTCTAGTAAACTCCCCTCAAATTGGGACCGGTATGAGGAAGAGTATGATTCAGGTTCAGAAAATCCATCCCACAACAACATGAGTCAAGCAATTGATGTTAAGCCGAAGAGTAAAGGGGCAGACTATGGTCACCTGATTTCTGAGGCAAAGTCTCAGTCTCTGACGGATATTTCTTTGGATGGCTTTCCTTCTTTTGATGATGTTCTCACTGGTATGTACTGGCACTTGGTTGTCCTTATTTGTATCAGTTATATCATTTTGTATATTTGTTTTGGGGGTAGCGGAGTTGTCAAGGTGGAAAATTAGAAGGGGTTGTGGATTTCATAGAAGGGTGCATTATCATGCGGTATATGAAATAATGGAGTTTTGTCAGTCTGTGTGGGATGTATGATCCTAGGAGAGGAGGAGAAAACAAAGCTAGATGGGATGCATCTCAAGTCTCTGAGGTTTGAGGCAAAGCCTTCTTACAAATGCAAATTTGTCTAGTGGTACCGTTGATTTTCCTTGGTCTCAAGTTTTTTGAAATGCATCTTTTAATTTGGTTATTTGGAGACATAGAAGGGAAAGTCCTTACTACCAATAGTGTCATTAAGAGCAAAAAAAAAAATCCTAACTGGTGCTTTCATGTGTACCAAACTAGGGGAGTTGGTGGATCATATATTCATCCACTGCCAAGTGGTAAGAGGTGATAAGTGCACATTAGGTATTTTGCACGACAGCGGCTGTGCTTCTTGGGGATCTTCTCAGTGGGTGGAGGGCTTGAAATGTGCTCTTTTTGCCTGATGTGGTTAATATTGGGAAAGAGGGATTAGCATTCATTTGGACTTTGAGGGCATTGACCTTATGCTTTCCTGGTAACGATAGTGGATGGATCCTTGTTTAGAAACTTCTTTGGTTTCTTGGATTAACTGTGTAAAGAGAGTACCACAGGCCGTAGTCTCCTTTGTGTATATGTAGTGTACTTTCGGGTATCAGTTAGCATCTTGTTGGATTAGGTAATAAATATATTTTTCTCTTCATTCCCTGTCTATGAAGCACTGACACGCATAAGAGGTTTCCAAATCCATGTCGGACAAGAAGATCACTTCATTATTCAAAAAATTTAATGAAAGGGTTAAAAGTTATAACAATATAACAAACCTGTCACTTGTGCCTCGTGGCTTGTCGTTTAGATTGATCATCTTTCAATGATGTAGAAGCCTTTTGAAAAAAATAAATAATGATGTAGAAACAGTATTAGTTTTCATTTTTGTGCTTGGTTTCCATTAGTGTTTGGTGTTTGTGGATGCAATATTCGTTTAATGACAACTAAAGTTGAAACATGAATTATGTCTATGTATTCGTTTTTTCGTGTCTGTCTTTTTTCTCTCAAATTTCTGAAAAAAGAGCATCTACTCTTGGATTTATGGGTGCATAAGTCCGTATATATTTAGAATTGTTGACACATGTTCTATCAGTATTATTCAGTATCCATAATTTCGTATCTGTGTCTGTGTCTATGTCTGTGCTTCTAAGGTTCCTATTCTAGTCCACGCTCTTCTGTCTCAATATTTACATTGACAATACTGGTTTGGTTTGATATGCAATGTGGGTTGTGATATTTTCATGTACTTAATTCTTGGAGGCTGGGTATTCTGAAGTTTGGACATGTAAATTGTATTGTTGCACAGAAGTCTCACTGGATTTTAATCAGTTCAAGTAGATCGAGTAATTCTTGCTACAATAGTTTCAGCATATATTATGACAGGAGATTGACTTCAATTTTTTGTAGACTTCAATCAGGGATTTGGTTCTCTGCTTTCTGTAAGGGGACAAGGCATTCTATCATGGACGGGCGATGATAATTTTGTGGTTGAAGATAGAGCAACTGCAAGTCATGAGGTATGTCCTCATATATCTTTTCATTATGCTTCTTTTGCTAAATATGAACTTTCTATTCAAGAGATAAAGCACAAGAGCTGATATTAAATAATTAGATTTGAAGAATGATACATTTTGCATGTTAATTTGCCTGTTTGTAGAAAGAAGCTTATGAAAAAACGCTGTTCAATCCTTGCTTATATTTAAAATTTAGTTTCCAGTCATATAGAAAATACATGCTTGCTATCTCTTCTCTTTTTCTTGCAAGCTCCATGATTTGTGCTTATGGTTCGTTTACTAGCCTTCATCAGGAAGAAAAATTACCGTGGCTGTACTTCCTTCTCCTGATTGTCAACAACCATAATGATTCATTTTCAACTTAATTACACCACATTTTTCCAAAGAATATATAGCGTGGCTACAAACTACAACATTGATTATCACAGAACTACATGTAAAATATGATACACAGATAAGGGGAAAGTTAACCATTGTACAGATGTGTAGAACTAGAGGTGGGTACTGTCATAATGGAACTTGCAGGTGTTTGGAATGCATTGGTTACTTGTTTGGTCAATCATTTTGCCGTTGTTTTGGTGATACCTGTGCAGTTACTTTGCACTGTTGACACTTTCATACATCAGAGATTAACAATGGTGGTACAAAGGAACAAAAAATTGTGTTTTTTCTTTTTACCGTTTGACAAAAGCTAAGATGTAAGCAACTAGCATGTTTAAGCTGAGTTCCATGGCAGTTTCAGTACTTAAGATCAGATGAGAATGAGCACTTCGTTCCCGTTCTAGCCCAACCATGTTTGGTTGTGTCTTTTTTGAAGAATGAACGTCTGGTTATTTTCAATGTTCTAAAAAATTGCTAAGCGCTAGTCGGGCAGAGCATCATGGACAAGGATTGGTTATTTTCAATGTTCTAAAAAATTGCTAAGGGTCATCTTAGTTTTTGGTAGCAGTGGCATCATGGACAAGGATTCTTATTATTAGAAGATCCATGAGTGAAGTTCTCTTTTGATTTTCTGACCTGCCTGGAGAGGTGGACCAGGTGGTGTTTGGACAAGATATTCTCCACCAAAGTTTTAGTAAGATGGAGATTGGACATGAGTTTTTTGTCATTTTTTCCCTTGTATTGCAGTTCCCTACATATCACTACCATCTAGGCCTTAGAACAGGACCTAGCTATAAATGACATAACAGGCATAAGCCGCATAACTTAATCTTCAGCTGCTACATGATGTTTGAAAAGAAAGTTTGCATTCAGGCAGGGCAGGGCAGAGAAAGACTGATAGCTATTACCGGGCCTACTGAGTAAGGCGAGAGCACTAAAGATCATTCTGTTCCCCTCTCCATTGGAAAACCAACAAATGGCACTTTCCCCGTGGGTAGCATGTAAAAAATGAGGAATTGAGATCCCACCTATATTTAAAAGTAGTCTAGAGATTGTGAGCAAAAGTGAAGCTAATTGGAAGCCTGCTGCAAATTACCTCGCCTGGCAAAGAGCCACATATGTAACAAATTGGTTGTTATTAGAGCTGGGCAACGAACACGAAACACGATAACAAGGCACAAACCGGATACGAAGTTAGCGGGTTAGGGTTGAACGTTTCTAACACGAAACACGAAAATGACACGACTCGAGAACACGAATTCTAAATGGGTCGGGTTCGGGTTGGGTGGTTTGTGACACGAACCCGACTGACACGACACAAACACAACCCGACACAACTTGTTACTCAGGTCTAGTTGTTATGGCGCGTAATTGTTAGGTTTATTGGCGATTTCATGATTTGACAAACCATTGGAGTCTGTAATTGTTCTTGTTGCTATTGGGTTTGGGTGGTTTTTATTTGTTTTAGATTCTCCGCCCTTTAATTCAAGACTTTTTTCTAGTTGAAGATGTTGTGCAAGTGCATGTGCTTAATTTATGAAAATTGAAAGGTATATGCATTTGGAATCTCCATGCATCATTGTTTTAAATCTTATCTAGGCATTTGTTGGAAAAATCAGGGTTTTTGTCCAAGGCATGAATAGGGTAGTTTTTGCTTGGTATAAAGAGAGTCTAAAATTTTTCGAAGAGCATTTCATGGCTGACGGCCTGTTGTGCAACACCGATGCTCGGGACTATGAATGCCTTTTGGCTTTGATTTGGGGGCATGGTCCGCAGCAAAACGTCCATTTAGCTCCTTGGTTCTTGAAGGAATGGGGGGCACTATTTCAATGGTATTCAAAGAGTTGCCACTGTGCATATACTGTTAAAGGTTAGATCTATCTTCAATCCTCCCCTGCCCATACCCTCAATGATTGGGGGACTTCTTGGGTTCTTTGGTGGTTGTATTTCATGACAGACGGCCCTACTCCCGTGGCTCCCAAAAGGTGCATGGGCGTCATGAAGAGTGAGGGTGCTCTGGCACTGCAAAGCACCCTTGAGTGCCCCCAAGGATGCTGCAAAGTGAGCTTGTAGCACTCTAGCGCCGCACCGGAGCGCCTTTTGATTGGCTGAATCTAGGCTGCATTTTTTGAGGAGTATATATGCTTTCTTTCCTTTTATGGTATGTGTGTGACCTCAGCCCACTTTAGAGAGAGAAACCCTTCCCCTCTTTAATTTTGTGTACTTGGACGAAGTAAATTGCATACATAGTTCAATCATCTTTGTAGCAATCTACTACAATACACACTATGAGCATATATTGTCTCTAGATTGTGTAGTCTCTAAAAAACCTTCATCACATCACATATCATTCACTCATGCCTTTAATTCTACTTGGTCGGATGGATCCGGAATCGTGTTGATCAGAGATTGAGTTGGTGAACTCGTAGTGGCTACGGAATCAAGGAGCCTAGGGAGCTTGTCATGCTTTTGATTTTAGAGGAAATGAAGCTCCATTCCAGTTTCTTTAAAAAGGAACTTTTCGAAAAGGAAGGTAATTTCAAGCTCAAAAATCATGTGTTTATGAAAATAATTTTCTTACCAATATGGATTTTGTTTGATAGATCTCATTGAGTTCTTTTAAACGGTGCAAAAAAAAATTAAATAATATTTTTCATTTTCATTATATTTGAGCTTGAAATTTCTTTCTTTTTGAAAAAAAAGGTTTTAAAAAAAACCGGAATGGCACCTGAGATAAATCATAGTTTATGTTTTGTCTTCCATTTTTGTAAATGATATTTCAGCTAGTTTTCAAACATTAACTGCAAGCCACTCAACTTTCCTTTATGTACTCCTATTCTTATTCGAGGCATATTGGGTGGCTCACATCGATCTAATCGCTGACTTTTCTTTTTCCTTCCCCTTGGTATATAGGCATCCTTTCTCTCCCTTAATCTTCATCTTCTTGCGGAGCAACTTGCAAAAGCAGATTTGTCACAGAGGCTCTTCATTGACCCAGAGTTTTTACCGCCAGAGCTGGTATGTATTTTTCATCAGGCCACCTCATGATGAGTGGAGTTTCAAGTTTTTTTCTGTTGCTAGAAGGACAATGCTCTTGATTTGTTAGAAAATGGAGTCAGTCTGGAATAGAATTCACAAGATATCCCAGTGAATAGTTCTGGATTTATCCAAAACCGTTGGTCAATCTTTTCTCTACATATTTTACTTCACCACAATACGTTTTACAAAGTTTGGTTTCTTAAAAAATTGTGTTATGCTTGAATTGTAATTTGATAGAACTCTAACATCCAGAGCAGAAGTTCTTTTATGCTGATACGTGAGCATGACCTCTGATTCTCTGAAATACTATTGAATGTATGATTGCCTAGTTAAGTACTTAAGTGCATTGCCGGCGCACAAAGGTTTGTCGAGGACTATTTGCGGAAGGCTCTAAGAAAGTTCAGAAAGTTTTTCCCAAGGTTTAACCATAGTGAAAAGTTAATGGTATATAGTTTCACCTCGCATTTTAAGGTTTAACCAGAGTGAAAAGTTAATTGTATACAGTTGCACCTCGCATTTTAACAGTTTAATCATTGGTTTCTAACTGTTTCAATGCCTTCTCAGAAAGAAAGAAAAAACTGTTTTAATGCAATCATCATTTAGGTCTCGATTGCCTTTCTCATGTGTACTTTTTCTGATCTCTTTTGTTCTGAGAAAAAGTTATTGAATCAGTATAGTAGCTAATAAACATAATGACTTGATCTTCCATGGTTTGATTTTGATAATCTAACTAAAAATCAAGTATTTATAAATCGAATATGAAAATAGGTTGTTGCTGAATCCATTTCAAGAAGCCAAAAATCAAATTCCAGCAATATTTAGCTTTCCTCCCACTTTACGAGTTTTTAAATGTTCACACTTGTCGAATTAAGAATTTCTACACATTTAGTGTTTGTATCGTACAGTGCTCAGAAGAACTAGAAACTAGCTTCAGCCAGGAACCTGGCGAAGGACAAGCCGCATTCCAACGTGAAGGGGTGACGAGAAATTCAGTTTCAACCTCCTCTAATCAAGAATTGGAGAGAACGAATCAAATTAACGATGAAGAACATCAATCTCTGGGAACCAGTGAAAGGACAGTGCAGCACCATGGAGCACAATCAGATGGTACTTCTGTTGCAAACACAAAGAAGAAATCATTCAGAGTCCAGGCGGCTGCTTCAGAAGCAGAAATTGATATGCTTCTTGAGTCCTTCAGTGAAACAAACATCCTTGATTCCTCTGCCGTCACAAAGAATTGTAGTGACTCATTTTCGGTTCACCAGAAAGAGACTTCATCAACAACATCTGAAGGAATCTCCTCATTAAAACAGGTTGCTTGTCAACCTTCAACGAAAGGTCCAGATTTAACTAAACCCGCTTCAGTGGCCAACTTTGATGATGCCCTTGATGACCTACTCAAGGAGACATCCACCAGTGAGACATTTTCTATCCAACGAGAAACGTCAACTTCATCATCGGTAGGAGGAACTTCATCTGTTCACAGTGCTCCACTTTCAAGAAAAGGTCCAAATCCATCCAAGTCAGCTTCTGTTACCGCGAGCTTTGATGATGCTCTTGATGACCTACTCGACGCAACATCCAACTTGACAAATCGAAAGGTCTCCTCCCTACAGTCCCATGAGGGGATTTCAACCCATCTCGATATTACGTCATCTTCCTCTGGTCCTGTTTCCAAATCCAAAGTGTTAGCGTTGGATGATTTTGATTCATGGTTCGATAACATTGATGGTCCATAAGCTATAAAAAAAAATTTGGCTGCAAAGCTTCACTTTGATATGTGTTAACTTCTCTGTTGCCTTGGAAGGTGTGAGGTGAATATGAAACTATCTTCTGGTGATTGTTACCTAACCCCACTAATTTTCAGTCCATGAACAGAGGCTGAAAATTTTGAAACCATTTGATCCCTAACATGCTTTCTGAAGGCTATTTTATCCGAACAATGACTAGGCAAATGACCATGTGATTATCACCTTTTAAGTGTTTTATTGTCCTGGTTTAAGTAGTGAAATTTACAACTTGAAGCCAGCTTTTCACTTGCTTTTGTTACAGAGAGAGAGAGCGCATTACGCAAAGTCTCCTAATTGTGACACAAAGGATGACTTAATTGGAATGCAAATAATTCACTGGAATTGACAGCAACAGCTGGGCGACCCATGTTTCTCACGAGATCACTGCCAAAAAAAAAAAATAGAAAGTTTACGCCCATTGCTTAAAATTCACCGCTCCCTCACCGTTCTCAATCTTACCGTCCAAAAGTATTTTGGACGATTCGAATTTTAAAAAACTCTTCTAGGGACCACCGAGACAGACGGTGAGATGTGGAGCAGTGAAACATAGTGGTAGGTGTAGCACCGCTGAAAAAAAAAAAAGTGTTTATCACAGTTTCACATGACGACTCGAGCCGTTCATTTTGTAAGGCTCTATATGTGTGTTGTTTTTGGAAAAACTTTTCACGATTGCATAGCTGTATCTAGCTGAGCACAGACAGACAGACTCTGACCATTTGACGAAGCATGTACCAATACTGTATTTGATTACCTCGATTTTATTACTGATGTGTAAGATGTCCAGGCCTATACGTACCTTGCAGGCTCGAATCGTTACATAGAATTGTGATGGTTGTTAATTTACTTCTTTCATCAGATCAGATGTGATTGTTCTTATACAGTGTGGGGTTGCATTATTGTTGAAGTAATGAAACAAGTACTGTACAATTCTTAGATGCATCAGTTCAATTTGGTTGGATCTCTCAATCGATGATTTACTGTTATTTTTCGATTTATCAAGTTAAATAAATTTGGAAATGGCTCGAGTTTCAAAAATCTAATTTTGATGATTCGGTCTTTTTTCCGACAACGATCATATCCATTACTATGAAACATTTACACAGTAAGGTATAACTGCGTTGGTTATATTACGAGCAGCTACAACCTCAGTTCTAGGTAGCTTAACAACCTTGATAAAATCATCAACCTCGGTTTCGATTGATGATTCAGTCTTGGATTCATCAATCGAAAAAATAAAGGAGGGGGATAGATGGTTTTGACCAATGTGCCTTTATTTATGTCCTAACCCAATCGAAACCTAAGAAAAATCAAGAAATAGATATGCTCTGTTTTCTTACCATATGGTCGTTATATAATTATGTCTAGCCATCAATTGTACCTTGAAACAGCTAAATTCCATTATAGCGAATCGAATTCAATGAAAATTCGGAAGAGGGAGAGAGAAATAGTTACTCAATCAGTTAAGCTAATCAAGTCCAGGCTCGCGTTATTTTTTTAAAAACTTGTTCAAGATCGACAATTAAACCCACTACTACTCGGATTGTTTTGGGTTTCGATGTATGGAAGAAGTTTATTGAAAATCGGCTTGTGTTTGGTTCGTTTAAAAAAATTCGTTGCAATTGGCCCGACTAGTTTAAAATAGGAGTATATTTTTAAAACTTGTTATTTTTTCAAAACAAACTTAAATACGGTAATCAATTGGCCCATTTTTATAAAAATAAAAAATAAAAATTGGTCCATTTCCGTCACGTTTGTCAGTTCAGAGAGAACCATCCCCTTACAATTTGTTCATCCACCTCCTATCCCTCAAATATTGATAGTTTTTGGATTATTTTATGAGATTGATTTTGGCGCTCTAAAAATTACTGTCGCCACTCCAATAGTGGAGTGCCAAAATCAATCTCTATATGCATTTGATTTTGGCACTCCATTTGTTGGAAGTGCTGGTAGTAGTAACTTTTAGAACGCCAAAATCAAAATTCTCATTTTACTATCAAGTTCAATAGCAGTAACATTATAAAATGGATCTGGGGATGCTGTCAAGCACGTTCTTGTCGAGCGGGTGTAGAACACATTCAGACCATCCATCTCGATAATCAATAGTCCGGACCGTTGAAAATCATTTTAAACAATCCGAATACATCCTGCATCCGCTCAGCAGAGATTGCTTACCCCATCAATATAAATTGCTCTAACCATCCCAAAAAAAATTGAACAAAAATGAAACTTTTTTTTTATACATACAAATCCACGTCACATCTCTTTTAACATCAAAATATAAAAGTCAAAAATCATTCCCAGCTTGAGAAGGAAAGGTCAGGAGAACAGAAAAAAAAAAAAAACTTTATAATCAATAATCAAAGCCATAACGCGCCAGCTTTTTTCAACACCGGGATCAACTCTCCGGTAATATGGGTCGCCATAATCCGATCCAACCCTCCGAACAACTCCCCTCCAATAAACACCGCCGGAAACTGCAACCGCCGCCCGCCCTCTTCGTCGCCGCCGCCGATTACCGCCTCCAATTCATCAACAACGCCGTTCTCGTCGCTTTCCTCGATTTCAAACACCACGGGATTCACGCCCAGGCCCTGGAGCAGGCGCTTGACCACGTGGCTCATGCAGCACCCGCGCTTTCCGAACACTATCACGGCGTTTTCCGACACCATGTTCCGGACGTCGGCCATCGGAGATTTGTTAGTAGCTGATCCAACTGATCCGTTGAGATTTAACGGTTTCGTAACCGATTTTGCGTCGACGGGAATTGGGTTGGGTTTGGGTGACCGGGTCAGGAAAGTTTGGTGGGGGATTGGTTGCCAGGTCTTGTAAGGGAGTGCTTCTTGCATTTTGGAGAGAGAGAGAGAGAGATTTAGAGAGAGAAAATAGGGGGTTGTGGTGTGGTGGATAGAATTTGGAATGGAGCTCTGTATTTATACACGGGGGCAGATGTGTGTAGAGAGAGAGAGAGAGAGAGGGGGGGCGGCGGTAGGAGGGGTGATGCAAGATTTTGGGTTAATAGTAGTATAATGTTAGAGTAAGATTTTGTTTACTTTTCGTCCCTCTTACTACTACTATTTGGGTTGCACGTATTTCGTCATCACTTATTAATTATTAAGAGGAGTTTTATTATTTAATTTAAATCTCTTAATCAATCCATCGCCAGCATTTATCCACATCCTCAAAACGCAGAGATCGTCCTTACGTAATGCGGGTAGTGTGCACGTCATGACTTCTCCGCGTGAATCTGGGGGTCGATACGGTTTGCGACTTTGCTAACGTTTTCGTTCCTAATTTCAATGGATATTGTCGATGATGATTACATTTTAATTCTGTGTTAAGGGGCAAGATAGGCACGATAAATAGTGTACAAGACAGTAAATAGAATCTTCAATCATATAAACAGGAAAAAAACTAATCCAAAGTTTTTTTTTTGGGTTAGTTTAATTGTCTCCCACAGAATATTGCTCCAGTTTTAAACAGGACCTCTTCTAATTAATGAACAATAAGATTTGTTTTGTCTGTTGAAATTAATCGAACCATGCGTAAGATGACCCAGATACATAGTTACTCCCTCCGTTTGAAATTGAGAGTCTATTATTCCATTTTTTATTGTTCCAAAACGATGGTCCTTTTTTTAAAAAATGGAAGGAAATTTTTTGTGGTTTTTCCAAAAGTGTTCCTCACAGGTGAATATAAATGTTATAAAGTATGTAGAATATATGGGTAATAGTGAAAATGATAGGCATTGTAGGTGTAATCATTGCAGCCCCGTTCTTTTGGGATTTGGATTTGTAGGTAATAAGTGTAGAGAGAAATAGAGTAATTATTGAAAATAAAGGTAATGATCCGATAGAGATGGAGAGAAAAATGAGAGTAATAATTAGAGAGAAATATAATAATGATTAGAATCCAAAACACCAAAACGAATGGGGTCTGCATGTCCCCTTAAAAAGTTGGAATCCTCGAAAGGAACTCAATTTGGAATGGAGGGAGTATAAAAAAATGGTTTTGCTAATCTCCGCCAACTAGATAGAGGATAATATGCTAATAATTTTAAATAAATTCGAAAATCAATGTATATTTCACAGATATTAATCACTTTCACAAATATGTTTCTCAACATTAATGCACCTTTCACTTATTACTATATAGGAGTATTACTTGGTCGGAGGTTAGAAAAAATAAATAAAAAGAAGGTACTATTGTACTCGTATTTGGGTGGGTGACTTGAAGGAGTCCGGCGTCAACGGCAGTTAGGATATCTTTACGCGTTACATGTGGTGTGGCTTACGTTTCTGCAGATGCTACGCCCAGTCCCCACAAATGAATTGACGCCCTACAAATGAATTGCGACTCTCTCTCTCTCTCTCTCTCTCTCTCTCTCTCTCTCTCCCCTATTTATCTGATGTCATGGGAGACGTGGGGTTCATTTTTATATTGATGGTCCAAAAAAATTGGTTTTTTTAAGAGTTATCTGTGAAATTAAAAAAGGCAATTGATTTTATCACTCTTTTTTTTATTAACATCACTTTTATCATTCTCTTTTTTGTTAACATTACTCCGCTGCAAGTGTATTTTTTGTACAAAAATACATTTACAAAAAAATTGCATTAATAAAAAAAGGAGTGACAAAATCATTTTCCTTAAAAAAGTGTAAGACTACACACACAAAAAGTAGGCAAAACACAATCATGCTTTAGGTAGGCATAAGATTATCTTTTTGGTTGCTTAATTACTACTCCCTCCGTCCCAAATTGATTGTCCCGTCCGCAAAACGGAGTATTGAAAATAATGCAAATTTTTCAAGAAAAAATTCAAATTTTTTTCACAAATTAAAAATACTCATTGATATCTAGTAAGTTGTTGAAAAACTTTTGATTTTTTCTTGCAAAAATTGTATTATTTTTAACTCTCCGTTTTGCGGACCGGACAATCAATTTGGGACGGAGGGAGTATTATCGTTTGATCCGAATTCTAACATAATTGAGTACCTATGATGTCAGCAGCAGTCAGCAACTAGTTTGTCCAATGTTTTTGTTATGTCAATTCTCTGTTTATGTCATTTCTACTACTCTCTTTCTCTCTCTCTCTAAAGGATTTTTTGTGACGTCTACAATGAGTTCACTATCATATTTTTTTAAACAGGAGGTGTATATTACTCTCGGATCCAGGGGCTCTACTGCGCCCCAGGCAGCAGCCCCTACCCAGTAATCTTTGCCTTAATTTTTTAACCATATTTTTTAATATATAAACGGTTTTAAAAAATTAAGTGCTTAAATTTTCACTCGGTTTGAATTAATGCAAAGATTTTGTTATTTTTATCATATTATTCTAAAGGGTCATAATTAATTTTTGTTTATAGAGC
The DNA here is from genome assembly GCA_019656275.1 of Rhododendron kiyosumense. Classification (NCBI taxonomy): domain Eukaryota; kingdom Viridiplantae; phylum Streptophyta; class Magnoliopsida; order Ericales; family Ericaceae; genus Rhododendron; species Rhododendron kiyosumense. The sequence goes on from BPLS01000263.1 coordinate 155,629, forward strand.
TCTCATAATTACATTTCTACTCTACATGGTCCTAAATAAAGAGCATATATTTAATATGAGAGCTCTAGAGATAAAAATGAATTACGACCGTTTAGAATAATATAATCAGAATAACAAGATCTTTATATTGATTCAAACGGGGTAAAAATTTGAGCACTTAATTTTTTAGACAGTTTATATATTAAAAAATATGGCTAAAATATTAAGTACTCCAATTTTTAATCCGTTTGAACATGTGTGAAGACCTTATTATTTTGATTATATTATTCTAAAGAGGCATAATCAAATTTTGTATTTAAAGCTCTTAAAATCATGTTTCTGCTCCATAGGATTGCAAATTGGTGGTCTGGATTTTTTTTCACCCCAAAACGCTGCCGTTTGATTACTGGGTAGGGGCTGCTGCCCATTGGGGCGCAGTAGAGCCCTCGGATCCCTTACATACCATCGTTTATTCAAAAGTTTTTTTTTTTTTTAATTGAGGGACAACCCTACAGTCAAGTCACTATTGGATCTAACTGCGCAATCCAAACATCATGGGAAAATAGCACAGCAACTCACCGCCATTGCCCCCCACTAAAATCATGGTTTGCCTTCAAGAGGAATCGAACCCTACTATGTTGCAAGCGCAGGTTTAACCTTACTATGTTCGGATAAAAAAAAAAAAACCTTACCATGTTGAGTTTATTCAAAAGTTGCACACTTCTTTCGTTTTGTAATTTTAATCTCTGTGTAAATCAAACTATTTCATTGCATGCGCTAACAAATAGACTTATCATTCAATTATCCCTTTTAGAGTTGTTTTTTAAGTAATAACTAGCACCATAAGTTTTTCATGGTTTGAGAAAAAAATAATTTAAAATAACAATTTAGTATCAAAATGAAGATATATAACTCAATGGTCTCATGCTATCATGTTTGATTTCTCTCTCTAGTCTTTCAAGGTCTACCTCTACCACATATGAGCATCTCCAAGGGATATACTAAATGTTTATTTTAAATTTGTCTTTTTGGCTCATGTGGTAGGTTAAAAAGCCATTTGCAACAACACAATGTAGCGGACTCTCTAAAATTAAGGTTTAAAATTTAGTTTTCCGTTCACTTTAAAGAATTCATTTTAATTACCAAACGAAGTGATAAAATTCATCAATCGTATTAAGTACTATATTCGATGATGTGAAAATTTAAAGAGCCATTACTCAGAGCTAAATTATGATGATGTAATAAAATTTAAATATCTCCCTTAAAGTGTCTTTTGCTGTCATGACTCTTGATATATAGTTTTATTTCGATTTTTATTGCCTCCCTTTTAGATGCTTTAAGAAAGAAAAAAGAAAAGTCAACCCCAGACTCGTAAGACATTCACATTTCTAAGATCTACAACCTAATCAAATCCTGTTAAGATATTTTTTTTCAATAATAGATGTTATTAAGACAGAGTCAACCATTTTTAAAAGGGCGATAATAATTCTTTCATATGAAAATGACATTCTAAAGAAATATCCTGTTTATTCATTTGAAATAGTAATAAATTTTGTTTTTTATTGTTCACATACAAAAAAATATTATAAATCAATACAAACAGTAAAAGTAGTTAAATACAACGATAAAAAATAAAATCGCAAAAACTTACTCCTATCGCACCTCTTTTAGTATCCAACTTCGTAAATTCAACTCTTTTTTTTTTGGAAGATATCATCATTATATTTTGAAAATTATAACTTCTTATAATTGCTCTTTATATAAACATTATAATTACACTTTTTATAAGATTCTTCAGAATGGAAAACGCCATAATTCTTACCAACTAACTTTCCAATTGATATCTCAAACCACATTCTGCTAAAAACTTTTTCTATTAGAACATTTTTTACTTATTAAAAAAAATCGCGATTGTAAGTTTTACTCCAAACTTTAGTGGATTATTGATTCGTTTCGACGAGACGAATCTAAAAAGTTAAAAAAAATTACATTTACCCAAATATTTTGGAAAATAACTACCTTTTTAGCCAAAAAAGAAAAAAAAAAAAGTTGACTTTTTCAAACTTTAAATTGGTTATTTTTCAAAATATTTGAGTAAAAGTAAAATAATTTTACTTATCCGATTTATTTAGAATCAAAAAGTCAAGAAAATTTGGAGCAAAACTAACAAACGAGAAAAAATTCAAGGACAAATAAAAAAAATGTCGTAAAAATCCTTTTAGTGCTTAGTGGAATTATTTTATTTTATTTTTTTCTATAAGAAAAAGCAAAAAGTCACATTAACTTGTTCTTCCACAACTTTTTTAGGCCTGCTGTACAGTAGCGATAGCCAGCCAAACCGACCAGCACGAAAAATAGAGAGTGAATTCCCCATTTTGCCCATAAATACTGTATGTTTTGTATCTAAAAAAAGGAAATGAATGGTCATTTGGAAAAAGCAAAAAAAGTTACTAGGAGCAATCTTTCTACGACTTTTAGACACACTACTCCAAAAAGTCCTAAAGTATTAAAGTCAAAATAATTGTGATCGGAAATCCGCCTCCAAATGAAATACTGGATCGTAAAAATCTCGACTAGTCCTATCATTTGTCGGTCAGAAAGTCTACACATACACAGATTGTGCACAGATTTCATTGTGGGGATTACCACGAGTCTCACACAAATCATCCGAGCCGTTCATTAAATGTAAAACATTTTTTCAAGGGTCTCTGTAAAAAATAAGCTCAATCCGATACTTATAGGTGCTCGATCCAACCATATAACTTTTCATTATCCAGAAATCTGAATGAAAAGTTAGATAGTTGGATGAAGCATCTATAGGTATTGGATTGAGCTTATTTTTTACGAGAGACCTTGAAAAAATGTTTTACATTTAATGAACAACTCGGATGATTTGTATGGGACCCGTGATGGGCCTCACAACAAAATCTGTGCACAAATTGCTGTGTGTGTTTGTCGGTCCGGGTTAAAAAGAACAGTAATGGTTACTCCTATTGCTTTTTGTTAAAAATAAAAGTAGGCGGGCATTTATAAAAAAAAAAAAAAAAAAGCAGGTCGCGGACGGTGCGCGAAGCTCACGTCAGCTGGACGAGGCTTTTGGAAGAGATAATGACGTCATCCCACATGTGGAGTGTCAATACGCTTTCGTCAACGCCGATCTTTTACCCGCTCCACCCTCGACCTTGTCGGTTGTCGTCATCGTCCACGTGGAATACAGGCTACTAAAAGACGTCACCGTCATGGGTGACGTTAGCGTGACTTAAACACAGTAACCAATTAGAGATTATTCAGTACCCTTTGAGAATCACGTAGCGCTGTCCCAGACACTTTCCCACCACACATTACAAAATGGTCCACACACTTTAGTCTCAGGTTCCACAAAATTTTGATTTTATGGTTGAATACAACTCTGGGCTGTCAAGAGCAATGAGTAATTTTTTCGTAAATAATAATCAATCATTTTATAACCACACCCACTCATATACTCATACGCACAAAGGTGTGGGCTCTACACATATTGGATGTGTATAACAATCCTTATATAACCACAAACACATAATTGTATATGTGTAGGTATTTAATCAAATCTTCTAATTTTTCATTCAAATTTGTTCAATAATTTGGAAGATTGGATCAAGCATGTGAGAGAGCCCAAAAGTGGGCAACAGCCCCACATTGGCCATGAAATGAAAAGTAATAAGGTATATAAGTAAAGACCAACCAACTATTGCATAATTTGATATTAACCTTTTGAGCTACGTCGTTATAGAGCGCATACACATATCCAGTTAAGTTTTTTTACATAGGACTACTCAAGTTTTTTTACATTATTGAACAGTTCGGATTATCCATGCAAGATTCAAAGTGGGCCCTACGTGCTGGTATTTGCACCGTCGGTATCCATTTGCAGTTCTGTGAATTTATGGTCAAAAGAATCAGTTTTCTTTATCAAATTGTATCGTGTCCGGGCTAATTTGTACACTTATCGATAAATTTTTAGGAGGCTAATCTCACCTCCATTAGCGGGAGTTACAATAAAGTCGAGAGAAAACTCGCATAGCCAGACCTCGACCTCATAAGAGTTAACACTTGAGAAGTTTCAAAATTGAAATTTTAAGAGAAGAACTCTGCTATTGGTACCGATAGGCACGTGGGCCCACTTCAGGTCCCAAACGGATGATTTGAGCAGTTCAATAATTTAAAAAAAATCGAGTGGGCCCGTGAAAAATTATTTCATCCCGATATGTGTAGGTGCTCAATTCAATCTTCTATTTTTTCATTCAAATTTCAGATCATCCGTGCAGGACCCGAAATGGACTTTGCATGCGCGTCGATAGGATCCAAGGGTGCTGTAGTGTACTCCCCGCACTACACGTGTAGTGTGGCCAATCTAGCCGTCTATCTCGGCAATGGACAGCTCGGATTTTCGTTCGAATAATGGACAGCTCAAATTTGTAGATCCGAGCCCTTCATATCAAAATGAACGGTCGGATCCGCCGCACTATATGATGTAGTACGGCTGCCGCACTACAGCAACTCCCGCACTAGACGGTGTAGTACAGGCCATACGGCTACCGCACTACAGCAACTTCCAATCCGAATGGTCCGTCTACCTAAGCCTTGACCGGATGGAAAAAAATCACTTCACCTTCTAACTTGGGGTTCTTGTATTTTTTTCCCATAAATTTCATTGCAAAATGGCGTATTTATTTTGTGGTATGTGTGTTTTTTCTTGTAAAAAAAGACGAGAGAAAAAAACTCATCCATTTGTTTTTATTTCTTTCTTTTTTTTTCTTTTTTTTTGTTTATCATGAGTCTAAACTTTTGTGAGTTGACTCTGTGTGTTTTCCCAGAAAACAAGTTCCGGTGTAGTGCACCACAGACGTAGCCTTAGGCTTGGGGGCTGGCCGGCTTGGGGATTTTCCTCACTTCTAGAATCTTTTTTATTTTAGCTATGACCCATGATCGTAAATTGTTTTACAGTATGGGAATTGATTTCTACTCTCCATTTTTTACTATATGCACTCTTTCTTTCTTTCTTTCTTTTTTTGTCTTTATTTAGTGTGAATTTACTCTATTGCCCCTTACTTTTTTAAACAAGTAAACTCATAAAAGGATAAAAAGGTAAATTCACATGAATAAAGACAAAAAAGGAATGTATATGGTAAAAAAAGGAAGTGTGAAAATCATTTCCCAAAATGGATACTCCAAAAGTCAACAAAAAAAGCCTTATATTGTTTTTGGTGATCCTTGGAAAAATAATTAGTACCACTTTTAAATGAACTTTGAAATCAACCCACCAACATATAACATGACATGAAACCGATTATGAAAAAGCAACAAGTTAATTTTTGTCATCCATTAGGTCGTATGTTCGAATTCCATAGATGTTTGAAGTTAGTCGAGATGCATGTAAGTTGGCCCGGACATCCGGCCATCAAAGGAAAAAAATGATTACGAACCAAGGATGTGATATTTATATTTTGATGACAACGAAAACAGAACTGATCAGTTTATATGTTATGAGGAAAATATTCTATAAAATCGGAGAAGTTATGCCTTGTTATGGTTATGGTTATGCTTATAATGGTTTTGGTTATGCTTGTAATGAATTTGGTTATACTTATAATGGTTTTGTTATGTCAAAAGTTACGGTGTCCCCAAAATGACCGGGGACACCGAAGTCATTCCCAACATATATATACCTTAGTTCTAGATATGGTATTTAAAGCAGACCGGTAAATAAGAGTATGGCATATATAGGGAGAAACTTAGCAACCAACCTAATTTCCGCCCGAGCGGAACCCATTTCTGCCCGGGCAGTCGGGTGCGAGAAAAAATTGCACGTTTCAACGTTTTTTTAAGATTTTTTCATGAATTAAATTGCTTGACCGAACTATAAAAGCAAAGCTAGGGCAACTTGTTCATCTTTTTATCATAGTGGAATCCTCCAGCACCCCGTGAAATACGATTGGACAAATTGCTTAAGTCGAAATCACGTATATCATGTATTTTGCCTTTTCAATTGCTTGTTTATTTTTCCGCATGTGTGTATTCTCTTGCCCTAACAATATGCATGCACTCAATCACGAACAGAATAATAATATTTTGTGGAATCTACACACTGTATCTAGGTAAATCACAAGGTAGTACAACTTTTAGGTCTATTGATTGTAAATTATTAACCATGGGACCTCTAGACCAGTTTAATCTTATTTGAACTACTTTCAACTATCAATTGAACCACTTTCGTCCCTCGACCATCTTATTTGAACCTCAAAATTGGTTCGTTTTATTTGAATCAATTATGACGGATGTAGTTGGTTCCTCTTATTTAAAACCTATTAAGCCTATTGTCAAAGTGTGCCCAGGCCACAGACATATATTGTTCCAAGTGACGGGCAAGCGACTTCGCTCATCAAATTGAAGATTAAAAGTGGCTGCAAAATATTAAACGTTCGAATATTTTGTTGTCATGAGATGAGAATAAAAAGTTCTTGGACCAAGTTAGATGATTAATTGTTGAAAATTCCATGAATTGGTCTAGCGCTAAAGTCTCATGATGTTACTTAAAGCAAATTTTGTCCACAGAAAATCATATCGTCAATCAAACGCAACCCTAGAATTAATTGAGATGGTTTAGGGATGAAATAAGTTGAATTGAAAATTGAGAATCGAAATTTTTTTTTTTCAATTATTTAGGGGACAAAAGAGACGAGGGGTGGCATATTATATTCACGAAAAGAGTTAATAATTGGTCAATCACGACTCGACAAGTGTAATTGGGAAGCCTTACCATTTTCTTGACTTGCAAAGTCATTCAAATTAAAACATGGTGAATTACACCAACCTTCCTTGAGGTTTAGGCTTAATTGGCATTATAGCCCTCTTGTGACATTACAACCCTCTTGTGCCAAAACATCAATTTAGTACCCATGCTTCGTCTTTCCTTGGTGTAGGTAATTATAAGGGGCTGCTTGTTTTGGCATGTTTCTATTAGTTAGTACAGCCTCAATTTCCATATGTGGATTAAGTCAATTCTTTTATTTGTATTAGTCTTCAATTTTTTATTTTGCTTTTTTTGTTTATTTTTCATCTTTTTTCTTGATTAGCAAGAATCTATTGTTTCTTGGTTGAGTTAGAGTTTAGCCTATAAATAAGATGGTAGCCTGCGGGCATTAAAATATAAAAAATTGGTTTATGGTTCACTATAGTGGACCTCATGAAAAATCTCCCATCAAAATACTTCATTCAAGATTTCAACATGACTATGTTTTACACACACACTGTTTAGCATCGACCAATTTGTAAATTTAGAACTTCACTGATAATGAATTTTCTTTTCACGGGTGCTAATGTCATCAAGGCAAACCTTAAGGGAGGTTGGTGTAATTCACCCAAATAAAGAAAAGCTGCATGTGTTTCACGCCAAAACCTATATAAATGTAATTTTATTACTAATTAATTCAACACCACGTCGATATTTCGTCTTATTAGCAATTCTTAAAAGAAAAATTCGATCGTGCGGGGACAGAATGCTTAGGTAATTGGGATTCATGGCACCTGTTGCATACTATACGAAACGTTTTACCCTTTTTTTTGGTAATGTAAAATATCCCGGTCAACTTGCGTGTATCTCGAACTAATAATTCCTATAGGCTACGGCCCCTCTCACAACCGTTTTACGCGTGGGGCGGATTTAAACCGTACGCATGGGGTGGATTTGTTAAGGTGTGGAAATTAGAAAGAAGTACTGTTATTTTTACGGCTGGGCTGAACAGCCTGAACCAAAAAGTAAAGAAAAATGTAAATAGCTTCTTCCAGTTCATTTAGAGGATCTTCAGCGGACTCAGGGGGGCTGCTCTCCCCAAGGGAAGAGCAGCGTGCTGCTGTCCCCTCTTTCGGGCCCACCCCGATCTCGCTCCGATAATCCGAATCGTTCACTTTGTAGAGCTTGTCGAGTAGAACAACTATGCAAAAAATCAACTTAATTAGATATTATTAAGTGCCTGATCGGAGCCTATATAACTCTTGGTCCATTGGGAATAATGGATTTGATCCAGTGTTTCGGATCCATTCTTTTCAAAGTAAAAAGGCTCCGATCAAGCACTTAATGATATCCAATTAAGCTGATTTTTTTGCATAATTGTTCTACTCGACGAGCTCTACAAAGTGAACGATTCGGATCAGCGGAACGAGACCGGGATGGGCCCGAAAAAGGGGCAGCAGCACGCTGCTCTCCCCCTTGGGGAGAGCAGCCCCCCTGAGTCCATCTTCAGCATACTTCAAAAGCTTTAATCAAGAAAATGATTTTGTCACTCCTTTTTTTTTGTTAACGTCACTTTCTTGTAAATGTATTTTTGCACCAAAAATACACTTGTAGGGGAATAACGTTAACAAAAAATAGAGTGGCAAAATCAACAGCCTTAATCAAAAACCGTATTTTGCTATTTCGCTATATAGATTTTATTTTTTTGGGGGTCATTCGCTATATAATATGAAGAGTAATTTTTTTCATGCATTCCAGCGGGGCCCCACAAATTACTTTTATTAACTTCTACCGATACTAATTTAATTTAAAGGTTCGGCTGGAGATGTTCTCACTTTTATTTTTATATATGGTTTTCCTTTGCATTTATTTGTGGTTTCTCCCTCAAATATAAGTTTTTAGTATTCAAACATAGACCCAGGACATCTTCAAAAAAAAAACATAGACCTAGGAAAAGAAAAAGGAGATAAACGTTTAATTTTTGTTTTGTAGTCCAAATTTCCAAATGAAGCATTAATATATTTCCGAGAATGACTAATCATACCAACCGCGATTACATACATACATATATATATATATATATATATATATATATTTGTATTCTTCTACCATTTGTAATACTCCATCCGTCCCTTTTTTAAGTGTTTAGTTTCGTAATTTTAATTTATTAAGGAGACATTATCATTACATCTTTCATATCAACTTCTATTTTTATTTCTAAAATTATCCTCCACTTTTACCAATTAACACTTTAACCATTAATTTTTCAAAAGGACAAAAGGATAATTGTACAAACTTTTACTCATTAACTTTTCAAAATGGACACTTATTAAGATAATTCAGAATGAAATATTGAACTCTTAATTGGGGACGGATGGAGTAATAATAATAAGAAAAGGCTAACCTAGTTGATTGGCAACAAGTGGGAGGTTAAACCATACGAGATTGCTTGCTTATCTTGGAAGGAGTATATGTATAAGAATGATATAAGACCAGCTCACCGTGAAGGAAAAAGGGGCTCCTTAGTAGTAATTCATTTGATTGAATTGACATGTTTTAAATTTGCTTTGGAATTTTGTTCAAAAGGGGAGGGAGGGAGGGGATAGATAGATAGGGCCCCAGAATGAAAACCGCGGGCAAAAACAACCCACCAAACTTGTTTACTTCAAAAAACCATCCAACACCGACATTGTCGTCCCCTCTCTCTCTCTCTCTCTCTCTCTCTCTCTCTCTCTCTCTCTCTCTCTTCTTCTTCTAGATATTGTAATTTCTTGTTTACAGAGTGACAAGGCTGGGGTAAAAACCTCTAGTACTAATGTACAGTATGCTTTTTTATGTTTTGCTTGTGTGTTTGTTCCCTTGCCGTAACAAGTGCTAATCAATCAAAATATACCATAGTAAAATACATGTCATGGAGGCAGGCGGGCACTAATTAGTAAGAAGATATATAACTGATTTTGATAATGTATTTGAAACCCCGAATATCAATGACGGCATAAGTTTCGTAATACCGTAGTAAAGTAGGCGCCGTGGAGGCGGCACGAATTGATGAAAAGATTATCCATGACACGACACGAACTGGTAAGAAAAATTATCGATTTTGATACTATTTGAAACCATGAATATCACAGACGGCATAAGTTTTGTAATATCGAGTGACGACTTTAACAATGTTCACGAGCTGAACGTTGATGTTAGCAATGGTTTAACAAAGTTATCTTTTTTCTCTTCCATGGAGATGACATAAGACATTGCTATATTAATGTATTGTACACGAAATCGTCTAAATTTAACAGCATATGACATTACTATATTAATGAAGTTCTTACGCTTCCAAAAAAAAACACAGCATGACATTGATACTTATCATGTGCCTGACGACCGTAGTTTCACTTAAAAACTAGAGATGTTCATTGACCTTGCCGATTTCTGTTATTTCTGTTCATTGACTTTCAAATACAAATCCTCCAGGATGTCATGTGACGCAAATAAAAATTACCCTAGTCCGAATAGACGATTCAAACCATCCATTGCAAGTGTCAATATGCACAACATTCTACCAAAAAAATATATATATTTTGAATTATCGCACATCAGTACCAAGTACCAACGAATGAACCAACCATATTTGTCCTAGGAGGAATTGACGATTAATGTTCAAACAAATATGATTTGACCAAGTCCTTTTATAACTGCATAAAGATCTGCAAAATGAGCGATGCGAACTAATAAGACTATTTTGATTCTCATGCTGCATCACAAGAAATATCGGCAAATTACTGGGATCCTTTCTCATTCAGTCCCAACCCTAATTGTAAATCACATTCAGCACAAGTACCTAATCAGAAAGTACCTAAGATTCAATGAGACCCGTTGGGCAGAAATGCATGCTTGCACAATCCAAAAACATATACAAAGTTAATAATTTTTTTCAACTATTGGGCAGAAATATACCCCAGCGATTTGGTATTATACCGATTGAGCAGGTTCAAAAGTTTTGAAAAAGAAACATCCTCATTCAAAAAGTTAAGAAAATGGATCAAACCATTTGTCCACAACAGCCAGAAACAGTTCAAAAGAGAGGGAAACTACCGAGATTTTTCAATCTGGTGAGTTCATTTCCTCCCAGTGGCGCTCTCCAAGTTCATGTCCTGAAGGTTCAACAGCAAGTCATCCGAACTCAAGAAAACCTTGTTGGCTGCATTCGCTACTGTATGTGCGTTTTCTCTTGCTGCTTCAATTTTCCTCAGAGTAATAAATGCTGGATTATTGGCAATAGCCTGACCTATCAGCTGGGCACTCTTTGCCTCTCCCTGCAACAGACATGCAGAAAAGCAAATGTTTTAAGTTGAAGCAGCACGAAAACTAAACTTCCGTGTGCGTAGAGAAAATGTCTAAGGATGCTTATCCACTCATAGAAGGGGGAAAACCCGAAGGTTTTTAAGAACTAAGAGGCAGAAAGAGAAGGAAACTTGCAAAACAACCATCTATTTTATGCGTTAAAATCGTTTTCGTATTCAGAAACACGTGGAAATCTGTATCTCACCTGCGCCCGAATAATAGCACTTCGTTTGTCTTGCTCAGCCTTTTCAACAACAAATTTGGCCCTCTCAGCTTCTTGCGCAGCCACCTGTTTGGCCTCTATTGCTGCAGTAAACTCCTTCCCAAAGGTCAGGCTTGTGATCGAGACATCATCCAGCGCAATGTTGAAATTTGCAGCCCTCTCTGTCAATATCTTCCTCACTTCCCTACTGACCGACTATAAACCAGCAAGTTACACAAGGAATTGCTTCAACTATAACAAACCCAACCTAGTAAATCTAACACACAAGGATTTCATGGAATGCAAATGAATCAAGGATCCATTTCCATCAAATGAGATGGAACTCATTAAATAGCAATGGTAAGGTATTCATGCAACATAACACTGCAAAAATGGGCTCACTCTATGAGGCCTGACAGCCTTACAGAGAACCAGAAAGACGAGGATCCATAATAGCTTCTATCCTTAGCTTAGAATTTGAAACTCAAACTGACAATAGATTAATACCTCTCTCTGAGTGATGAGCTGGCTAGCATTGTATTGAGCAACCACCGCTTTCAGAGTTTCATGAATAATGGAAGGCAAAACTCTTTCATTATAGTTCTCACCAAGTGTCCGATAAATAGTAGGCAATTGATCAGGCACAGGACGGGTAAGCACTCGAAGACCAATTTTCACCTGTGCAGCAAAATCGAGGGCCATGCTTAGAAAGGAATTAGATTCAGAAGGAATATGACATGCATGGTGTAAGAAACTTGACCCACACGTCTCTCTAAAATATGGCACATAATTTACGTACTGCATTAAGCTATAAAAATTCTTCGCATTGATATTTCCTAAACATGTTTAGATTATCAAACATTGGAGTACAGTCCTAACAACGTTGAGTGAGGGCCCGAAGAACCACATTAGGGAGAAGGGGGGGGGGGGGGGGGCGCGAGGAAACCAATACTGCATAGAGTATCAAGAAAAAAGGAAGACACACAATCAAATAAATCAAACATGTACTCTTTCATTTATCGCAGAAAGAGTGCCACACAAGGGCATCGAGCATGACACAAGTTTTAAACCAATGACGATAATGGCTTTAAGTGTTATCATGCAATGGCCAGTTCCAAGCATAGAAAACAAAAGTAGGAAAAACAATATAGAATAAAGGACACCTCTATGAAAGTGGAAGAGAATACTTTGAAGATCATATCCAGAGAACCATAAAATTAATGCCTCCAGAAATATAGAAAATGTATTCTCTGATTATTATTATGCATTAAACCAAAAAATTACTAGAGAGTAGTCGCAATGAAATCCAAACCACGATAAGCAGCAATTTCACCAAAGTACAAACTAGCTACTCACTCCGTCCCAAATTCTTGAACCTATACGATTTTACATGCAATTTTCAATTGCCTATACCTCTCAATGTATGTTGTTTTTTTGTGTTTTTGAAAACATTGTTTCATAGAAATAATTGAAATCTATTAAACAAGATCCATATTGCATATTTTAAATAATATATACATTCAAAGATATAGGCCATTGAAAATTGCACGTAAAACCATAGAGGACCAAGAATTTGGGACGAAGGGAGTATGACAAATAAGCTTCCTGTACAATAAGTGAAACTGAAGCATATTAATTATTATGTACAAAAATGGAATAGGAGGTCCCAAAAACTGCATGGGCATGACCTAATGACAAAGAACCTATGACTATGGAAATACTATTTTAAGCACAACCCATGTGTCCTATATGTCTAAAGTACACATGAAACAATGTTGCTCCATACTTCAGAAAATTAGCCAAAGAAACCTAAAGAAAGTTAGTCCGCCACATTAGCATCCTTTATGACTCTTAACTCTCTTGGACTCAACCCTCCCTCAACTTCCCCACAAAAGATGTTCCCATGACAGCCACAACGGTTCAATAATTCAAGCTACAATCTTGAGACACAGGGAAAGCACATGATAGGAAGGCTGAAATATCTTCCACATCCTCTTTACGGATAAATATAACAAATAAGGATACACTCTAGACACTAGAACCTAGTAGATTTTATGTAAAAGCATTGGATATCCGGAACGTAATTGATGAGAGAGAGAGAGAGAGAGAGAGAGAGAGAGAGAGAGAATCATGTTGGCAGAAAGCCTCTCTCCAAGATGGCGGAATGAAGAGTACAGGAAGTAATATAATATATACATAATGAGACTGATTAAGTGAGCCCAAGTATGCAAAAGGTATCTCCGTGGACAACCAGATGCATCGCAATTAAATCAGTAAACCACACTACTGATGCAATCAACATGGCTTGCTGTAATATTTAACACCTTGTACAATGACATTCTCTAACATTTGTAAAGAAATGATTAAAACCCAAGCAATCAGTTTTGACCGGAGGTCTCTCTTCTTCTTCTTTTGGATCAGTTGACATGATGCAGATACAGGTTAAAAATTGCAGCCACAACTTCAGTGCAGCACTTAACAAGCATGCTCAACTATAAAATTGAAACAAAAATCTAAAGGAAGATACCATTTGGAGGTCACGGCTCCCTGAAGTACTCTCTACCAAATGGGGGCGTGCACGAACATCATAAATGACTGGCCTTTCAAACCATGGGATCATTAGGTGCGTCCCTTCTGGGTAAACCTACACAATCAAGTATGTGGTTATAAATAATCAAAAACTAACACTGCAGGTGCTTTCAAAAAACGTATTGACAAACTTCACTACAATCACAACCACAATGGAATATGAGTTTTCCACTAACCAAAGAAGAAACATTGAAATGTGATCTTTAAAAGCACACAAGAGAAGAACATAACACACACAAACAAATTCGACAATGACGAGGGCTAAGAGCTACAACGCAACCATGATCAAGGAACCTGTTGATCAAACTTAAATGATTCATCCAACTTCCATCGTTGTCCAATCTCCAAAGTCATACATCGCAGTAAACTGCCAGTTGTCAAACTTAAGATTTGCGGACTACTTTGGCAAAAAAGGGAATACAAAGGGAAAACAGGGAAAGAGAAGAGGCAACGGATGGAAAATAAGCTGAAAATAGCAAAGGAAAGCTAAATGATCAAAATGTGTAGAAGAAGTAACCGTAATCTAATTTCAGATATCTACAACTTCTCATGCAAGCTAAAAAGAATTAACGAAAAAGCACCTTGTCTTTCACGCCAACTATGCGATTGAAGACGATAGCTCGGTGACCTCCATCGACATTATAGAGACTGTTAGCAACCCCATACACGCCAAGTCCAGCAACAACCCCAAATTTGATCAAAGCAGAAGCCGCACCACCACCTGGCACCTTGGGAACTTTGACGTTGTTGAAATTCATGTTTCTTGTCCCTGACAATAGGTATATTAGATTCGATAGAGAGAAGTTAAAGGATACAGCAACCCAGCAAAACTGGTAAGCAGTCCGTCATGCATCAGTTAACAGATATTGAACAGAATGGTAAGCTGTATACAAAGGTGGGTGAAAAAAGGGAGTTATATCACAACCAGTGATAAAGGAAATATCAAAACACTACAATAAAAGTTTGAACCACAAACAGTTGATTCCCATAAACTGCAACTCAATGACCAAACAAATTCAACCTAGTTACTCAGTCTCAAGGAAATTCTAGTGTTATCAAAGACAAAAGACCTCCTCGAAATGACGCACACACTGTCAACAAATTCACTGGTCAAAAACGCCAAGAGCATCTTCAGCATGTGCCTCAAATACTACAACTAAGAAAATGTGAAGGCTCAGCTTAAGTCCAGCAGAGCCGTCAACCCAGACTTATGCTTCAAATTCCTTTTCACGCCGGCACGCCCTTCAAGTTTATAGTAGGGGCAGCATCATTCATACATCTGAATAACACGTTTTCATCCGGTCTTCAGTATCTCCACTCCTCACCCTTTTTTCACTCAAACTAAAAATTTGAGTAAAACTCCCAAAAATCCACTCCACTCCTCTACTCAAACCTATACCATACTGAGTTTTACTCAAATCACGGGAGACTCAAATTATTACTCAAAATTTTCAAGAGCTATGATCCCCCTCCCAAATTTACAACAATGCCATTAATGAAGCTTTTACTTGAATTTGTGCTTAGATTTGGGTTTGCCCATCAGAGAGTTTGATACCAATTACCAAATGAAGCTTTTACTCAAATTTGAGTAAAAGTATGAGTAAGGATCAAAAATGCTCTACCATTGGAAAATACACTCATTTGTTGGCAAACAACAAGACACAGCTTTCAAAGCAAAAACAGGAAACTACTAGAACAACATAATTTCCCACGCTAGATAGCGATACACAAACTCAATCTTTCAAAATGCAGTCCAAGGTAGCAAAGTACAACTTCTAAGATAAATATTGACGTATCTCGAAAAAATGCTCTACGAGGGTTTTAGAAAAGCATAAACAAAAATGAGAAATAATCGCAAGATTTTTAGTCTGTAAAATTAGTTCGTAATCAAAGCCTTTTCTTGAAAAAGAAGCTAAGAGCAAAAGAGAAAGTGAAGTAAGCCATTGGCAGGAAAAAAAACAGCAAACAGAGAGATAGACGAAAAGAGATAGAGGGAGACGAACACAGAGACGGTGAGAGCGCGCGCACGAGAGAGAGAGAGAGAGAGAACGGTACCTCTTCGATTCACGATTTGGGCGGTGGCTGATTAGAAAACCCTACAAAACCCTAAACTGGATATACATGTTGCGACAATTACTTTCTTTTCTTTTTGAACAAGACAGGGAAAATTACAAACAAGGACCCTATAACTTAATTTGTGTCGCAATGTACTCCCCTCAGTTGTACATCTGTTCAGCTTTCTCTGACAGGGCCTAATGCATAAGCCTTTAAACTTTCGAAAAGTCTAAGCACACATACAAATAGAGTACATATTCTACACAGATTTTTTGTGGGGCCCACACCGGGTTCCACAAAAAATGATCTAAGCCGTTCATTAAATGTAAACTATTTTTTCAAGGGTCTCCGCCAAAAATAACCCTAATCCAATATTTATAGATGCTTAATCCAATCATCTAACTATTCATTATCCGGAAATCAAAATAAAAAATTGGATAATTGGATCGAGTATCTATAAGTATTGTATTGACTTGATTTTTTGGGGGAGACCATTGAAATTTTTTTTTACATTTAATGAACGGCTCGGATCGTTTATGTGGGACCCGAGGTAGGCCCCACAAAAAATCTGTATAAAATATGTATCTATTTATGTGTGTGGGTAGCAGGGTTGTTAAACTTTAGGAAAATGACGGCCCAGAACGTGTTCTGATAATTAATACACGCCAATGACAAACTAAGAATATTTGTTAATGCTGAAAATGTCCTTGGTGGGTATTAATTATCAAAACACGTCTTTAGCCGTCATTTTCTCTTAAACTTTCAAACACCATACCATGGCACAACCAAACCATGCTTACTATGCCCAAATTCTAAATCTCACATTATATCTACTTATACGTATGAAATGAAACTCAACTAAACTTTTTTTTTTCTTGACTATATATACACTACCGGAAAACTCCAATTGAGACTCTTTCCCTTCATTTTCCACCATGAGCCTTCTGTTTGCTCTTTAACCACAATACTTCCTCCACATATAAAACCCATAACTGAACATAGGATGGGGAAAGTTGACTTACCAAATTAATTTCATTTCATAATGGACCGAAGATAATGCTCCATTAATTTAATTGAAATAAGGTGAGATTATTTTAGCATGTTGTCAATAGTCGCTGTCAAGAGAAAAAACTATTGGGTATTATTAAGCCTCATTTGATTAGGGAACTCACATAAGAGTCGCAGGATTAAGAGTACACCTCAAGTAAGTAGTCTAAGATTATTTATCTTGATACTAATTTAGTCATGAATCTCATATATGAATCAGTAACTAAATCAGTCCCGGATCATTTAAACTTCCTCCATAATCACACCTTTATGTGGAGATCGTAATTACATATTTATAGATCTTATACACATGTACGATTTTGAAAGAGATTAGGGCACCACCCTGTGATGACTTAGGACCATGAAAGAGTTACTTTGCCAACCATGGACCACTTCAATAATTTTGAATTGTTTTTCTATTTTTGATGTTATAATTACAAATATCTCTATGTTGTGATTTAAGCCGCTAGCAATCGATCACTAGCTAGCTGAGAAGGCGAGAAATTTTTGGGTGTCCGCTGAATACCACGTGGTCGTATCCACATGGTACCTAAACAGCGCATTCGAATCTTCTAAAAATATGTTGGACGGCCTAGATTGAAACTCTTTCTTATTTCACCCCACTACTCTTTTCTTTTTTTCTCTTTCTAAATCTGAGCCGTCTAAAACCGAAATGGATGGCGGCTTGGATGCGCTATGCGGGCGCCTAGCGCCCAAAAATTCCTCATGCATGGCAAACAATAATTTTTTTGTTTATTTGGACCCTTCAATTAATTGTTTTTCTTTTTTCTCTTTCAACAACTGGGCCTACTTAATTTTACCCTTTTCAGATGCAAGCACCATGTGAGGTGCCTGCGATCCTAAAGGATATGTTTGTCCATATCAATAGTCTTTGAAAAAAAGTCATATTTGTGTTCTCCCTAACTCATTGAGTATTTGAGATCCCCCGTTATAGTAAACGGTGTACGTATTTGTCTTAAATTAATTAAGTGTAGTATCCTTCTGTTTGTTATTTTTGTTATTTATTAAATTTTTTAAGTTGATCATTTGTTTTGAACTTCTTTAATATTTGTGATCTAGATCTTGATTTCTCTCATTATAAGACAAATCTTTAATCCCAACATTGTTTACAATAGCTACGAAATGAAAGTTCACTAAACACTAAAATATCGTATCCGGTCTTAAAGAATAATTAATTTAGTCCAAACCCGTCTCCACTTTTCCTTGAAAATCACAACTTCGAAAGAGCTTTTTTTAAAGGAAGGAGAGCGATCCTTGGAATTAAAATAAGTACTTATTTTTTGAATTAAATGTGATGTATTGTGGAAAAAAAATTCACTAGCTATCTCGTAAAACCAAAAAAAAATACTTAAAAAATAAGAATTTTAACGTAACGAGACCTAGTCATTAGTTTTTAAAAAATTTACGCTTATAAATGAATGTTTGTTCTAGCTAGTCTAGTTATATATGGACATTTTTTCTTGATAAATTATACGAAGCAAATTGTATAAATTGTCCAATTCATGTCAAATTCTTGATGCGCCACCAACTATCAAACAATGCCAAAAAAATCAAAAGAAAAAAAGAAAAAAGAAACAGCGACTCATTCCATGAAATAACCACAAGAAAAGAAAGAAAGAAAAAATTTCACGTATATCCTCAGGAGAGAAGCCCAATGCAGAACAACCCAAGACCAGCAACCAACCCCACCCCTAACCGTCCCGAGCCATTGCCCTTAGCCGCCGTCGTCGTCGGCTTCGTGGCGCTTGGTGAGCTGGTGTTTGCGGCTGCCGCTGCCGGTGCAGGCGCGGGGGCGGGAGATTCAGTGAATTCCTCAGGCATAAGAACCTTGTCCACTTCGTACATGGCCAAAGGAAACTGCTCGCGCAAGAAGT
The DNA here is from genome assembly GCA_019656275.1 of Rhododendron kiyosumense. Lineage (NCBI taxonomy): Eukaryota > Viridiplantae > Streptophyta > Magnoliopsida > Ericales > Ericaceae > Rhododendron > Rhododendron kiyosumense. The sequence goes on from BPLS01000263.1 coordinate 174,506, forward strand.
TGTTGACCAGAGTCGACACGGTGAGCGTGGACACGTTCACCTCGTTGTTCTGGCCGAAGAAGTAAAGCCCGAAGACTTCCCCGTTCTGGCCGGAGGCTTGGGTCCGGACGGGGTTGCTGACCGTGAGGAGGTCGGCGAGGGTGTAGTACTGGGGGAGGACGTGGTAGAGCACGAGCTGCACCTGCTGCTGGGTGGTGAGGTTGTTCAGGGTCCCGGTGGGGAGGTTGTTGAAGGCGTTGTCGGTGGGGCAGAAGACGGTCATGCCCTGGTTGGAGTTGTTGACCTGGTTGTCTATCTGGCTGCCGACTTGGGTAACCGTGAGGAGGTGGATCCAGGTGTTGTACTGGCCGGCTTTCACGAGGGTATCGGTGATGTTGATCGGGCCCGAAGAGGGGGCCGGGGCGGTGGGGGTTTGGGCGAGGGTTTGGTAGGCGAGGAGGAGGGAGAGGAGGAGGAGGAGGAGAGAGAGAGGTGTGAAAGCCATTGTGGTGGTGGTGAGAGTCAAGAGAGAGGAGGGGGGTTTTATATATGTGAATGAGATGGGGGGGCTGGGACTTTGTTGGAATGAGCTGGCTGTTGGCTACAGATTTGAACTAATACAAACTCTAATGAAATAGAAATGGGCAAAATGAGGCCATTGAATATAGAAGCCAATTACCTAAAAATCAACCAATTTGGTATTATTATTAGGAACCTTTTACGGCCATCGACGGTGGCCATACCGACCTTGTACCGACGGTTGCGCGGAGCCCACTACGGATCCCGCACGAAAAGTCTAAGCCATTCAATCCAACATGTGAAAAAAAAATCAGTTAATTCGATTTGTGTAGGTGTTCGATTAATCTTTCCTCTTTTCATTCAGATTATTTGAAAATCATACACTTTGCTATTATTAATACCAAATTACATTTTAATTAGGTGCCCACGTGATCCAAAGTGGATCCCCTGGCCTATGTAATTTCTTCTTCCTTTTCCCGATTAAGTAGTTGAGTATTATTAAATAAATATATGCGGACCGAACTTATAATATGCTCAAAAAAGGGACGAATTAATAACTACAGTAATTTTTTTTTGTCTCATTTTTGCTTTGGTGAAATTTTAATTTATCTTGCAGGGCAAATTTTTACTTTTTCAATGCTTATCCTCCAGACTAACCGAAAAATAAAATAAAATAGACTCAAAAATTGATAAGAGTTTTAAAAAAGACAAAAAAAAAAAAAAAATTGTTGAAAGAAGCCGATTAGCTTGGGAAGACAAAAACTGAAGTTTTTTTTTTGGCCATTCGTTAATCCTAAACTACTCTATCCTAGGGGACTTAGGGAGGGGGATGGGTACTAACGAGAATCAAACCATGCCCATATGCATGAAAGTATAAGAGAGACACCAACTACACTTCACTCCACTTGCCAACAAAAACTTAAGTTAAGATAGACGTAGCTTAGCCTCCCTATTCTCGAGTCAGATTTCACGTCCCCAACTCCACTTCACATTACAAATTATGAGTGTAGTAATTGTACAGAAAATATACTCACACATCTTTAAAATATAATTCCATACATAATTGTGTCTAAAACAGTTCAATGCATGTGAACTCATGTGCGTCGAACGATTCTGGGCGCAATTGTGTCATGAGTTGTGTTTTAGAGTTGTGCATAGCATCTCTTGTAATTATATGTAAGGATAGAGTTAATTGTGCGAATAGATGGAAAATCAAGATCATGTGAGAGTGTGCATAAATAAAATGAATTGGGTGATTTTTTATAGATGCTGTATGACTCGTTTGAATGAATTGATCAATGGCTATGCTTTTTCCGTGAAAAAAAAAAAAATTAGCATATAGATCGATCTGTGCTTTCCAAATTGGATGGTCCGCACCATTTGGTTTTTATTCCAATTAACAAGCTTCCACAAAACACAAATGAAGATGGTAGGTAGTTTTTTTTTTTTTTCCCCTACCGAGGAGGGTCAGGGATGTTCGAGCCAGCTTAGTTATGCACACCTCGGCCATTCTCCTCTCCGGTTTTGGTCTAAGCCAAGAAGATGGTAGTCTTTTGCTTACTACTACTGTGACCTGCCTCATTGGTAAATAAATTAATCTAGCTAACGCTCAAACCTAATTCAAAATGATCGAGATCTCAATCTCCACCGAACTCCAGCAAAGGTTTTGAACAGAACCACATCTGAAAGTACTCGATCCAATGGAATTTCCAAGGATCCGATCCACTCTTGAAGGGATTCATACGATATTTTATCAATGACAACTGACAGTACACCACATATGAATGGTCCCACTCTTGAAGGGATCCCACTTGCAGTTGCGGATCTCTCAGCCTTGTTCCGAGTCTGTAATTAGCTCGAAAGACAGTATTTGGGTGATAGCCGCACCTGCTGACTGGCGAGGATTTGGGTTGTAGGATTACTTTTGTTGTTGGCACAGGATTTTTCTTAGTTTTGTTTAGGAATATAATGCCGTCAAATCTTTATTCATTTTAGTTTTTGTTACAATTTTAAAGATTAATAAATTTTTCTTCTACTATTCAAAAAAGAGAGAGATACATACGTATATATATATATGGGGGCGGTTCCGCGGACACCCAAAAAAAACACCTAAATAAACATCCCAAATCTCAATCTCATAGTTCCCGATCAAATTTTTATGATCCGAACCGTTCAATGTGTGTAGAATGTGATTTTAAGGGTGCCCACAAGAAATTAGAAAAAAAAAAGACCGAAAAGTGCTTATTTTGAGCAGTTTTTAACTGAACCATTCATTAAATTTAAGCTAAAAACTGCTTCGATCAAGCACTTTCCGGTCTTTTTTTTTGCTAATTTCTCACAGATACGTACCCTTAAAATCACATTCTGATCACATTGAGTGGTTCGAATTATCAAAATTTGTTCGGGAACTATGAGATGGTTTTTTGGGTGTTCCTTGAATATATATATTCTTATGGCTTTCTGTAACGAGAAAACTATATAATATATGATGAAGATGGACAAATTAAACAGAAAGCATATATGCAAGCTCAGTATGGCAGGCCAGCTGGCATATAACATGCATATATGACATGTGGGATCCCAACATATTATTCACATATTCAACAAACAAGCTATAAGGGTATGTACATTATTCGATCGGATTGATTATTACGCCACATACACTCCATTATAATTATAATATTGTGGTCTGGCCTACACCTTCAGATTATATATATGTGCAATGAAATTAAGTTTAATCGAGTAAAAAATACCTTAACTAAATATGGGCCATATGTGATCACCCCTAGATAAATAAGATCGAATATTTCCACGGTCATATTCGATTAATTAAGAAAATAGAGGACCTAGATATATAGATCCTGGTCCAGCCAATAGTCGATGGAAATTATGGAATCATTTCTGGATGTACAGATTGCAATGGGCTCTTGGGCATGTGCTCGAGCCACTAATGTTTCATGTAGTAGTTGTTGCATACAACAGAAGGATACAGCTAATAAATAGTGGAGTATTAATAATTAATGTGATAAGTATATGTCTTCATGTATTATTATTGGTATTATTATAAACTAAAATATGCTGTCTGTCCAGATATAGACTTATAGTGTGAGTTCGAGATCATAACAAAGGAAACTGCGCTTTTGAACTCTTTTTTTTGGTTGAAAAAAGAAATTATATTAAATTTATATAATGTTATGCAAAGATTAAAAGGGAAAAAGACCAAAGAGGACATCACAATGAGTAGAATAGAAAACATTCCAAATCAGGTTGGCACCTTGACTGACTACCAAACAATCATATGCCTCTTAGGGCAAAGTCATATATAAAGTGTGCGCCGATCATGAACACGAGTGTAAATGCATCTTTAAAACACATCCAAATCGAACAAAAATTGGGAGAGTGTGTGAGGATTGAAAATGCGAGCACAATGCGAGGATTGAGAGCAAGAATACTACAGGACATGCATTTTGAAGGATTAAGCTCTCATGTGTTATCAACTCTTGTATGGATCAATCAATACGAGGCATGTCCCAATCTTAATCTATTGACAAACCATTGAGTTGTCGTTAACATAGAAATTAAATCACAAAAAAAATACAGACTCCAATGTATTTTTTATGTTTTTCAATACACTTTTACACACTTTCATACAATTTTCACACATTCTAATATACTTTTTAAACCTTAACTATAATCCAGTGGACTATTTTTAGCATCTTTCATTATCTTATACTACCCCAAATTAGGACTTGACCTGGGGGGCGCTTTCCGGCCTATATACCTCCTGCAGCTTGATCTGTCAGATCATACGCAGAGTCATAATCAGTAAAGTGACAAACCAACTCTCAAGTCTCAATACATATATAAGACTTCACAAACCTACCTACCCAATGATTAAAAAATCTCTTACTTTCATTTTGGAAAATGAAAGCTTACACCCTCCGATAATCTAATTAATTAAGTGCATCGTTAGCAAAGCAAAAGTTAATGTTTGTTAGTAGTAGAATTTGTAGAGCATGCATTAATTCTTCATTGCAAGTTTTCCATCCTTTAGTGCTTTTACGTCAGCCATGGATTTCAATTTCTTAGTAGGTAACCGACTCTAGCATCATAGTTCCATGCCCTTATCCCGATTTAGGAGAGGGACAAACCAACAGCCAGATTAATTTTTTCTGTAGCTAGGTCCATTGTAATATACTCCCCCATTCCATTTTCATTATTCATTATTCCATTTGTCTTTTTTTATGTCTTTTGTCTATATTTTTTAGTATTGATCTTAAAAAATATGCATTTTGGATATTGTTTGATAGATCTCGATTAGTTCTATAATACAAAATTTTCAAAATTATGAAAAATATTATAAATTAAAATATACAAATAATTAAAAAATAGTATGCAATTCAAAAATAGATAATGAAAATGAGAAAGAAGGAATACAAATGAAATGATGTTGGCATCTGCATTAACAGACAAAAGCAAAAATAGTCAGCCTTCCAGCTCAAGTCGCTCAAGCTACTGTGCCATGCATTACCTTCTTCTTTTTTTACTTCATGCTCAGGGGTGTCTGGGCCAGTGTAATTATGCGCGCGCACCTCAACTAATATCCTCCCCAGTCCAGTCGAAGGCTGGGACTTAGGGATTCGCCACAAAAAAAAATTTTCTTGCGACCTAGAGTACCCCAAGATTAGAACCTTGATTAATGTGTAAGGAGCAAACCCATTATTATCGATCAACCAGATTAAGCCTGGGGGCTCTGTGTCATAACAACTTCTCTGCTTATGGAATGTCCATTTTTTGACTGCATATATATAAACATTGAGATTGGATCAATGGATAAGGATGGCAATCTGCTTAAGCTAGCTGCGCCACCAGAGTTCTCTCAAGGTGGAAATACAAACTCCGTCATCTCCTATTCTCCTCCTCCTCAAACCAGAATTTCAATGCGATAATCAATTTTTTTTTAAACACGGATGCGATATTAATCAATTAAAAGAATAGACGTTTCAATAATCACATTTGTTTTCGGTAATTATTATGGTGATCGCATTATTAATTCTACTTGATTGACAATCGAATGCATTACATCTATAATAGTCGAACATTGATGATCATGTGAGATCTAATGTACCTTGTGTACCATGCATATCGAACGATATGAAAAGTACGATAAAAGCATGGGAACATGTTCAACAAGACAAAGGCCTTAGCCCTGTTAGGCTTTTGTGCTACGACGCATATTCAGCTTAATTGTTAGACGTTATAAACAAGATTGGAGTTAATATTGTGGGATTGATTGGGAACGGTCAAAAAGACTTGAAAATAAGAAAACTGAAAGCAATATTGCAACCTTTTCCGTGAGCGTTAAGCAATAATAAAAGATTGGATATATATTGCTGTCAATTCATCTCTACGAGCGGAGTGTTGGGTCCGATATCAGAGCTGAGAGACTTTTCTTGTATTTTTCTTTTGTTTGTTGTTTGGTTTTTGTATTTTATCCTTGTTTTGTATTTTTACGGGGCAGGATGATCTTGTCGAGAGTCGAGTAGACAATCTTTAAAATAAAAAAAAGTTGGATGTGATAATTGCCAAATAAGAATACTCTTTCTTTCAGACTTTTAAAGCTTGGTTTGGGCTCTCAACTTTTTTTACCTCAAAAAATGAGGGGAAATGACGGCCCATGAGGTGTTTTGATAATTAATACCTACCAAGGACATTCTGAGAACATTTGTTAATGTTGAAAATGTCATTGATGGGTATTAATTATCAAAACACGTCATTGGCCTTCATTTTCCCAAAAAATGATCTCATTATGCACTGTTTGGCCTGCTCTCTATAAAATGGTCAGAAGATGGCCCATAGAAGAAACAAAGCCATTATGTGTATGCGAGTTGGGTCTATGCCATCTTTGTTCTTGCACGTGCTATGCACAAAAAAGCCGTGCCCATTGATTTTAATTTTAAGTATTGTTGTCTGAGATAATATATGAAGTTAAAATTTTTATGTTGATCTTGTATGTTTAAAATTTGAGGTTTGGATTTGGACCTTGTAAATTAAAGTATTTATTTTTTGTTGGGTCATTTTTTTATTTGACATTTAACAGTTTCAATTGTATTATGGTTTTGTAAACTTATATTAATGTAAATTTAATTTATATATATATATATATATA
>BPLS01000263.1:181572-268381 GCA_019656275.1 Rhododendron kiyosumense
GGTGGACGTGGATTTCACATAGATTCAGGTGGTACAATAGTATTTACAAAACATGCTAAACTTGGTGTGTTGTAGCAAAAAAGGGCTATATTCGACAGCGTACTTTTGAGTTTCAACTAACTGGCTTTTGACTAAGTTCCTAAGAGCCAGGTGGGAAAAAAAAAACTAATTGTTATCCCAAGAAACATTCAAAAAAAATTAGCATCCAGAAATCTCAACAATAAATTCAAACATTCAATGCTAGGGCCTAGGGGATTAAAGCTGTCTGTACAAAAAGAGTGGCGATGAATCACAAGCATCTACTTATTCCTGAGACCTCATAAACTGCATGCAAGAAAATTATGGAGACTCGTTTCCACAAGTGGCCCATGCAATAGTCTCTATGAGACAATTAGGAAATGTTCACAACAAGGTATATCAAGCAATCCAACACCTTCGCTCACGTGCAAACCGCTATACATGCATAGAATGCAACCAAAAGGGGGAGCTAGTGCAAACAAAACACTTAAACCTAAGTCCTTCCCCAACCTGACCTCTGATACCAACTTCACTGTTCAGACATTGTGTGGTAATTATGGCCATATATAGCTACCAAAGAACAAATTGGTGCCACCTAAGTAAATGGTTCATCTTATTTGAAAACTGCCCTTGCACAATAACAATATTTGAGGCATCTATACAGCTCTGTTTCTACCAAGTTTCTGAATACCATATGGGCTAGAGTACCGTTTTTTTTATTGGTACTATATAGTACCGGTACCAGTGAAAGAGCGGATACTATTTCCGATTTATCGCTATCAGTGTTATTTCCCCTATCAAAAAATTTAGCATAACACATACATTTCCTTATAAAAATAAATAAATCTGAACTAGTTCAGTACCGTATGGTTTTGACCGGTACTAGTTGGTACCTAAGTAGTCCGGTATTGGCTGGTACTAACAGTTATTTAAGCCGGCACTAAATTGGAGGTGTAGGATACTGGATTTGGTCAATACTGGTATGTACTGGCTGGTATAGTACGAGTTTCAAAACCTTGGTTTCTATATATTAGCTTAGCAAAGTTCACCTCCAAAAAGCTACCATTCAACCATTTTGTTTAGTAATAGAAAGTATGAGCAATAACCGGGTGAAATTACAACTTACTCGAACTATCTCCTCATAGGTCTCATCATCAATCTCCACTGTGGTCACAATTTCTTCAACATCTCCAAGTATCATATTTAAATGTTGGTCGTACGCCTGCAAAACAATATCACCATCAAGAAAGGGGAAAAAACATCGAGTCCATAACATAAAGGTGCAGCCTCAGAAAACAAAATACCGAAGATATGAAAATTGTATGCCCTATAGTTATGTCACTTTGCTTATTATAAGAAACTGGTCATGGCCTTCACAAAAAGAACGGTTAAAAGAATAAGAAAGAAAGAAAAATGAAAGAACTTTGAGTCTTAAAAGATTAGGACACCGTTCTTATTGAATATGTTTAGTTGGGTTTGTCTTAACTAGGGACTTTTTTCACCACAATGGAAAAGAATATTGTTTGCTATTATGGAAGGTCCTAGAGGGTCACCACAATTATGCAACTACAAAAGGATGGGGTGTCTGATAAGCATGAACAAATTGGCACAAATAATTCCGGGATTGAAAGGCCAAGTTCCGCAACTGCATATGCCTTTGAATAAAAATTCTCTTTTACAGCATCTATAAGTGTCCATTACACAACACTTAAAGAGGAACTGGCAAAACATTTTATATTCCTCACACTTCCTATTTCATACGATAATCAAAGAGCCACTACTGCACCATAGATGCTTGAACTAAAGCAATCTATGCCTATGCCCACCTAACAAACATCAATACATAAGAGTTTTAGCTTTCCAAATAAATGGATCTTTATAATCTAAGTTGATTCTCCCGCTGTCCCTAACAATTTTTGAATAAATAAATAAATTACTTCCATGCATAATTTTTTCAATTTCTTCACACCAAATTAAAGAACTCAATTAGATTTTAATTCAGTGCGAAGAAATCGAAAAAACTATGCACGTAAGTACTTTATTTTCCATAGGGGACACCTATTTAGTGACGGAGGAAGTACAACAATTTACCTTGAATGATTGTTGTTCGTAATGTTTAACGTTCTTTCTGTTAACTTTCCATGTAAGATACCCAATAACCCAACACTTGCCCTTCGTGACACATGCTAACAGGGGGAAAAGCAACGATTTACCTCAAAAATAGTACAACTAATAAAAAAGAATCATCCTATAAAATGCAAGCCCAAAGAATTTGGGTTACACAATGCTGCACATTGACACACTGAAGGGCAGCTCCACATAGTGAACACCCTGAAATAAACTCTTTTATTCAGGTAAACATATTATACATGTATTTTAGGCTGTAAATGGCTGTAATTGCCTGGAAATATCTCCTCTTACACCCTTGCCAAGAGCTTAGTCCAACATTTCCTCTTTCCTTTCTCTGTGTTTTCTTTTTGACTATTCAACACTTCTCTAAAAAAGTCGTGACTATTTAACATTCAGTAGATCCTTTTAGTAGAATTTTTTGAAGGGAATTGATTTTGTCACTCCCTTTTTCTCTAACGACACTCCCCTTCCCTCACAAAATAAATCACCTAATAAGACACAAAGGGAGTGGCAAAATCACTCCCCTTTTTTGAACGGTGGACACTTCTTAAAATAGTGTGTATAACCAATGTCGCCCATGTTGTATTTTTTAACATTATACTTTATATTGTTGTTACAATGTCTCACTCGATTGCAACCAGAGCCTAGCCCAATGCCTAGGCCCCACGAGACCTAGCCGCCTCAGTGCACCTCTCGCCTTCAACAACTAATCTTACAACCTATAAGTAAGGTAGTCTACAATCTAACTTCAGATGCCGACAATGCCTTAAATATGTATCTACTTTTGCTTGAACTCTTGAAAAAATCAAACTGTTTCATTTCATGATCTTTTGTTCAGCACTAAAATGGTCGGGGCACCTTGTATCCTCTCTTTCACAAGTTTAAACAGCATGTGTGTAAAGATACCGGTTTGACTTTGCCTTGTGCATTGGAAGTTTAACATGCTTTAACCTAAACCCCAAACAATCTACTTTGCAACCACAGTATCAGTCCATGTATAATGCATATCAAGTCCAAAATTCAACAACCCCAATCAACTGGAATTAAGTTTGGCAATACTTTTGAAGTAGATGATAGAAACGGACAAGTGTGATGATGAATAAAATTTGAAAAATTCAAGTTATTGAACGTCTACGTTGAGTTCCTTAAACAAAACCAAGCTTGTAAGTCTCAATCAATTGGGATCAGCAACAAAACCTTGTCTCTCCATTGAGCTTTGTCGAGAACATCATGTTACTTGATATCCAACAAACCTAAATACTTTCAACCTACTGCCTCTAAAGTCAATTTAGACTACCCATTCCCTTGCTGTTACCCACTACTACAAGTACAACTATACAGCTCCTCTTAACTACCGCATCTAGTAATTTACGCTAGACATATTCAAACCACCTTAATACATTTTCTCTCAGCTTTTCTTCTCACGGTGCTACCCTACCATTCTGTGAAGGTCTGATTCAATTTCGCGTAGTCTTACTACACATCCATGTCAACATTCTCATTTGAGCTACACGCATCTTACTCGTATGTTATTTCTTAGCAATCCAACACTTGGTGCCGTAGAATATGGCTGGCCTTATAACAGTACACTGAGTTCCTTTAAAAAAAAAATTGGAGGAGCCATTGGCCCATTGGATACAAAATCAAGCAAGTCTAGTAAAATCAAAGGAAGACAAAGTAGCGACTCTTCGAAATTTCACTCATACCATTGCAAAATATAGTAAGAGCATCTCCAACCCCTACTCAAATTTTAGTACATTGTTGAGCACAAGCTTTACTTGGTATGAAATACTCCAATGGACAAACTCGAACGTATGCACAAATTCAAGGAAAGCATAGTTGTAAAATTGTAAATAGCAAAATAAGTCTCTTGATTTGGTGAAAATTTTGGGTAAAACTCAATTTGGTGTTATTTTGAGTCAAAGACTCGAGTGATTTTAGAGGGGTATTACGCAGAGAATTTAGTTTTGAGCCAATTAAAAGAGTAAGGCTGGACTCAGCACCAGTGTCAATCTAAACCCTAGATTTTTTTTTTATCCTACGTAAACCCTAGTCATGATTAATAACAAAAGTTCAATCTAAACCCAATTCCATCAAGATCTCAAAGGAGCCGCAAGTTAAGAAACCCAGACAAAAACGTTTCAGTACTACGGAGCAAGAACTGCAAAACCAAGTGTGTGTGTGTGTGTGTGAGAGAGAGAGAGAGAGAGAGAGAGAGAGAGAGAATTAATTCATACGTGCAGCTTTCCACGGAGTTCACGATCAGATCGAAGCTTGACATAGATTCTCTCATCGAGACTCAATCTGATGAGATCCAGCGGCTCTTTCACTGCGCTATCTTCTTCGCTCCCCATTCTCTCCCTCCCTCTCTCTATCTCTCTTCCTCGATCGATCAATACAAAGGTATCCTGGTTTATTAGTTCCGTATGCAATGTTGTGACAAATCAGAAGGGATAATAAAAGGAGAGAAAAACAAACCATGTTATTAGTTCCGTATGCAATATTGTGACAGATCAGAAGGGATAATAAAAGGAGAGAAAAACAAACCGTGGTAAAAAAAAAAATAGAGAGAGGGTTCTATGATCTAGCTAGTCTTCATGTGTTATCCCACACACAGCGTTTTCTATCTTGAGTATTTGTACTTGGTTGGTTATTGATCGTATTATGTGTGCAATCTTTATATTGGGTATTCGTTACTTGGTTGATTATTAATGGTTTTATGTAAATTCTTGAGCATTTGTACTTGGTTAGTTATTGATCATATTATGTGTACATTAGGCATTTTTCTCTTTATGTTGTAATAGTTGCACACAAGAGTTTTGATTTTTGTTGTTACTAATGAATTTTTTTCTCTTTCAAACTTAGGCTATGTTTGGAACCTAGAGAAAGGAAATTTCAATTGGTTAATTTGGTTTCAACCACCAGACTCTTTTCAATTCCGTTTTGAAGAGGACGAAATTTTTTTTCCATTCATTAAATCTAATATGCTCTATTCTAGGAGACTTGCAGCAACAAGCAATTTTTAGTTCTACAAAACGAACAAAAATAAAAAAATAAAACAGCTTCCTTCTGTTTGGCCTCCAAATGCCACTGGCTTAATCACCATACATCTTTTCCAACACACTGACATAATTGCAACTTAAAATAACATCAGAACAAAATCCGTTTACATGACGATTTCATCAATTTTCTACAAAATCGAAATCAGGTTCAAGAAACAGATGCTGCGGCCATCGCTTCTATCTCTTCTGGCGTAAAAGGAATAGGTTTTGTGGGCACAGGGAGCCTTCCAATGCTATCAACTTTATCTCTCTGTTTTGGGGGAGGCCTTGGTGCTTTTGGCAGCAACCTGCCCTTTTTCTCGAACCATTCGGGCTTGAGCAGTGCCCTGAAGCCCAAGTTGTTACAGTACACTCTCCTCACGGACCCTGTGCCCTGATGTTGCGGCCATCGCTTCTATCTCTTCTAGCGTAAAAGGAATAGGTTTTGTGGGCGCAGGGAGTCTTCCAATGCTATCAACTTTATCTCTTTGTCTTGGGGGAGGCCTTGCTGCTTTTGGCAGCAACCTGCCCTTTTTCTCGAACCATTTGGACTTGAGCAGTGTCCTGAAGCCCAAGTTGTTATAGTTCACTCTCTTCACGGACCCTGTGCCCTGATGCTACGGCCATCGCTTCTATCTCTTCTGGCGTAAAAGGAATAGGTTTTGTGGGCGCTGGGAGTCTTCCAATGCTATCAACTTTATCTCTCTGTTTTGGGGGAGGCCTTGCTGCTTTTGGCAGCAACCTGCCCTTTTTCTCGAACCATTCGGGCTTGAGCAGTGCCCTGAAGCCCAAGTTGTTATAGTACACTCTCCTCACGGACCCTCCAGCGGTTTCAACTGCCGCCTTTGCCCTAACAGTCACCCTGGAAACCTGCAACCGTTCACTATTAGTTCTCTGTTGCATGAGGAAAGTAGTGACTGAAAAAGTAAATTGAAACAAAGATTGTAATCCAAAATTACAAACACGGTCACTTAGAAGTTTGGGATCGTCGCTATTCTTTATTTCTCATTTTTTTTGGATGGGTCAAGAAGAGACACCAAACAAAATCCATACAGTACGGTGTAGTGGATGAGATAAGTGTGCAACAAAAGACAGTTACATCCAAAGTTTAACTTCCTTACCATTGGAAACGGAAATTAGAAGAAGACACGATCCTCAAACGCTTATGCTTTCAGATACAACCTTTTGATCATGACTAGAATACTGCTTTGTTTTGGAGATAAGAAAAAATAGGAAAACATAAAACAATGTAAGCATGAGCTGATTACATCAGCTTGCTTAGGAGAAACTTGTTTGTTTCATTTGCATGACACACAAACTTTATTCAAATGTGACCAAAAGCTTCTGTCCAGTGGATAGAAAGTACTTCTAAACAACCTCAACCCAGGAAAGATTAAGAATAGAACACTAACAGGAAGGAAAGCAAGAGAGAAAGAGAGAGAGAGAGAGACTGAATCAGGATAAGCAAGAACTTCATTAACTCAAGTCTCCCCAATCCATACATGAAACAGATATCTCCGACACTCCATTGAATCTACAAAATGTTGACACCTCAAGCAAGAGTATCATGGATTCAGGTCCTTTCCTATGGAATAGCAATCTCCGTTCCACTCTATGTAGGCATTTCATCTCTTTTAAAGTGGATGCACAAGATGATGTCACTTCACATGGGTTTTAAAAACAATCACTATGTCATTTTGATATAAAAGCAGGAAAACTATTCTCAACTTAACGGAGGAGTTAACCCGCTTTTATAACGCAAAAATGGTCGATTCCACTCAAAGCACCTGCACGAAAAGATCAGGGCCAACTCTTCTTTGCATTTGCCACGGCTCGACTTCTTGATGATGTCATCATTGCTTCTACTAACATAAAGAATGCCAGCCCGTAAACTACTACAAAGCTCTATTAACTTGTTTAACTATTGTCCTCATTGCAACTGTATGACCAATTTTTTCTGCAAGGCATTGCATCAAGTGATGCTAAGACAGAATCACCACAAGAGACACTTAGACTATATTGTCCTGGTAAGAAAGACACCCGTAGAGGGAGTAAGAAGGGTGGTGTTGCTGGAAGCTTGGGAAGCAACCAGAAATGGCTGCTGTTAGTTTAAAACGGTACAAATGATTTACTTTTGTGTTTGTTTGTTTGTTTGAACAACTGAGTATAGTTAATCCACTATAGGTGAAACCGGGGTAGTTTGCATTAGCTTATATAATCCATGTGAAGTGGCCTCATTTGGCACTTACTTTTTAATGGAGATGAGTTGTCTGTTGTCAGCATAGCATGGAATAGAACGCAGATCTCCACACATGTATGGAATGGAGACGATTTAAATCAAAATTCATACAGGGACAACAAAACAAAGTAAGAGAAACATTGTTACGGCATCATTTCATGGCCATAAAAGTGCAAGGAATGCGCATAGTGTTTGAACAAAGATTACCTCCTGATGAATAGGCCACTTTATATGTTCAGAACCTCGTCCCATTAATCTGACACCATCTCTTATCTGCTTACCGATGGCTCCAGCATCCTATTGTCATAGTAATAACATCACTATCAACCAAAGCCTAAAAGAAGTTTAGCTAAAAAATAAGACCGTAATAAAGTTTCTACCTTAAGAGTTTTCATCGTGATCAACTCTGATGAATCTATCTTCCCTGCATTTATCAGTTTCGCAATCTTACCTAGTCCCACGGGCTACCAAAATAAAGGCAATTCATCAAGGTGTGAACTCATTGCAAAGTGACAACAAAACCCTCCTTTAAACACAAAAGACCTAAACAGTCTAAGTATGGACATATCTCCCAATGTTTTAGCTATTTGCATCATAAGAACATATCAAAGAGATTTCTACGCAAGTGTCCAAGACAGCAGCACACAAATACCAAGACAGCAGAGAGACATAATTCTCCATATGGTTTATTAAAAATAGCACACACAAGTGTCCAAGACAGCAGCACACAAGTACCAAAATCCAAACATATAGGAAGTCAACCAGTAATTACTGAATGTAATTATACTGCAGATAGTACATTGTCGACAAACAGCATTTGTCAGCCATAACATCCCATGAGCTTTAGGAAGTATGACTTAAAAAAATTTAGAGCAATCAAGTCGACACTCTTCATCTCTTACCTTTTCCATGTACTTATATGTTACGTTTAACCAGCCAAAAGAGTGAGCAACCACGTGTTAACCATATTATGCATTTTTCTCTAAATGTGATTGTTCATATTGCCATATAACTTAAAATACAAGTTCAAAAAGTTTATGACATGGAAGTGCGATATTTCTAGCATTTATATTTAATCAAAAGATTAACAGTGTAGATTTTGTAGAAGACCTTCATTCATGCAAATGCTTAAGGAGGTTTAACGCTCATTGAGGGTTGAAGGCAGAGGAAGAGGGCAAAAAGAAAAGAAGTAAGGAAAACAATTGTAAAGTCAATTCAACTTGAATATATTTTAGAGATGCATCACCTAAGAAGCACAGACAATTAAAAGAAGGTGGCACTCCTCGGATTCTCTTGGCCACACATCCAACACTCCTTTTTTTCTTTTTTTTGTTTGTCTATGACTCCATAAATGGGAAATAAAAATCTAATTTGGACACATCAGACACTCTATCTACAACGTGTCTGATGCTTTTTTGGTGTGACGGAGAAATAAATATGTGATTGGTAGTTTTGGGACACTTGCTAACATGTGATTATCAATGATTTCAAAGTTTGACATATCACGCTGATATACAAAGTTAGAAAATAGCAGTTTTAACGACTAATCATATACCAATTAAAATGAAAAAATTTCAAGATTTCTCAAGGATTACTAACTGTGCCCATGCCCTATTTTTAAGGAATTCTTGAATCTCATGTTAGTCTAGATTTTCTTCATAAGTTATGTATCTCAAATCTATATTATAAAACAGAGCAGTTTTTCACCAAAATGTCTATACATACAAACATAGATGAATCTACAGCCGTTCAATCGTACTTAGTGATAAGGTTATAGCCATTGGATCAAAGGAATGAAGTTTCCTAATGTATTAACCACATTGCGCGCGTGCTCTCTCTCCATAAATTACTCTCATTAAGGCATTGCATTCAAAACCATCCATTAAGGCATTATTCAAATAAAAACCAAAATCATAACCTTTGTACAAAATCTCGAGATCACCAAAACCAGAACCACCGAGATCACTGAAATCAAACCAACATTCATTTTCCTATTTCTTCTTACATCACGGAAACCCCAGAAAATAGAATTTTCTATACATCATTCATATGATTTTCTGCTTCACCGAAAGCACCGAGGTGAGTTCTTCCATAGACACTTACTTTTCATTAAGATTTTGATGTTTACTCTTTTTTAAGAGTATGGTGTTTACTCTTTTTTAAGTGTTTTCTCTATTATTAAAAAACGTGAATGAATTATGTGTTGTTGCTTCCGATTCTATTCTTCTTTTATGTGTTTAAAAGTTATTTTAAGTGTTTTCTCTATTATTGAAAAACGCGAAAGAATTATCACCGTTGCTTTCGATTCTATTCTTCTTTTGTGTGTTTAAAAATTGTGGAGCCTCTTCCAATACTATTCTTCTTTTATGTATTTAAAAATTGTGGAGAACCTGTTATAAAATAGATGTCTAGAAAGTATGAAATCAAAATGACAAAGAAGAGAAGGATAAGAGGCATGTTTACAAAGAATTGTAAGCAATTGGAGTGTTTAGTCGAGGCCAGGGGCAAATTTTTTCTTTTTGCTTGGCTAGGGGCATTACCTACGCTTCAATCATATGATGTTTCATATCCACTATTCTTGCTTTATGTTCCCCATGTCTTTTTTAATATATATTTGGTATAGTACTTCTCAAAAAATATCTCCTATGAAGGCATACGTTGATCAATAACTAGGAGTTTTTTTTGTCTTTTAATATCTGTTGACATATCAAAAGAAAGAGGAGTACAAAATTAATTAACACGCTATTCTTTAAATTCTATCTTGATAATTGTTGCAACAACACTTTTTTGCATCGAGACTAACATTTTACCTATAGTGTAGCATGTGGTGTTGACATATCAAAAGAAAGCGGAGTACAAAATTAATTAACATGCTATTCTTTAATTTCTACCTTGATAATTGTTGCAACAACACTTTTTTGCATCAAGACTAACATTTTACCTATAGCGTAGCATGTGGTTTGATGAGCCATACTTGGGTTGTGACTGAGTGTTCAATTGATTTTAGGCTGAGTGTTTATTTTGTTTTTGGACTAGGTGTTCAAGACTACTAGAATTTGATGTTCATAGATATTTGTGTTCAGTGTTCATAGAAAGGCTAATCCAAATAATTTACATATATTTTAAGAAAAAATAATTTTTTGGGTGTTTATGTAACCATTTTTCTTAAGTTATACAGCCGCCTCTAGCAATGGATATATTGCGTGTCTCATGGTTGAATTTGTTGGCCAGGAGTTAGTACATTGCACACAAGTTTAGTAGTATTAACTTGCGTGTGTTGATTGTTTGAGCCGTATATTGCATGCGAGTTCAATAATTGTTTCCATTTGCTAATTGTTCGAGCCGTACCTGATAGTATATTATATGATATGCAACATATACTTATGGTGATGGATGTATAACAATTCATTTGGGTATATATAAATGTATCCCCAGTGTGTCCTTGTCCTACATTTGAGTATATATGCATGTTTGTTTTGTTGTATTCGTGTTCTATGTCCATACTCGTGCTTCTTAGGGTAACATATTAAGGACTTTTCTAGAGGAGAATTTAAATTTAGAAATATGCTTCTGATAAAACTTAAATTGACAACTCTAGATGTTTACAAGAGTGAACGACGAGATGAAACATCCTCTAAAACTTAGTTGTGCCATATAATTAAATTATGCATCTACGCAAAAGAGACCGCTATGCTGAGACACAGAGAGGTAAGGATATGATGATTTATGCCATACTTCTTTTTTCCCCATCCAACTCACCCATTTATAAAGTCATATGGTAAGGCAGAAGCTAACTACACCATGTTAGTGGGCAAAGTACCCTTCCAAATAATAAAAATGCATGCTAGTCTAATTCATGACCTATGCATGAAGCAAGAAACACAATTTTCCGGAATAGCCAAACTTAAGCATCCCAAGTATTTAACATGCAGAGTCATGTACCATAGAATAAACAAGCTGTATCATATGAGATGGTGCTGCCAAAATGTTATGGCGATCATGTCATAGCTAGAAGACTAAACCCTTTGGAGACTATTATATTTCTTGTATCTGGGTGAAAGAGTCACGTTCTTCGGGAAGATGTTAATGTTAGAAGAGAAAGGCAGCAATGACAAAACTTGAGCGATTGTGATGCAAATCTCATGCATGGCAGTGTTCCTGGATATCTACTACCCCCAATGAAACTTGTCCACATATGTTTCAAATGAATGGATATAGTTCCAACCCCCATATTGACATTATTCCCTTGGATCTTCTAAATTTCAACTGTGTTCGAAGGATGAGAAGCTCGCAATTGATCTTAATGTAAAATTTATAGCTCTCTACCAATGAAGGATTGAAATTCTAATTTTTTCCCCTAGATCCCAATTTACTCTCTCCATCCAGTAAAATTGGTTCATTATTCCATTTTTCGCTGTCCCATAGTGCATGTATGTCTTTCACACAAATCAATGTCCAAAATTTGATAAAATTCCCATTATGCCCTTTTCTCTTCAACTAAATCAAGGCAGAAGTTACATAAAAGTTTAAAAAAAAAAAAACTTAAATTCAAAGTAGACGTCATTTCAGCCCTTGCTGGCTAAACAGTGAACACTGCATAAACATCACTTCATTTCTAAAAAAAAAAGGAAATTCAAGATAGCCAAATACTTGATTATTGTTGAAGGCAATTTTGGAAAGTAAGAGTTTGTACAATGCAATAGTTGTGTCTCAATAAAAAGTTGGATTCCCGGAGAGGGACTCTCGGGACAGAGGGAGTAATTTCAAGTGCATTACTATGTAATGACAACAACTTGTATCAGAACTGACAACGTACAAATAATGTTCATCGTGAGTCCAATCCATATTGAAGGTACGGGTTTAAGGAGTTCCTACTTGAAAAATACCAAGACGCACCCCATACTCAAACATACTCAAGTAGAGACCTTGTAACATAATGGCAAGTAGGAAAAGTATGACAAACAGAGGGAGAAACTGGTACTCTTAAGGCAAATGTAACTAATGAAAAAGCCTTGTAATTTCAAATTGTTATTTTATTTTAGATCAGACACAAAAATTAGCTTAATTTCTACTGACTGTTTTGTGTTGCTTCCCTAATTCTTAAGTCAGGAGCAAATTCACAATTCTATATTTCTATGTGCGGGGCTCTAAAGATGGCTCCAAGTTTCCAACATGAGATATTGCTTTTAGGCTCCTTTTCTAGGTTGGGGTCAAAATTTTATCGCCTTTAGAAAGTAAAAAACAAACCATTGGTACATCCTCTTGCAAGGGGCCGAGGGGCAACTTGAATGGTCACCATTCACCAAGTTTGTTTGGCCATTGAGTTCCTCCGCCACCAATAAATGGCCTATGTCACTATTAAGGGCGTGGCATGTGTCCAATAAATGGCTAAACACCAACTGAAAATCTTCATTAATCAGAGTTTGTAATATATGAAATTTTGATATTATGCATGGTATTGTGCTTCGATATCTTCCGTGTTGAAGAATATTACCCCAAGCGTAGGGTTTGAATATCGATGAAGCAAAATAATCCGGAGAAGTCCGGGATCGTACCCAAGGCAATTAGTTTATGGCTTGCCTCGGATTTGAAGATACAAGTAAGGATTTCGACTTTTAGCCAGTCAACTTGGTTTTACTTTGAACGGTGGAATTAAATGGCTAAATTAAGAACGAATTAATTAGGAAAAAGATAGGTTAGGTCTAGGAATCCTAGCACTCATGACTTGGGCTAAATCACATTTTTCACCAATTCATGCGATTTAAAATACACAATTGTAGGTATCAAAACCGGGAAAAAGAGATTCGATTATCAAGCTAGCTCTAGAACTCATTTGGTGAACACCTCGAGCGACAGAGCTCTAAGCATCATGTGTGGTAGATAGTTTATGCTCCTACATACACATGATCAAAGAGGTTAACACCTCGGTAATTCGCCAAATGAATCCGAACCCCACATTAATTTTCAAATCTAGAAATTAAAGTCTTATTGGTGAGAAAACGCAATTTTCGCCCAAGCCACGGGATGCTAATCATCCCATGACCCAACCCTTGAAACTACTCACGCATATCTACGAAGATAAGAGCAAGCGAAAATTGACTAAGCATAATTGAAAAGACAAGACTAGAAATAAAATGGATCAAACGATAGATCGGAAGAAGAGTAACAACTTTAATTAAGGCAAAAATATCAAAAACTAACAATTAAAGGCCGAAATTGAAATTTTCAAAGCTGAAAATTTAAGAACACTCAAGAACAATATTAAGATGCAAGCAAATCTATCCTAGATCTAGAAAATATGGGTACATTTCTGTCCCCATCGTGCAAAGGTGACATAACGGGGTATTTGTACCGCCTCTGTTTTGCGCACGGAATATCCCAAAAGATGCTCTGAAGATGCCCCACTAAGCCCTTCGGTACCGATTGCCCCAGCCTTACATTACTGAGTTAAGCTCTCGGTACCGATTGGATCAATTTCATTCGATCAATACCGAAGCAGTTAGGGTCGGCGCTAAGCAGCTCGGTACCGATTGGATCAATTCCTTCCAATCGGTAGCGAGCCCTTATCAGTTCTGAACCTTGTATTCTTCCCGCCTTGGCCACGCTTCAGTTGCCTTGGCCACAGCTTGGCCACGACTGATTTTGCCTTGGCGTAGCTTGGCTGGATCCCTTCTGCCCGGCATGTTCTGCTTCTGCCTAGGCTGGGTCACGTCCTAGCCTTGGCTCTGCTTTGGCTCTTGCGCAACTTCAGGCCATGACACGCCTTAGACACTAGCGCACCCTTTCATTACATTTTCGGGTGCTTATCATATTGCATCATGTAACCACCATTATACCCTAAAAGAGAGCAATACACTGAGAAAAATGAATTTTAAGGCGTGTTCACATATCCTTGGACATAGGAAGATAGAATCCAAGTAAGCAGTAGGGCACCTTCCATTTTCAAGTGCAAGAGCAGATGAGTAAATTGAATCTGACACTAGGAAAATATGCACCTGACCTCTGTACCTATTATGCCTTTCGGAAGGGGCTCTGTACAACTATATGATCGATATCTAGAACAAGAACATGGATCATGGGTGCAGCATTTCTTTCTTTCTTTTTACAACTAAGATTGTGGACAAAGCTCACACAAGAATGACCTGTACGACTTGATAAAGAAAAGTACAGAAATATAGTAATAAGATCAAGCTCCTCCTCATCCTTTGACGTTATTTATTCTCTCCTCCCATCTTGGGATTGTTTAACGATGGCAAAAGAGAAAGGACATAAATGATTTTTACCAATCCACTTTTCTAGTGATATATCTCCATTCATTTTCTTCTTATTTACTTAGCATAGCTAGAAAGAGGCGAGGATGAAAAGAAGATTATTTCCTCCTATTTGAGTCTAGGACAACGTCCAAATTGCTTAATTTCAAATAGTCTCTTTCACTCAAAACCATTATGGCTAAAGTATTCGTGCATTGAGCTTAGACACTTGTATTCTGATTTCCAATCTCTTCAACCCACTCATTATATCAAGGACAAATTACAAGCCAGCCCAGGTAATTGGCCCATATTCCCAAGAACTCCAACCCAATCTAAAGACGCGCCATCAAGGAGAGGCCCACACATTCCTACTTAGACTTGCAAGTAAACAAAAATGGGCCATACTCCTTAATGGGAATTAAAGGACAGTTTTTGGACTGGCCCGTAATTTATCCTTGTATCAAATATTTGATGGCTTTCAACTAGGCCAGTATATTTCCTGCTACCTTCATTGCATTCAAGAAACCTTTCCCTGGCCACACAGATACAGATACCAATACTTATATCGATACCGTACAATCACCTAGTGCAGATTTACGAGACAAAATTGGTTGCAGTTTTCAGGATCAGATTTGCACATTCATTTTATACTTTGGAGGGGAAATGGCCTCGGATTATCTGATATCTTCTTGTTTGATCCACAAGACTGGACAGTATTCGATTCCGAAAAACTTTCAAAGTAAAACAAACAAGTTTTATGTGTTCTCCATAAAATGACATCACAGAACCGATTCTTCAAAATGCAACCAAACCAATTACATTAATGATAGGATCAAAACCCATAAACGTTTGAACCTAAAATACCTGAAATGTGAGGCTAAAGGGGTTCTTAAACCCCCTTTTTGGCATTCTCCGCCGCATCGGAGTCTGCCCCCCTTCGAACCCAAACTTCATAGTACCCCTCGCCCTCTGACCCTTATGACCTCTCCCAGCAGTCTTCCCCTTGCCTGACCCAATTCCACGACCCTTCCTAGTCTTCTTCTTCCTCGCCCCTTTGTTGTCTCTCAAATCGTTCAAGCTCAGAAGGCTGTAAGCCCTCAAACCGTGATTCGGATCAGGCCCTAAGAAATCCACAAGGGAATTAGAGGTAAAATTGGAACTTTGCACGAAATGTGAAGGAGGAGGTGGTGATAGAAGAAATCGTGAGGTGATTGAAGTGGGTTTGGCGTGGATTGAAGAGCCGTTGTGGATTGAGGTTGCGAGCAATAGAGATAGCCCCCTCCTCAACATTTTGTTGATTGCATCTATAATGGGAATATAGATTCTTTGTTTGATCGATGCTTAGAAATTAGGGTTTTGAGAAATAGTAGGGAAGGGTTTAGCAGTGGTGGTTCTGTTTGGGGTTATGGGGTAGTACAGTAGCCATTGCAAGCCCAACGAAGTGAACGGACTTTATCCAGTGCTTCGCATGTCGTTTGCCCCCTGAAATGTATATTCTAAAGAGCAATTAGCTACCTAATGGATGAACCAGTGCTGGTCCGTGTCTATGGTATTAGGCATTTCTGTTGAAAGATGACGACAATTATGTAATTTAGGTGAAAATTATGGACACTTAATTGGGGAGTGGGAGGATACACTACAACTTTTGATTAAATGAATCTAAACCGTTCCAATAACTTGTCCCCCCACACTGTTTTATAATATTGAAGATTGGAGCAAATAGCCACTTGAAGTTCATCCGCTAAAATTCGCACTGACCAAATTAATATCCATCTAGTTACTTGTCTTAATTGTCTACCATGTTTGGTTTTGAGTGTTTAGATCCAAACTTTTATCTCTACGCATAGTTTTTAATAAATTTTTGAAAATTTTCAAAATAGCATAGGATCTTTCACACAAATTACACACAAGTACTTGATCTTTTAAAATTATCAAAAAAACACATTACCTATTTAAAAACCAAACAATTTTCCACCCGCCGTTAACTTTCCATCCAAAACAAACAGAAATGATGAAAATGTGCATTTTGGCACTAATATTGGCAAAACAAGATTAAGGTCCCGCTCCAGAAACCTTCTTAAAAAATAAACAACTTATTTCACATTTTCAAACTGAAAAACAATGTAAATGAAAAATATTTTTTCAATTTTTTTTTTGCATTGTATAAAAGATCTCAATGAGATTTTTCAAATAATATACATATTGTATATTTTTCGATTTCAATAAGTCAATAATTTTTAAGCTTGAAATTGTCTTCTTAAAAAGTAAGGATTTTTTTTTGCGTTCTGAAACGGGCCTAAAGCTCATTTTGGCAAAACACAATATTATACTCATAAACAAGATTAAGGCTCGATTTGGCTTTAAAAGTCAATTAATAACTTAATTTTTGTCTTTATTCAAAAGAAAAAAAAAACGTATTTGTTAGTTTTTGGTCAAGATGAATCAATAAGTGAAAAAAATTATTTAATTGTTCAATCCAAACACACCCTAAATAAGGAATCAAGCTTAATTTAGTAATTAAATACCCATAACTATGCGGCCAAATAAGATTACTCTGTATTAAACAAAAAACATAGAAGAGTCATGGGTAGGTGTGAAAAGTGACTGAGTTAAGTAATTTTTGTGACTTAATGATTCGTTTTGACCCAAAACTAACAAATGAGTTTTTTTAATAAAGAAAGACAAAAATTAAGTTATTAATTGACTTTTAAAGCCAAATCGAGCCTTAATCTTGTTTATGAGTATAATATTGTGTTGCCAAAATGAGCCTTAATCTTGTTTTGCCAAAATGCACATTTTCAACATTTTCGTCTATTTTGGATGGAAAGTTAATAGCGGGTGGAAAATTGATGGAGTTTTAAATAGGTTAGGTATTTTTTTGATAATTTTAAAAGGTTAGGTGCCTGTGTGTGATTTGTGTGAAATGTCAGGTGCTATTTTAAAATTTTCCCATAAATTTTTATTCTCATTTCTTTATCTATCTATCTTTCTCCACTCATTACTCAAAAAAAAACTACTTCAAAACTCAAAATGAACATAGCCGACGTTCACATGATATTCGTAATCGACTGAATTGTTGTAAAATATTGTTTTCTGATGAAAGTTTTTTTCTCACGAGTTAATGAAAAAAAATGAAATGAAATAGTGAAAGATATTCATAATATGATAATTAGGCCTTGTTTGTTTTCAAATTTTACTTTGTTTTAACTTTATTTTCCAATCATTACCCTATATTTTTCTCCAATCATTATTATATTTCTCCAATTATTAATTTCATTTCTCTCTTTATCTTCCTTCACTCATTACCCATCATTCTAATCATTACATTATTTTTCTATCAACTCACTACCAAAACTAAAACATCCAAAGTTACAAAACGAACAAGGCGTAACCAATTCGCGTAGAGAACATTTTTTGTCACTTAATATTTTAATTATTATTTTAGCACGAGTGTTCTCCAAAATATTTAATTAATTATTTTAACTTGCGCCCAGATGGTGTAGGGTAATAAGTAAGATATGCATTAATATCTAAGAAATGTATTGATATTTGTGAAAATATATTAATATCTGTGAGATATGCATTAATATCCGAATTTGTTTGAAATTATTGACATATTATCTTCCACCTAATGGGCAAAGATCAACAAAACTGTTTTGCCCTTAAACAAGTACAATTGGATAGCATGTTATACAAAAATACAAAACAAAAACATCGCCAAGTTTAGGAATACATATAGTATTACCCATATGAGAAGGGCGACACTTTGTTTTCCTCTTTCACTGCTTCACAATACTTTTTCTCTGTTATTCCCCGACTAACTTAATTGTGAGAGGATTCACGATTGGAAACATCACTGGTCTTTGGACTTGTTTTCAAAGAATCCTTCCTAGAGGCTCTTGGCGTGATCGTTTGGACTTGAAGGAGTCCTGTCGAAATGTTCGGATCAACCGTCCAAATTTGGGCTTCAATAAGAATAACTTTTATCTAGTTATCTGTCTAATTAGAAACGCTACATGTTATCGACGAATCATCGTGAAAATTATGGTTTTAGATGGAAGTCATTCTCTCACAGGTTAACGGAATAAAATCATGTTAAATTGAACAGTAAAAAAGAGAAATATAGAATGATTTTCATGATGTGATAATATCACGAATTCAAGTTTGCATTGTTTTTTTTTTTCCTTAAAAAAGAACAATTGGATGGCATGTGATATAAAAAATACAGAACAAAAATATCTTCAAAGTTAGCATAGATTCCTACAGTATTACCCATAATCAGATTTCATCGTCATTTGCTCTATTAGGCCTAGTTTGGCAAAAAAGAGTCATTTGTTTTTTTTTTTCCATTTTTATTCACAAAAAAAATTCTCATTTGTTATTTTTTGCATCCAAAATTATACTAGATTATTATTTAGTTTTAACGAGAGGAATCGAAAAAGTAAAAAATTATGATACAAAATTATTATTTTTAATAAAGACATCAAGAATTTGTCTTTTGGCTTCTATTTTATCTTTATTCAAAATTTGTACTTTTTAAATCACAATTTTTTTCTTTACTCTAATTTATCTCAACAACGGTGAATCAATAATCCACAAAATTTTACACAAAAATAACAAATACGAAAAAAAAATTGAATAAAGACAAATAAACAAATAAGACAAGTGATTTATCCCTTGTTTGATTTGTGTTTTGAATTTTTTTTTGAAAAATTGTAGGGGTAATAAGTGAAGAGAGATAAAGAGAGAAATGTTAGAACTAGGGGAAATTTAAGAGGAATTTTTTGAAAAATTCATTTTAAAAATGGAAATGAACAAGGCATTATTTTGCCAAACCAGCCCTTAAATCTTTTATGGTGCCAGTTTTGAGTGCGCTCTTGTAATAAATTTTAAACGTTGCGGAGAATCTTGTATTAACAATAAACCTCAGGCCATATCACTGTAATTTACCCCCACAAAAATCGAGCTCGCTCGGAAATCCAGATGGAAATGGTCTCCAACTTCAACTTCTCCTCTCCCTCCTCACAGTCGGCCATCATCACTACGGAGCCCCCCCCTCTCTCTCTCTCTCTCTCATCGAATCGTCTCTCACCACTAGAACTCCCACTCCAACAAGCAAACATCCTTCTTCCTCCTCCTACTACGGTTGATGGCAAGTAGTAGGTCGACCAACAACAAGTACGCCTCCCTCAACTTCAACGACATCCACCAGAAGAAACACCACCCTTCCTCCTCCTCCTCCTCCTCTGCCTCACCCCTCACCACTCCTACCACCAAGAAAATCCTCTCCAACTCCCGCATCCATGGCAACATGCTCGTCCTGACCCGGCCCGCTCCCAAACCCGTCCCCCAACCCTCCCCTCCTTCCACGCCACCGCCACCACAGCTACAGCAACCACCGACGACTCCCGATCCGATATCTCTCCGCCCGCTGGGCCGAACCGGATCGGGTCCGACCCTGATTCCCTCCCCTCTGACTCTGCCGAAGCCGGACAGGGAGTACTCGCCGTCTCCTTCTCCGTCGCCCAAGTCGGGGCGGTTCGTCCCGCCCCATCTCCGGCCGGGGTTCGCCGGCCGGGAGGAGAAGCCCGGTCCGCAGCAGGGAGCCCGATCCAGGGAGAATCTGGTGGAGATGAATCGGCCTGGTTCGAGTGGGACTCGGCCGAGTTCCAGTGGACGATGGTATGGTTTTTTGAAAACTTCTAAGTTTATGGTTTTTTGGGGTTTTTTTATTTATTTATTTTATAGTTCCACTAATTGTCGAAGCTTCTTAAATTACGATAGTCGTTACATTTTCATTTCGTTATTGGTCAATAAGGTGGCCCCAAATTTATAGGTTACTCGCATGTTTTGGCCTTGTTTGGTTCGCTAGAATGAAGTTGTCATCTCGTAGATTGCTAAAAAAAAGTAACAGAACGGACAGTATATATGGAAAATAGGTGATTGACCATTCCGTTTGTTGCCAGGAACACTCCAGCGAATTAAATAGTAATTCCATATCGTTTAACTTTTTACTACTTCATTTCTGTATTTCTTATTCAGTTTGGACCGACCAATAACTAATTTGTGGTTATGGTTTTTTCTTCTTTTGGCAAAAGGTGTGTATCCATATGAAAAGTCATGTAATTTGGTAACGTTGTGATGTTTATATAATGAGAAATGATGGAATCCAGTTCCCTTGAAAACTTTTATGTAGGGTATCATGTTGTGTAAAGGTAGGGAAATAGGACTAGAGAGTTGGTTTCTTGTAAGTGGATTTTCATCTATTGTCACTAAGGTGGTTGGACATAGCTGATAAGAAAAGAACAGAAGGGGTGGTTGCATGCAAACTACGTTACTGACGAGGCTGGTCCTAATCAACTTATCATGGAACGGGAATTGCTAGCAAAGCCATAGCTCTGTTTCACTGTGGCAGATAACAGCGTTTATTGGGTAATGGGCGAAATTGTTGGAAACTTGGAGTAGTACCGGTGGCGGTGGGAAGCATGGTAATGTTGTCCCACTTTATTCGTACGTCCCAAGGAAGAGGGAGAAGTGGTTTTTTGAGGATGTGAGTAATTCTAGAATAAGTAGCTTCTTGGAGAGTTTAATGAAAATCCCGGAGGTCTTGCCTAAAGTTGTGGAAGCTTGATAGTTTACAAATAGAAAGATGATCTGATAGGACACAGATAATTCTGTGTGCTAGTTTAATTGCCTATAAATGTATGGTCTTTACTCAAGATTGGTTTTTTGAGGATGTGAGTAATTCTGCATGCTAGTTAAAAGCATTTTGCATTGCACGTGCCCCGTTTTGCTAAGGTTGTTATTTTTTAAGTACTTATTTCCCACTTTACAAGACAGGTCATTATCTCACAATACATCACCTTCAATTCAAAAAAATAAGTACTTAAATAATAAGAATCTTAGCGGAACAGGGCCTAAATGCAATGCAAAATGCTTACGTATACACTTAAAAGGATTTTCTTGGTTTTTATTTCTGATTCTTTCTTCTCAAACTAATGCTTTTGGTAGCCAAAATTGTTGTTCTAGTTGAGGCCGCATTTTCTTCTAAAAAATTACGAGATTATGTTTGTGGTATTCTCTTGTGGAGTTTATGGGAATGATGGCGATAAAAGTGAAGTTGAGATCGTGTTCCTTGCTAAGGAAATTTAATGTCAAAAAAGTTGGGAGGATGTCGCAGTTGCACATCCTCTCCAATTCTCAAAGGATTGGAGAATCCTCCAATCCTGTCTAAAGTCGTGACACTTGGAAAGTTTTAGATTCAACGATGATGTTTTAAAATGTTTATACATCCCAATGTCATCCTAAACAACTCCAGTGTTAGTTAACACTTCTTGAAGCCACCAAAAACTTAAATGGCGTTACCTTTTTGCCCAACTTTCCAGCCATGAACATGATGTCATCCAATTCATTTTGGAGAAACAATAGAATAAACCCAACACAGGATATATTGCAAGAAAAAGAAGAAAAATAAAATAGAAGGTGCAGAACAAGTTGAACCATAAGAGATTTGGGAAGATCTGTGAGAGTCCCTGTATACGAAAAACTGACACATAGCCTTTGGGAATGCAGTTGAAAAAGCTCTTCAGCAACAAAGGCTTACAATTCGGCTTGTTGAGTTCGGGCTATTTATTTATTCTTTGTTGGGTTCAGCCTACTAAATATTGAACATAGTTAACACCGTGTATGTTTGGTGGCTGCACAAGTGTAATTGCCTTTGTTTAGGTCTAAGATTGGTGTGGGCTGTGAAGTCCAGACACCTCTAGAGGTCGAAGTATTGCAATGTTCGACACGGGGACACATATCCCATAATTTAATTTAAATTTTTTAGAGGGACACAGCTGGGGACACGAGGGGACACTGATGGGGACACGGCGGGGGTCAAAATATAAATTTTTGGTCAAACTGCAATTTTTTAAAAATTTAGGGGTCAAACTGTAATTTTTTTAAATTTTAGGGAGTCAAACTATAATTTTTCAATAGGGTTGTATTGAACTTATGGATGTCTTGTTTTGTTTGAAACGGTATTGGAACTATGGATTTTTCGTTTGGTCCATATTTTTCCATTTAAACTTGGAAAAAAATATAAATAAATAAACACATGGTGTGTCCTCCGCCGTGTCTGTGTCCCCATTTTTTTCGAATTCCCATGTCTCCATATCCGTGTCCATGCATCATTGGGTATGGGATAATATTTGAAATAATGATCATTAAAAGGAATATTAGCCAAGTGGCGCATTTTAGATGGAGTTGTATGTATCCCCTATAGTTTAAGGATTGGCAAGGAGCCAAACTGGAGTTGCACTAGGCAAATTGTTTTTACCTTTTTAGCTGTTGAGAGTTTTGATTGGGAAGACTAAAGAGTGTGTTGTCACCTTGTTGGTTTAATTTTTTTCCATCTTCTTTTGGATGAGTCATACGATGAAGTTGTGGGAAAGAGTTATTGAGCATTGCTTGAGGAGGGTGACTATGGTGTCAGAGAAACAGTTTGGGTTCATGCCTAAAAGATCAACCATGGAAACTATCTACCTATTAAGGGACTGGTAGAAAAACACAGAGTAAAGAAGAAGGATCTCCATATGGTTTTCATAAACTTAGAAAAGGCTTATGATAGGGTGCCTAGAGACATCATATGATGGGTTTTGGAGAGAAAATGAGTGACCAAAGGGTATATCGAGGTGATTAGAGAGACATGTATGAAGGTGTCGTCACTACCATTAGATCACCAGTAGGGGAAACAAGTGAATTTTCAATCACCATAGGATTACATCAAGGGTCAGCCCTGAGCCCGTACCTCTTTGCCTTAGTTATGGATGAATTGACTAGACAATTTTAAGAAGATATTCTGTGGTGTAAGATGTTTGCAGATGACATTCACTTTGTTTGGTTTACAATTTAGAAAGTTATTTTTAAAAGTTGAGTGATAATGAGTGGAGAGAGATAGAGAGAAAAATTTATTGAAAACTATGTCGAGAGTTAAAAGTAACTCTCAAAAAAGGGAACCAAACAGAGTGATTGTCCTCGTAGATGAAACCGCTAGAGGTATTAATACGAAACTAGAAATTTGGAGGGAAGTATTAGAGTCAAAGGGTTTTCGGATAAGTAGGAGTAAAATTGAGTATATGGTGTGCAAGTTTAGAGGTACGAATAGTGCGGATGAAGAAAGAGGGATGATCCAAGACCAAGAGAGACCAGGAGATACCAAAGAGTGATCATTTTAGGTATTTAGGCTCAATTATTAGTAGAGATATAGAGATTGCTGATGATGTGACCCATAGGATCCAAGTGGGGTGATTCAAGTGGAGAAGCGCTACTGGTGTAGTATGTGACAAGAGGGTACCAACAAAATTGAAGGGAAAATTCTATGGAACTGCCATAAGACCAGCAATCCTTTATATGACAGAATGTTGACCTATTAAGTAACAACTTGTGAGCAAGATGAGTGTAGCGGAAATGAGATTGTTGAGGTGGATGTGTGGTTAGACTAGACGAGACAAGATTATAAATGAAATAGTCCGTGAGATGATAGGTGTGGCACCTATAGAGGAGAAGTTGAGAGAAAATAGGCTAAGGCGATTTGGGAGTGTCTACCGTAGACCAGAAGATGCAGTAGTTAAGAGAGCAGATAGGATAGTTTTAGATAACAATGCTACGGGGATGGGTAGACCTGAATTGACATTAGATGCTGATGTGCGCAAAGATATGAGTTTAATGGGTTTGTGTGAACAAGTGGCTCTTGATAGAGCTCAATGGAGGAAACAGATTCATATAGCCGACCCCAAGTGATTGGGACGTAAGGTTCGGTTTGGTTTTTGGATCTCTTTATGAGTTGGTTTTGGCTTAGGAAGTTTATTTATTTTGAGAAAGTCAAAACACAGTCCAGACGAGCAGACAATAAGCTAGTTGTTTTAGCTTCAATACTGATTCCAAACATGAAAACAAACCGAAGTTGGATTTTAGACATGCCAAATGAAGTTGAAATTGTTGAAATTGCTGGATTTTTTGGCTTTTTATTTAAGACATCCAAGCTAAAAATGCCAAGTTGTTTGCGATATCTTTTTGGCATTTTGGCATTTCATGTATGGAAGGTAAATGATTGGAGGTATAAAGTTCAGTTTTTTGTTCTATGTTGGACTATCTTTTGGCTTCTTTAGAATTGCCAAATAATGTAAAATAAGTTGGTGTTTCTTATTCATCTGAAAATCCAAGCTATTTGGAGAGCCCAACCAAAGTCTAAGCCATAGTATACCTCCAAACAACCATCAAGTAGGTACTGCCCCGTTGACAATACCTTGCTCTCCATATGAGATAGCCTAAAGTGGCCAGTGCCAAGCCAGTTCTGGCACTTTTAGGGTAAACCATCCATTTTCTAACTTGATTGAATGTTCTAAACCAAATAAGTCAAGTCATACGTGGCCCTCCTCCCCTAATGTTGTATCTCTCTTCAAGTCATGTGCCCAATTTATTTATGCACTTTGAGGTATGGTGCTTTGTTATGTATGCCGTTTCTTAAATTATGCACTTTTATTTTGTGGCAATAGTTTTACGTTTATCCAAGCTTAAGCTCCCAATCATGTGGGAAAGTGAGTATGGAAAGGCTTCTGTCTTGATATAAGTGCACTGCCAAAGGTTAGTAGGTTTATGGTGTGGTGTCGGGTGGTCTATATGATAATAGGATGAAGATTATGAGCATTGTTGAAGGGGAAGTTTGCAGTCTTTATGATTTTTGGTTTTTGTATGCTCTCAGCGTTAGTTGTGGTTTTTGATTAGTTGTTGGGTTATCCTTCATCACATTAAACAGTTTGGTGTTTTAGTGTTTCATGGGAACATAAAAACCATCGAGGATTTCTATATGCTTTGTTCGGATCCCTTCTCAAATTTTTTTTTTCCAACACCACTCATTATCCCTACTTCCAATCATTACCCCTATTTTTTCCTCCACTAATTACCCCTATTTTCAATCATTATTCTCATTTCTCTCTCTATCTCTCTCCAATCATTATTCCTATCTCCAATTTTTACCCCTATTTCTCTTTCCACTCATTACCCGAAAGGGATCCGAACAAAGCAGCATGTATCTTAGAGCCTCGTAATGAACCACATCTTTACTCTTCAAGGTGGTTCAGTCTTTTAAGTTTTGTGGAGCTATGATGATGAAGGGAAACGTTTGAGGAGGAGAACAGAGCAATAAGAAAACCCACAAACAGAACCAATGTAGAGAATTCATCTCTAATGATCAACAAAAAAAACTCAATAGCTAGGGGGCGTGAGCTTTAGTTATTGCAGAAGAAGTCCTAATCCTCCTTGGAAACCAACTTGTTTAAGTTAATTGCTTGTTAATCACTCTACTATTCGTAGGGAAAACAAATTAATTTACCAAAAACATCCAATTGACAAGTCACAAACTTGAAATCAAGAACAAAATTAACTTTCTGGACAAATATAGCTCAATTCTGGATTTGTCCAAATAATTGACCGAACAAATCTTTACACAAATGGAGAATCCTCAATTGCGACAGCTTAAATGAAGGAATTCGATGGAACCACCTTAGATCACCACAAAGCTGTGAATTTTACTGGTTGGGCTGCTTCAGATTGAACATGGGTCTTTGGAGCAGATTTGCTGATGTTAGACATGTCACTAAAATCACCTTTTTGCATTGAAACGATTAAATTGATCCATGATTGTGTAGCAAGCAGCTCTGCTCCCTGACACTGCATTTTGCCGCAGTTTAGAATTTTATAAGAATCAAATTTTTTTTGGCCACGTACTTTGTTGAAATTTAATAGAACCCCGCACATTTTGAATCCCACTGATAGAGGAAGATGCTTCATTTTGGTGTTTCCCTTTGGATTTTAGTTTCTTTAGTGGGGGTGAATGTAAAAATTCTTTTTTGAGGTCCATGCTCCCTACTTACTGTTATGCTTTTGACCCATCTTCTTGGATATGCCGTAATGATATCAGAAGATTTCTGCCAGTCTTGATTGTCTGTTGTGACCTGTGGGGATGGACGCAAAATTCTTCTTTAGAATTCATGTTCCCTGCTTGCTTGTGTTTTTCATCCAACTGGACCTCAGCTACAATTCACAATGGATAGATCCTTTGAGATATTGGTTTTGGTTGGTCTTGAACTGCCCTGTTACACCAAGATCAAAGAATTCAACACTTCAAGAATTCTTGTGTCTCCAGTTGATGGAGAAAACTTCCATTGCTCTAATTGAATGACCATATTTAGTTACTGCCTACCAAATCTTGCTATCTCGTTCTGTTATTTGTGTTTTTTCCTGCCTTTGTAGTTTGTGTAGTGATGCTTGTAAGGTAGCAGGAACTATTGCTCCCCCTGCTACTAGATCAAGGTCTACTGAAGTACTGCATTTTTTGTGTGTAAGAGCAATTAGTT
The DNA here is from genome assembly GCA_019656275.1 of Rhododendron kiyosumense. Lineage (NCBI taxonomy): Eukaryota > Viridiplantae > Streptophyta > Magnoliopsida > Ericales > Ericaceae > Rhododendron > Rhododendron kiyosumense. Next base: position 208,652 of record BPLS01000263.1, read on the forward strand.
GAGGCATAGTAGTCTCTAATTGAAGTACTGTATTTTTTGGTAATGTAATGTTGGAAGCTTGGAATGGCCCTTTTGATTGGAATATTGTTTTACTAATCACGATGACCAAATGCCTACGAACAGATTTCTTCCGAGGTGGAGCTTCTTCCTAGGACAACTACTACTTTTTGAAGCAAGTGCTTTCTCAGAATGGACAGCTACATCTTCCAGTCCTCGACTGCCATTAGTTTGAAATAGTTTCACAACTTTTCAATTCGTGCAAATCAGAATCTGACCGACGCTGCTGAGACATTTGTTCAAGTGTTGTTTTTGAAGAGGAGGCTTGTGGATTGAAGCCTTTCATATAGTTTGGTGGTGGGGTGTTTATCAGTCACAAAGAAGGTGCCAGTGGGATGTATCATGGACTCTCATCTGATTCTGTGCTGTTTACTTAGTGCATCATTTTGTAAAGGGAAGTATTGTATTCAGTTGTGGCCCTTTTTGTCTATCTTTGCAAAGAATTATATGTCGGTTATTAACCTTTCACTTTGTAATGGGACGAACAAGCTTTTATGTGAGATTATAATTTTCTTTTCTCCAGCAACACTAGCTCTGTTCTGCAATCCACAAGTTTTTTCCCGAAAACATCAGCATGGTAAGGTACTGGTGCTGTTATTTTTGTCAGTTTGATATGGACTTGGAATGGTGCATCTTTTGTAGTCCACACGGACAATGGTTCTCTACAATTTGTGAGGAGACATACTTGCTTGAGCAGCATAAACAATGCATTTGGTTGTTCTATGGGACCAGACACATGACCTAGAATGGTTTGGTGGATAAGATCATAAGACAATTTTCATCGCTTGTGATATTGGGGCTCGAGTCTTCTCAGTGTAAATTGCAGCCTCCCTATTTCTCTCAGACCGAGTATGACAATCATTTACATTTTTTCCGTCTATATTCTGATTTCCCTGCTAGATATTTATGTGAACAAACAGTACATTTTTTTCCTATTGGTAGTGATTACCCCTCTTTAAGCTGATTCAGGGGCCTGCTGGAAGGACGGGAGAAATTTCAGTGCAAAATTGCTACATGCACGCAATTTGCAAATTATGTGAGTTACGGGTGTGCAGCGAAATCTACGCTGCCATTATTTCTGAGTTTCTGTAAACAGTTTTTCATAGAAACCAAACACTTCTCTCATGTCACAAGACGCACGACAACATACTGGAGAGATAACTTTGGCCATTCAAATTACAAAGCTTTTCGAAATCATGAGTTGTCCCAAAATTGGTAGAAGTGTAACCAATTTCGCAAAACCGCATGCGATTGATTTGTCTCAGTAGATCTCTCACAAAACATGCAGATAAAGATCATGAACTTGTGCAGGCCTTACATTAGTCCAACAAAATGTAATAAGTATACAACAAAACTAGTATAATTTGGTTTGGTAGCTAATTAACACACGAGTTCACCACACATCCCCAGTTGAAAACATAATCCTCAAAACAAGCATCAGAATCCCCAACTATCCCAACAACAAGTCTCTCAATTTCTCATTGAAACTGTCAATGTAAGATGAGTCCAGGTCTTTCTTCAACAGCTCCTCCCTCAGCTTAGCCTTGTTAACCCTAATCTCTTTCCCGACCTCGTCGCCTTCTTCCATCACCGTCCTCACCGCCTTACACACGCTCTCCCTCGTGAACAACCCGTCTTGTTCCCCTTTCTCGACTTCCACTCCCACCTTCATACTCACGCTCATCATCCTCGCGTTAATTATCTGATCCCCGAAATAAGGCAACAGCACCAACTGACACTTATTCACCAATGCTTCTGATAAAGAACCCGACCCGCAATGGGTAATGAAGCAGCCCACTGATGGGTGCTCTAGAATTAGCTGCTGCTGAACCCAACCCCCATACACAACCCCTCTTTTTCCAATTCTTTCCTCAAACATCTCTGGCAATGCTTCTTCGACAGTCTCGGCTCCCATGGGTGGCTTCAGAGCCGCCATAAACGGCATATAAGTAAGCTCTAGACCCAACAGTAACTCTTGAAACTGGCCTTTTTCCAAGATGCACTGACTTCCAAATGCACAGTAAATAACCAAACCGGATTTGAACTGATCTAGCCACTTAGCCAATTTATGGTCTAAAGGGCAGGTGGGTGGCTCTGGAATAACGGGTCCCGAAAGCAGGACAGGCTTCCCGAAATGGTGTCCCAGATAGTCACAAAAAGGCCCTTCGATCTCTCGAGATGTCCTGAATCCCAGGGCATCACACTGGGTAAAGCTGGCGTGGAGACGATCGTAAAAAAGAACGTCTCCGCCGTACTTCCAAGTCCTCATGCCGTAGAAGGCTCGTGCCTCGTGGGGCAGTAGCTTGATCGACAAATCCGGGTAGTCAGGTGGGGGCAACATTAGGTCTCCCTCCGTTACCTCCCTGCCATCGAGTGTCCTTGCTGGGGACATCGAGTAACCTGTCGTCGCAGGACTGATGATGCAGTAGTGAACAGACTTGATTCCTAAACGACGGGCCACCCCCGGAAGCCAATAGGCGAAATCAAAGAACACAAAGTCCGGTTTCAGGTCGCGAAGGAGACGCTCAATGTAGTCCTCCGTGCGGTCCATGGCCTCCATGACAAGGGTATGCGAGGCCATGCCGACGTCTGCAGTGGTCTCTACACCGGGGGGTAGACCGGGTACGGGTGGGACAGCAATGGGGACAAAGGTGATGAGTTCAGGGTGGAGATTGAAGGGTTGAAGCTTTTTTTGTGTTTTGGTGGGGATTAGGAATGAGATTTTGTGGCCTTTCTTGGCTAGTTTGTTGGAGAGGTGGAGGAAAGGGGTGAGATGGCCAAGAGCAAACCAAGGATACATTGCTATGTGAAAGGTTGGTGTAACCATGCCGAGAGCTGCAGCCAGGAAAGCAGAAATGTTTTGCAAGAACCTGGAACGAAAGAAAGCAATTGTTTCAAGTATCGACGGCCCACAGAAAAATGGTCGGTCATAGACACCAGAAGTTCCATGCAAAGATTGTTTAACAGTTGAAAGGGCTAAAACGCATGGCTAAAAAGAGGCACTCGTGCACGAGGCACCCCGCATTGTGGGGTCTGAAAGCGGCGGTTCCGGGGCCTTAGTTCACCGGTAGCAAGAGCATCAAGGAATTTTTTCGACACAAAACTCTATGTAAAATGAATTTTTTTTTATTATGATTGAAAATGAATTGTGTTTAATTTATTTTATTTTGTTGGGTTATATTATCTAGATATTTGCAAATTTGAAGTGATTTTTTTTTACTTCGACTACTCACGAATAATTCAGTACTGATAATATGAAAAAGAATGAAAAAAAAATCAAATTATATGTAAAAAAAAATACGAAATTTTAGTATATTTTTCAAATCCAAGGGATCCGCTTACAACACCATGTGAAGCCGTCCCTGTTGAAAATGATCGAATGGATTCAGGCTTACCCCGTAAGAAAATGAACTTGAAAATGTTAAGAGATCATTTAGCTCGTGCTAGTTGATCTAGGGCTGCTAAATGAACCGCGCTACCCGAGTCTGAACTCGTATCCGTTCGTTAAAAGCTTGTTTAAAATTGGTTTTGTTACATGCGAAAAAATTCTTTCCACCTTATATGGAAATCCCATGGTTTCCACCACATATTGCGGGCGCCGTAGTGTATTTTTTTAGTAATCTGAACCGTTCATCTTGTAGGTCCTGCATAGTAGTACATTCACACAAAAAATCATAATTATCTGATATCGATAGGTATATTAAAAATTAAATCTTAGTTTAGAAAATAGATGGCTATGGATTGTTTAACTTTAAACTTATGTACCGTCAATTTTTTATATACCTATCCAAGTCCGATAAAGCTGATTTTTTGTAAAGATATACTACTATGCGAGCCCTACAAGATGAAAGGTTCAAATTACTATAATGTCAGCACGATGGGGCCCACAATCGATGGTGGTGAAAAACCCAAGGTTTCCACCTAAGGTGGATGGAATTTACTCTCTTGTTACATAATCAAACCAAGCTTGGACATTTTTTTTTTGAACTCGTTAAGATTTCAAGCCAAGCTAGAATAAGCTACTTGTAACACCCCGTCTCACATCGGAAGTTTACATGGATGATCTTGGACATATAACAAACCTTGTGGGATATTGGGCTAGTGGTCTGCTTGGAGCGTTACACTACTACTCAGCTCATTCTCCTGATTAACATATAAAAAATTCAAGCTCTTTAAGATCGGCTCGTGTTTGACTTGATTAAAGCTCATTTGAGATCGGCTCGTCTCGTCTCATAAACACAAAAGCTAAGCTTAAACATTTTTTTTGATTCTCACTAAGTTGTCAAACCAAGCTTGATCAGCTACCTGCTTGACTCGTTTGACTCGCTTATCATGAAAAACAACAAATAGCTTGCAGCTCATTGAGAGAACAGATTTGTGCACATGAAAAATCTGAAGTCATCGATTTGGATGTCAACTTTTCTGATGATTACTGTATAGGATCACAAATTCTGATCTGATAAACTCTCTAAAATGCACATTGATATGGAAAAATTAAAGCACAAAACATTGCATAGATTGATCCACACTTAACAAATGTGAAATATAGACAGCATAAAAGGGTGAGTTAAAAAGGAGACTCACTGAACAGAGTTACAGAGGGAACGATTCTCGCAACCAAGGACTCATGGAAAGAACATAGCTCAGTCGGTGGCCGGCCGGCGGCGGCGGAGGGAGCTGATCTCGACGATGTGACGGTAAAGGAGTGTTGTACTAAAAGCCGAGGAGGAGGTTTAACAACATTAATGAGTGCAATTGCTTTTTCAACCATGGCAATGGTTATGAATGCCGTATCGGGTAGGGTACTTGTTTTCTTATTAATACGGTACGTATCAGTACCGATAAGATATCAGGTACGTATCGTTTCGGATTGATTGTTATTAGTGTTATTTTTTTACCTAAAAGAATTTATAGTATAATATACATTTTTTAAAACAAAAAAAATAAAAAATATTTCTATATTTATCTGGTACCGTCTAGTATTGACCGGTACTTGAAGAAAAAAATAAATTTAAAAGCGGTCCGATACCATCTAGCATTGGCCGGTATTGACCAGTATCTTCGTACTGTCCGGTATTTGAGCCGGAACGGAATTAGAGGTGTGGTACCGAATCCTGTAAAAAATGGTATGTACCGACCGATACGGAACAGTATTGATAACCTTGTTTTCAACAGTTAACCTGTACTCGGATTTTAAAAAAAAAACCAGTTATCGTGTACTAATCTACTCCTCTCACACATTATTAATATTATAGACTACTATGAGAGCGACTTATTCATGGAGCTGCCGTAAACAACTTGTTTACAACAAGGTGAATTTGGACCATCTAAAAGGGTTTTGAACGATTCAGATTTTAAACAAACTTTTCCAAACTCTTCGCTGGAATTTTGTTTTTAAATTTGGATTCATCTCTGTAAAATTTATCTACAAAACCCTGAGTAAATAAGTTTTTCTCCACTAGTATATTTGTATGTACGATCAGTTTGGCCTAAATTAACTTTTTCTTTAGGTAAGTCCGTTAGGCAAAATAAGCCAAGTGGCTTATTTTTTTGTCCTTATTCAAATTTTTTTCGTATCACTTGGTTTATTGTCAATTTTTAGAGATTATTGCATCCTCACGATAAAATGAATCTAAAAAGTAAAATTTTTTAATCAAAATCCATTTTTTTTTTAATAAAGACGGAAAAATTGGCTTATTGACTTATTTTCGCCTTTATTCAAAAAAATTGGATTTTGGTCAAAAAATTGTACGTTTTAGATTCCTCTTGCCGTGAGGATGCAATAATCCCTAAAAAATTGACAATAAACCAAGTGATACGAAAAAAAAATTTGAATAAGGACAAAAAAATAAGCCACTTAGCTTATTTAGCCGAACGGCCAAAGGTAACTAACTTGTTTTAAAAATATTCATTGCTCCCGCACAACCATTGTTATTCTCAATGGAGGTGTCAGGGGTGCGTTTCCCGCAATATTATTTTACTACATATTAATGATAATATTCAAGTTATTTTTGTTAAATAATATTTTATTTCATATAAGGAAAATAATCTGTTTAGAAATTTGTGAAAACATAAATTTAGTCTTAGTCCATTTAATTTAGCGATTGTCTGCAAAAAGTATGATTCTTCCAAAAGTACTAACAATTGAGGACATACAAAGTATCTAAATTTTATGGAACTAGACATATCTAGTCCTTTTTAGGAATTCGAACGTCCAATTTGGGCACTTTGTTGGTTCATCTCGGGCTCCATTCTGATAATGAAAACCCTTTATTTTAGAGCTCCTTAAAACCATTAACCATATAAATAATTTCGTCGATTTCAATACTGATAAATATGATTTCAGAACACAATTATCTTAAAAAATAGGTTGCCACATTATTGTGTTTCACGTTAGCGCATTATTGTTCTTGGTTTGTATACTACGGAGTATATGACAGACTCTGATTTCGAGCAGGCACCTTAGCCATGCGCTTAAGCGACGTGGTGAACGTAAACCCCACCAATAAAAGCTAGGCAGGGGATTAGCCATGAAAGGCATGAAGTTTCTTTGTTTGGTTTTGTCTTCCATTTCATAAATCCGTTGCATTTGAGGACTCAAGGTTCAGGGGTGATAAACAAGTCGAGCAGCCGGGCAGGTAGTTGATCAAGTTTGGTCTGAAAACTTGACGAGCTTTATAAATTTGTTTGAGCTTAGATTGTTCATAAGACGAGCTGATCTCAATGAAGCCAAACACGAGCCGATATCAAGTAGTTTGAATTTTTTTATTCATAATAAGTCGAATGAGCCAAGTGGTAGTTTGTTCAAGCTTGGCTTGAAATCTTAATGAGCTTCAAGAATATGTTTAAACTTGATTTGTTAAAGCTTGAACAAGTTTTTAACGAACGAACACGAGCTCAGACTCAAATTTAGCTTGGCTCGTTTATACTAGCCGGACGCGGGGGAGCTGCTGTCTTTTTAAGGGGCAGCAGCCTACTGTCCCGACCGATTAGGGCTCGCTTCGATCTCGCTTCAATGATCGAAAATGTTCACTTCTTAGAGTTCGTCTAGTAAAACAAGTGTACCCGAAATTAGCTCAATTAGATATCATTAAGTGTCTTATCGGAACATTTTTATCTTGAAAAGAATGGATCCGAAACGCTAAATCAAATCTATTGGAACCCATTATTGGCAAGTTGTGTTCTGATCAGACACTTAATAATATCCTATCGTGAAATTTTTGATACACTATTTTACTTGACGAGCTCTACAAAGTGAACATTACCGATTATCGGAGCGAGACTGGAACGAGTCCCAATCAACCGTGACAGCAGGCTGCTGCCCCTCAAAAGGACAGCAGCTCCCCCGCCTCCATAGCAGCCCTACTCAGATTTTTTTAGAGAGAGAAATCCCGTAAGTAGAGGCCGACCCATAAGGATCGGCGGGGCATGTCAGATGCTCCCCTCAATCTTTCGTATTAAAACTTTTGACTAATAAATTGTCAGGACACAGGAGTTCTCAAAAATAACTCTGAGCAAATTGTAGCAATCTTTTGTTTCACTCAAATTCAAGTCTCTATTTCGTCCCTCCAATTCCAATGGTTATCAATTTTAACCTTTCAATTATAGTACTTTTTGGTCCTGAGTCCCGTCTGTGAAGCAATTCAACCAAAGTTTTAGGGGCGAAGCGTTGCTTTCGCCATTTACCAAGAAACGAGAAGTGTTCATTTCACTCGCCGAGCATAACTCACTTTCAGTTAACAATTTATTTACAATGTTATCCCTCCAAAAATGGAGTATGCAAATAAAATGTTAATTTTTTAAATTCACCAGAGAGGAAAAAAAGAAGGGTGTGAATATAAAACAGAGAAGTGAAAAAATCAAAAACCTTTCTATATCCCATAACCCATGAATTTTATATCCCTTGGCGAGATGTCGAGTTTATATTTGATCAAAAGAATACTACTCCAACCATTAGAAAGGGGAAGGAGCCCAACAGAGTCCCCCCACTGACTCGGCACGGGCCAAAGTGAAAGTGAAGCGGTGGGCCTCCCTAAATGGACCAAGTTTGAAAGAAAAAGTCCTACCAAAATAAAAAGGCAAAAAGTACTACAATATCAGCATTTTGCCTTTGGTGAGTTCTTTTAAACCTGAATCTTAATCATATGGAGTAGTAATTTTCAGACTTCTCAACATGGTATCCCTGGGAACCTTGTCCACCCTGAGAAATGGTCAAATCCAAGCTACGGAGAGAGAGAGAGAGAGAGAAACGAACGCACCATAGAAACACCACTTGAATTTTGCTTTTTAACTTCCAAGATTAATCACCACCAACTGGAAAATATATACAATATAAAGATACAAGATACCAGTTCGTCCATATGTCATGGGACGAAATAAAGGAAAAAGCAAGATGTTTATTAATTAAAACGAGTAGCCCTGCTTAAATGACTTTTAAACGTTGATTTTTTTTATAGAAATTCCATACTTCAGCCTATTTTTTTTTATTAATTAAAACGAGTAGCCCTGTTTATTAATTAGTACTAATGTTTTGAAAGTACCTCAGCCTACTTTTGAACAGAAAACCAAGAATTTGCCTCAATCCAATTGTAGGCTATAGGGCTCAAGAAAGCATCAGGTATCCCGAAAGAACTGACCAAGGCTAGTGCATGGGGTCGGAGTTCACTGCACAGTTTAGCCACTTCTTTCCTGACAGCAGCAGCATTATCCGGTGATAAGTAGCCGTATCGGAGGAACGAGGCATCTTCTTCCAAGCTGATCAATGCATACATGGTCCTCACAAGGCCCAATATATCCTGCAAATAGGAAACGACTAATTATTACTCTCTGATGCCTTATGATTACACTTCAGTTACTAACCATAGCATCCATGAATCAGAAGAGACCACTATTCTCCAGGGGAGAATCCTGAAAGAGAAATACCGAATGACAATCCAACCACCACCTTAGCCTCTGTGTACCTTTCGATCTTTCTTATTTCGTAATCATTTCTATATCAGGGTTGAAATGGATATACCGTTAAATATAGACAGAAGACTGAAGTAAACGGACCAAATGAGACACCATCAGGTTGAGTGTCAAAAAGCTTTTCCATTTGATGGAATTTTTTTTTTACTGCTGCCTCTGCTGAATTTTCCTTTTACTGCTTTATTTATCGTCAAACGTCCATCCATAAAATGCAGAGAGACAAAACGCACGTAGTTGTTCTACTAGCAGCAATGGGAAACCAGACAAATGTACCGATCAGAGTAAATCAGATATTTCATTTACCTAATCTGTGAATGCTACATTTCAGTCCTCTCTTACACCTAAATCTCAGATCTCCCTCTAGATGTGGAAATGGAAGCACTTAACTCTGAATTCTTACATACTGCTTCTTCAGACAAAGTGAGGAAACAGTTGCCAAGATTGACCTCGTTTTTCCGAGGGCAGTGAAAAATCCAACAATAAATGCCTACGGAGATACACGTAGAAAACAGTTCCTGAGATTTACCTTCAACGAGCCACTAGATAAAGCTGCCTCAGCCTCGATAAAGGTTTGGAAAATTGATCGTTCTGAGAAGGCCTTGCCCAAGTCTTCAGCAAGTTGATAACTCTGGTTGGAAGAAGAAAGAAATAAGCAATATATATATATAGAGAGAGAGAGAGAGAGAGAGAGAGATGCGGTAAAGCAAGACATTGGCACGTGGAGAGGTGCAGGATTACCAGAATGAATGCATATTCTTTGCTTTGTCCCTGTGCTTCGTGTGCTGAAACTTCTGCAGCAAAGCGACTAAGTAGATCTCGCTCTCTTAGGCAAAATATATCAGTCTGCCGAACACAACCGGTGAGAATCCACTCAATTAATTCGCAAGAATCACTTTCATATCCCTAAAGCTAAAATTGTATTACCTGGAATTGGATGCTCCTGAGGGTAGAATTTGTGAGCTGAGAAGGGATGACAGGACAAGATTTGTTCATATGTTCCAGACCCAACCCTTTAAATGGTCTTTTCCTCTTCTGAGCTGCTATATATTCAGCTAGAAGTGCCTTGCTAACCTGAGTTCATAAAACCCCAGTCATTAACTCCCCCATTCCCTAAAAAACTAGCTTAATTAAAAAATGTTTGGCTTTGACAAATAGTGTGCAAGCCCAAAATAAAACATGAACTAGTGTGAATTTCAACAAACAATCCAATAAAACACCAAAATTCCCCCGAATGCAACAAGTACTATTTTATTCATTATTTTTGCATGTTAAGAAATATGCCCGTCATACAAAATTTGTGGACTCAAATCAGTGCTGCAACTCCAACTTTTATTCTGACGCAGGTTTTATGCAAGTTTAATGATAACATAAGACCATAGTCCAACAATACCTGTTGCATAAGAACGTTGTTATCCCCCTCAAATGTGGATTGCACATCGAATTCACCTTTTAGATGGCCTACGTGATTTTCAGTCTTCATACCTTGTCCACCACAAGCTTCACGACATTCCTGACTCATATAAAAAGAATGTCTCTTGAGAACATTTTGTAGGAATAGGAAGGACTCAGAAACTAGAAATTATGGTTTATGACCTGAAGAGTTCGCATGTTATGCCAAGTTAATGTAGCCTTGAATGCACTTGAAACAACGTGGATGGTTTTGTTTGATTCAGGTGTCCTCGTCACATATATTGTTTTCAAATAATTAGCAGCAAAGCTCATTGCATATCTGCAGCAAGATCACGAAAGCAATGTGTCAGAGTAGCAATACTCAATTCAACGCACCACGTGATCAGTCACAATTAAATGCATTAATATTAATTGGTAATGGAATTAGGCTGTCTATTTATTGATTTTTTTTTTTTTTTTTTGGATCTCTTAGGCTGTTTAATTTCAAGCTAGAAAAATGGATTGCACCAAACATGCATAAAATTTGGGACATTAGGCCAACATCAAACAGCATCATAGTAATTGCAGCTACTTTTCCAGAATGAAATACCATATAAGTTTCAGTATTATCAACCCATCACTATTTAATTTTTGTGGGCACACCAAATTTAAATAAATTATTGTGGAGAGGCAAATTGCTAATCCCAGAGAACTGCGAAATGCGCTACTGGGTCTCCCCACACCAATATAGAGTCAGGATTAATAATTCAACACACATCTAGGGAAGGTGTAGGACTCAAAATTGGCTGGCATATAGGGACGTCCGCCATACTTCCTTTGAAAAATCATCGCTGGAAACAAAAACTACATCCAATCTTATTAAACACTGAAAATGTGTTTAATAGTCACCGTAAAGCACTAACTATAAGTCGTTAATATCCACATGGTAAGTTCATAATGGCATTTCCAAACACACTCAAAGTTGTATAATGTATATGATATGGTCCTTATGAACTATAATGGCAAAATACAAATTCAGAACTAGAATCAAGAAGTAAAGACTTCAGCAAAACCAAACCTTTCACCACTAGTCAATAAGGATGTAGATTTGCACGGGCAGTCGCAATGCATTATCTCACTCACCCAATAATAGCCAATACAACAGCAATTTTAAATAAGCAATAAAACCTTGCTCCATCTATGCATTCGAAGGAACAAGCCATAAGTTGTAACTTGAAAGTTCAAAGAAGCTTACATACTGCAGATCCAGTTGGTGAGAAACTTACGTCTTTGCAAGAAGAGGTAAGAGCCGCCGTTGATGACTTGGATAATCAAGCAAAAGAACTTCAGGCCCGTTAGGTGTAACAGAAAATGCTCGCCTGCTCAATGAGTACCTTATGGCAATTGCTAAACCAATCTGTCAAGAGAATAGAAAAAGATAAAACATCCCTAAGAATCCAAATATATTGGGTTGGGGATGATTCTAGTTCCCTTATCCCCGTGAACACACATAGCAAAAACAAGCTCCAGAATGACAGATGCATTGGGTGAACACTATTACCTTTGATGTGTAAATCGCACTGCAAGCAATCGTTACACGACCAGAAGTCAATGGGGCCATGAATGCCGCAAACCTCTGTAAACAGATAACCACGCTCAGTTTAAATTTAATTAACATAAATATTAGCAACAATTACCAATAGGTCTAGGCTACCGGTCTATCTTGCCTTAGGAGTTTGGACCACAAGATAGAGAGCAAGAAAGTTACATTGTTGTACTTTCATTGACGATGAGCACAAGATGGAGAAGAAGACTTCAATTCTGAAGAGGTACTTACCTGATCTGGATTTTTTATTGCACTGAGATATTGCCCATCAGGAGAAACATTAGCTACAGAATTCAACAAATTCTCTCTGGGGATGCGGACATTATCAAACCTGGAAAACCACATAATGGCAAAATGTTTCAATTTCTTCATATTTACAAGTTCTTGGCGAATTTGGAGGGAGGAGGGAAGGGGGTGGGGTGAGGAACTACATAAAGCGTTGTTTTTACCAGATTCGACCATTGTCAACACCATTTAAACCAATCTTATGACCACAATCAGCTATGCGGATGTTTGGGCAGACATTGCCATTTGCATCTCTTATCTGGGCTATAAAAGCATGGACCCCGTGATTGGTTCCATCTATATTCAGCTGTGAAAATACTATCGTGTGTGTTGCATGCTGAAATCACAACAAACATGTTAATTCTAAGTCATGCTGATAGAAGAACAAAGGGGCAATATACGATTTCTCACATTAGCTGCTCCTCCAATCCAATACTTCTGAGCTGATTCACATGGAGTGTTGATGACAAACTCCCCAGTGCTTGAATCATATATGGTGACTGTTTCAATGCCTCGAACCTAAACCAAACATAAACCATGAAGTAATTACCAGAAACTATGCAGATAGATACACATAAACATGTCAAAAATCCTATACTAAATGATGGAACACCTTCACATACATTACTTCCATGCCCCAACTCAGTCATTGCAAAGCAACCCTTGACCACGTAATTTTCACTGTCCCTCAACCACTTCTCATGATGATGCTTTGTGCCGAAAAATTGGATGGCACCACCCCTGCATCCATCGATTAACACAGCACTTAAAGATTAATCACGTAGATCTTTTTATATGAACTCAATTAACAAGATGGTACTTGCAGTAGCTAAGTGGATCTACTCCCTTACAATCAAGTTCAACAAAAAACTCTGAAAAAATACACAACTAGATGTAGGGATCTAAGCCAAGCAACCTAGGTCAGTTGCTCTCATCTTCAGATGGTGGGTTAGATATCTAAAAACCAAAATATCAATCTTGTCACAAAGAATAAAGCCACAGTTTCTGCAGAGAGGGTGAAGACAAAGGTAAATAGAGTACCAAGAAAAATAAAAATTATAAAAGTGTGCGCCAATTGGAAAGAAGGAAAAAAGAGGCAAAACTAAAAGCGGAGACTTCAACATGTGAAAGTGAGCCTATATGTCAAATGCGAAAGAACTTGCACCTATCATTTGTTGGACCAGAGTGTCAATATGATTATCCATCAAAAAATCAAACACCTCACTCTTAAGGGATGCAGTTGCATCATGCCAACGTAGAGGAGAGGCTAGGAATGGCACAAGCACCCACAAAGAAGCTATGTTACATGGACTAAAACAAGAGTACTTGTTCGGCTGCATGTGTTCAAGTGCAAAATCTCCCTAAACCCAAGAGCTTAGAATACTGGCTTATGTACCCAAATATTTGAAAAGGGTACGTTGATCCGTCATGAGAAGTTTTATTCGTAATACGTCCCAAAATGCTTTGACATGATATAATGTGATTGTTTATAAATGCACTTGAAACTAAATACAATTTAGGGAAAGATGAATTCCTAAAATCCCTACATGTGAGTGGTTTCAAAAAATTTGCTTTGTACCAAATCTGAACAAGACGGCAAGAATCATGAGGAAATTGCCAACATGATTACAGATAATCCCATGTGTTTGCAAATACTAGATTAGGAATTCAGTTCTGAGTTCTGATCATTTGTCCACCCGGAATCACATTTAAAACTAAGTAAGAACCCAATCTCCATCCTCCCCTGCTATAATCTAACATTCAGCCTGCCATGCTCAATCCACATATAAAACTAAACACTGAACTCCACAACAGTTCCTCAAAAAACATGTCCCCAAAAAATTCCTAGACTAATCCTACCACCTGACCCGGAGTCCCGGACTACCACAGGAATCAGATTACTTAGATTTTAATTCCTAGTTATCATATTCTCATCTGCAGGCATTCAAAAATCTATCCAGCCTTCATGACCGGGCTTGAACCACAGCTCAAATACCACGTTTAAAACATCAAAATATCACTCGAAATCTACATTTGCACCATAACCAAACCCGAGGACCAAGGGAGGAGGTGCCAAGGGTGTCCTCACCCACTCCCAACTTTTGAGTAATTACCATAGCACCTCTAAATTATAAAACTTTATGTAACATGACCTCCTAATTTCTTGAAACTTCTTGTCATTGCATCTATTTTTCTCGTGACTATCTTTCAAAAGTATAGCATTACCCGACCTCTAATACCATGCAATAGTCACACGTGCAATTAGTATTTTCATATTCTTTATACACAATTTTCTATTGTCTGCTGATCCAAAAAACAAAAAAAATTCCATGTTAAATTGGCCACCCCAAATTTCCATTTCTAGCTTCGTCCTCACTGAGCCCACGAAAACGCTTCACATACTCCCTTGTCCCAAAATTTTCTGTACTTTTCTGGGATTCTCAACTTTTCAAGGAAATAATCATTACTCCTCAAAATATAAGAATTTCCAAAATTACCCGCCCTTTTTCTAGCCAGAGATTCTTTGTACCCAAATTTTATAGTACCCATGTACCGTAGGATCGTGTTTAAAGATTCTCCATTTCAAAATAATCTCACACAATCCTGTCCTGCGGCTACGGATCACATGGTACATGGGTACACCACAAATCGGGTTCTCATTTCTTGAAATGCGATAGATAACTTTCTAGATTATTGAAAAAAGATACTACCAGACATTAAACGCACCATAAAAAGAAGTGAACTCCGAGCTTAATCGTGAGCGAGTGATCAAAAATCCCCAAGACTTCCAAAAACGCCAGCTTCCTGAACTCCGCCTCGGGCCCTTTCCCCGTGAGCCAGCCTTCAAACACCCCTCTCCCCAACAAGTACTCGATCCTCCTCAGAGTCATCTCCCTCTGCTGCTCCATCGACTGGTTATAATCCGGGCCGACAAACACCCTACCGGCGCCCCTCTCCCTGGGGCAGAACAGCTTGCTCTGCGTCATCAGCCCGAACAGCCAGTCCCTGTCCGCCACGTGGTGGCCGTCGGACAGCTTTCTCATCTCGCGCGTGTCGAATTGGAAACTATTGGAGAGTTCGGGAGGGGAGTAGTTGAGGCAGGGAGAGGGCGCGAGGGGGGGTAGGGTTTGGTCGGGGTTGAGGAGGAGGTGGTTGAGGAGGATTCTGGTGCGGAATGTGGGGCGGTCGACTGGGGAGGCCATGGGTGATGTTGGAATTGGGATTCTGGTCGGAGGTTTTTGGAGAGAGAGAGAGAGAGAGAGGGAGGGGGGCGGGGGGAGAGGAGAGAGAGGGAGGAGGTTGAAATCAAATGGGATTATGGGACGGGGAGGAGGTTGCGGGAGATGGTCTAGTTAGGTGGCGGCACCGCCGGCACGTGGGCGGATGTCAGATTTCGGAATTGGTGTCTGTTGTCAACTACGTTTTACTTCCACGTCCCATAATATTTGACACTTTCACTATTTCAGCTTTACGAAAAAATTAATTATATCTTTTAATCTATAACATTTTTTATAAACAATATAGATCTTGTTTGATAGAATTTAATTTATTCTATTGAACAAAATTCAAAAAATCACCTAAAATATTATGAATTGAAAGATATATGCAATTTAAAAATGGCACGCATTTCGGAAAATGCCAAACATTATGAGACAGAGGAAGTAAATGTTTTTTAAAAGTTGTTGGGATGTGTGCCACTGCCATCCTAATCTATTCGAGTGCTGCGGATAAAAAAAAATATACTCATGCACATATACAGCGTACATACGCATTTGGAACTTGTGTGGATCATACAAAAATTATTCGAATCGCTCTTTTTTTTTAAAATAGTTTATTTATGGTTCTTATAAAAAATAACTTAATTGAATGTCATTGTAAAGGCGTTTAGAAAACATTCATATTTGCTACAAAATCTTGGCCTGAATTTTAAAGTAAAGTTATATGTTTTGTAAATGTCTTTAGACTCTTTACTGATATTAGATTGAGTTAAATTTTTGCAAGAACGACAAAATGAGCAGCTCAAATAATTTTTGTAAGACTCGAGATGAGTCCAAAATACTTATGTACATGACGGACGTACATTAATGTATGTACTCATAGATTTACTGAATCCGTTCAGTGGATAGGGGACGAGGTAACATAATTTATGCCTCTAATAACAGGAATGAGGAGGATCAAAAAATAAAAAATAACAGGAGGACTGAGGGATAAGCTGTGCAACGTGCTATGAGGGGCGAATTGCCACACCGCTCCAGTCTTGGTCCGATGATCAGAAATGTTAACTTTGTAGAGCTTATCGAGTAAAACCAGTGTAACCAAAAATCAGCTCGATCGAATATCATTAAGTGTCTCATCCGAATATTATTATCTTGAAATTATTAAGTGTACCAAAAAAATTCGTTTGAAGATAATAATGTTCGGATGAGGCATTTAGTGATATCTGATCGAGTTTATTTGTGGTACACTTGTTCTACTCAACAAGCTCTACGAAGTGAACGTTTTCGATCATCGAATGGAGACCGGAGCGGAGGCGATTCACCCTGCACAGCAAGCTGCGCAGCACAGTCCCTCAATCCCTAATAACAACTCTTTGCGCTTTTTCTATAAGTGCACTTTTTTTATTTAATTTTTTCATGTTTGTTAGTTTTGCAAATAATAATAAACTTTTTTTACCTTTTTTTCTTAAAAGTGATTATTTCTCTAAATAGTTGGGTAAAAATAAAATTGTTTTACTTCAATAAGTCACAAGAACTTCACACAAAACTAACAAATGAGGGGGAAAAATTGAATAATGAAAAAGGTTAGAAAAAGCGCAAAAAGTTGTTAACAAAACAGGAATAATCCAACAATAATAGTCTGAATGTTTGAATTATTCACGGTCGATAATCCAATAATTCAGATTATTATTGTTTAGCGAAAACACCCCTCGGTGTTTTGGGGGACATCACCACATAATGTCTCGTACCTTTATTTACCACATATTTTTATATTTACTACATCAACGAAGAATTAAATTTATCACGATTTCATACATTTACTATTGACCTCCATAGAAATGTTTGATGTATAAGAGTGTTATGCACAAGGTGACGGTGTTCCAAGACCACCGAATAATTGTTGTTGCTCATATGTGTTTTAGTAGGACTACAAATGAGCCGAATCGAGCCTAACTTTAGAATGTTCAAGTTCATTCATTAAGTTTTCACGCGAGCTTGAGCTAAACTTGAGCTCAAAGAAAATTTGACGAGTCGAGCTCAAGCTGAGTTTCCTTGGATTTGAGCAGAGCTCGAACTTGTTCACAAGCCTTAACTCAACAATATTAGATACTTGTGCTTTGATACATGTCTAGAATTACAAATAAAATTTCTAGTTTGTACATAAATAATTTCCTACATATACAAATTATAAAAACATACTGCATTAAAATACATGTCTATAGTACTTTTACAAGTTTATATACGTACAAGTTATAAAATTTATATTATGTACACGTAGAAGTTTATACATATTCAAGGTTATATGTAAAATTTTTATGAGATTATATACATATACTTCGAGTTCGCGGCCTTAATCGAGTCGAATACTGTCAAGTTCAAGTTCGGCTCATTTATTTAACAAGCCTAAAATTGAGATTTAGATTCAGCTCATTTAGTACCCGAATGAACTCGAATGAATCTTTACCGAGTCGAGTCTCGAATAATTCACGAACGGCTCAGATCATTGAAAGACTAGGGAACCCATCGTTAATTTAATCACTTTTTATTATTTTTTGAGTTTGACAAACCCTAAAAAATACTCACTCCGTTGCTAAAAAGTTAGTTCTTATTTTTTATTTTTTTATAATAAAAAAGGATAGGAGGGGCGACCGGCGTAGCAACTCTTCTTGGGCGTGACCGTAGGGGCTCCCAACCCACTGTGGAATGCCCGGTTAATTCAACTTTCGCTAAGACACAATGATTCATTGTAAAAAAGTTTTTCTACAATTACTCGACGCATTGTTTTTTATTACTGTACTAAGTTTTGTTTGGGTCCTAAAACGAGGGTAGAATGAAAAATTTATTAAATTTTGGACATTGAATTCCACAAAGGAACATAATTTAGTTTATAGGACTTAAGGTGTATATAACTGACATGTTTTCTTAAAATGCATAACTTAACCGTGGATTCCTAAACAATAACAGAAACACAGTAAGAGGATACAACTCAAATCCTGTGGACAAAATCCACTAAGCACATCGGCCGGAGTAGACTAACGGAACTTCATTCTTTTATAGAGCATCTCTAATGGAGTAGTTTTTCTTCAAATTAGTAATTATTTTTCCAATTGCTGTATGTTTGTGCTTCTTTTTCTGGGAGGAAGTTTGTCGGAGTAGGTGTCAATCTCGTTTCTTAATTAGCACAATCTATTTTGCCAAAGATTTGACAAAACCAGTCTTTCGGCAATTGATTTGACCAAAAACACTGGAGATTGGCAATTAATTAGTGCTCACAAAAAGTCACAAAAAAAAAAAGCGAAATCTGGATTACAGCTTAAGCATGGAGATAAGCCCCACATCGCCAAAGAGGAAAGCTACTAATCACTATATTAACTCCAAGCAATTAACAACTGATCGCCGGGCTTAGCAACGCAAGCCTGTGACCCAAGTGGGGGCATTACTGTGATGGGGCGTGGGCTCGGCCCAAAGAGTAGGGCCCAATGGCGCCAATTGCTGGCTTGCCCTTTCCAAGCAGGGAGTTGGGCCACATAGCCCGGGCGAAGGCTTGGGTTTCGTGGGCCTTGGATTAGAGGGCAACGCGTCAGGCTGGCCTGCTTCACAGAGCAGCGAATACCTCTCGCTCTTGGCGGTGAAAGGATAACGGGCCGGTGCAACTACGGCCCAATAAACGCTCTGATTGGTTGAATCCTATCGGACCATCACCTTCTAACTATTTCTAGAAACTTGTTTCCTATTCTCTCTTCCAATATTTTTTTTTTTCAATTCACAAATGTTCCGCATCACCTTTAGGTTCAGCATCACAATGTAAAATTGTAGGAGTATATGGGTATTTTGAAGCTTTCAAAAGAATAAAAGAAAAGTACAAAAAGAGAACATCAGACATCGAGGTAAAGGGGGTCAACTAGGGATAATAAATGAGCCGAACAAACCAAGTAGGTGGTTGATCAAGTTTATTTTGAAAATTTAGGGAGGTTCAAAAATATATTTCGAGTTCAGCTTGTTTATGAGATAAATTGATTTCAAATTGGTTTTAATCAAGCCAAACACGAGTGATTCTGACAATATTCATGCCTGAAAAATACTTTTTTGGGCCATCGTTCTTTATTCAGTGGATGCCACTGTGTATAAATTTGATATTAAAAAAAAGGGTAATTATGGAAATTTTGAACCACGAGGGGCCAGAACCTGGGAGAAATTTTTTGGCGCCGGGTGGATATATCCCACATGCCGTCCAATACATTTTTGGACGGCTCGGATTGAAACCATTTTTCTTCTCTCACCCTAACACTTTCTCTCTCTCCAAATCCGAACGGTCCAAAAAAGCAATAGACTGCTCGGATGCACCAAGAGGGCATCACGTGGTACCCACTTGGCACTGAAAATTGTTCCCCAATAAGGACAGTACTACTAGTTAACGTATATTTAAAAGGATAAATTACGTTAAAGTCCAATTAACTATGATTGATTTTCACCTAGCCTCCGTAATGTTTAAAACTCATCACAAGCACCCCTAAAAGTATTCATCTGATGACTTCCATTAGCAAAACGTTAGGATGTTGGATGGAGCTTGTCATGTAAGCAAAGCATGACATGTTAAATACGATTTTATGACAAAAATACCCCTTTCTTCTTCATTTAATGAAAGTTTTTTCTAAAATTAGAACAAGCCGGGGAATAAATAAAAGAACCTAAGTATAGGGGGTTAGTTAACCAACTATGATTAATCAAATGGTACCAATAAACAAAAGACCGATACCCATATCAAAAATACGTTCAAAAAATCGACATATTGACTGTGTTGCTTACCTTTATAGCAGGAAACAAAGAAAAAATGGAGATTTGTACAAAGGAGAGATGGAGAATGTTGGCGCAAAAAAATTGAGAATGACGAGAGGAGAGGACTCTGTAAAGACCCGTATTTTTGAAAATTATTTAAAGGTTTATTAGTATTAGAAATTGAGGAAAATGTAAAATATGTGTTTGAATGACTTGGGATTTGAGTGATGGAATTGGATGTTGAGGGGGTGCAAGTGTGATTAGTGTATATGTTAGTATATGTAGGGTGAGTGTGTGTGTGTAGGGAATAAAAAGTCCTCTCCCTCTCTCCCTCCCGTCCGACTCTTTTTCTCCCCTTCTCTCGGCTTCTCACTCTCTCTCACTCATCCCACCACCAAAGCTCAAAACCCAGAGAACCCAACCTCCTCTCTATCTTCCTCACATGTCATTGAGTTTGTAGCTCATCCGGTTTGGCTCGGAAATGAGTATTTTGGGCGTATTTCAAAGTTTGGGTTCAAGGGTTCGCGTGGCCCAATCTCTTCACGTATTTGCTCTCCGACTTCAAGGTAGGGATTTCTCTCACTCTTTATATGTTCTTGAGTTGGTTTTGTATATAAAATTGTGCTTGGGTTGTTGTTGTTGTCGAATTCTCAAAAATCTGCTCAAAACCATTCCATATCGATACGGGCTTTTTGCCGTATTGATACCATAAGAAAACAGAAGCTTCAGAATTTCTAATAAGCTTCCTGTATTGATATGCCATTTTGGCCGTATCAATACCAGGAGCTTATGGACAGTTTTTTTGCTGCTTTGTTCCAAACTTCATCGTTTTGATCTCTGATCATTTCTAACTCGTTCTAAGTACTTCCAAATCACCCCAGAACATGGTTAATTGTATTCCTTAAGTTCATGGGATATCTTTGCATCTTTTGCCCTCGTTTGGTGGAATTTTACCTTGAATCGCAATTGAAATGAAATGACATATTATGTACGTACGAGATTCATGAACATTTGATGCTATGTAGTACGAGGAGTGAGTTGAGATAACGAGCTTGGGAACAAAATGGAAATATGAATTGAGATGCGGACCGTTTACTTAATATCAATCTCCTTCCTCATCCTCAATTGTGAAATCAGAGTTTTAGGAACACGTGACAAAATACAATACAAAAGGATTGTAATCGGCATATGAGGTCTTGGTACCCGGAACTTAAGATGGATGTACGGGGTCATGAGCACCCAGAATGTAAAGTAGATGTACAGGGTCACGAGTACCCGGAAATGTATTATTGGGTATATGGGGCCCTAAATCCGAAAAGTTTCTTAAGTCTACTGTTCGGTATGTTAGTGGAGAAAGAATATCTAATATTAGGGAATCTATGGGAGATGTAAGGGGTCCATAAGACCTAGAATGTAAGATACATAACGAAGAAGTGTGCGAATGAAATTTCGAATGAAAAGGGAAAATGTAAAAGATAACTAAGGGATTGACTAGATCGATCAATGTTAAGTGAAGTACTCCTTAAGTCTTGAGTTTCCGGTATGAAGTTAGCGTTTGTTTGCATTCCCTTTTGTCGTCCCAAACTCCATTCTTTTCATGTCAAAATCTTCCCATTTGCATACAAGGTTTGTAGAGATTTACCTACTGGGCTAGTGTAGCTCAATAAAATCCTTATTTTCATGTTCAAATACCGAGCAATAGATTGCATGCAATGGTGTGCTTGGACATAAAGATTTTTGGAAGCTAACCCCATTTAGTTACTTACTCATCTTTTGTAATTGAGTCATTTTGGCAAAGAGGAGTTTGAAACTAATCTTTCAGGAATTTCGCTTGTCCAATTAGTTTGTAACTACATAACTTGTTTGTACCCGTATATGAGCTTAATTTGGGCCGGAGTGCCAATGTTGTAAACTTTTTAAACTTGGGGACTTATTTGTAAAGCTAAACAGGTGGGAACTCTTTTGGGTATTATTTATGTTATGCGAGGAACTTTTGACGAAATGGCTTATTTATTTATGTTAAAAATCGAGGGCGTGACAGACTCTCTCACGACACTAATAAATTTTATATCTTTTACAAGAACTGTTTTAAGTAAAATTGAGTCCTACTGGAGAAATCATTTTTCTGTGTTCTTATCATTTTCCTAATACCTAAACACTCCAAAATACGTGGGTAAATTAGTTTTTCCCATCTTTTATTGACATCAATACGGCACCTAAATATGAAGGTTGGCTCTTAGGAAGGAAGAGAGAAGTGAGGAGAGACAAAGGGAGAAGAAAAAGAGAGGGGATAATGGGGGGTCCCACTTATATTTTTTTGAGCATAAATAAATTCTAGAACACACTGTATAAAAGAGTCAATTTAAGAGAGTCATTTGGAGTAGCTTCCCAGTATTAAATTAGCTAAAGATATTTAGGTATTGTACCTTTAATATATGCATCGAGTTCAATTTTGGTCAACAAAAAGAAGAAGAAGGTGTGAGTCTCCTTGGCCAGGTAGGATGTATCTCGATTCCTTTTCGAAATTAATACTACTACATAGATCGAATCCTAATAGAGTTAGGACTGTAATTCAAAATTTAAATGCAAATCTGATTTGGATCTTACAGATACTGTATTAGTTTAGTATGTACTTAATACTAACAAAATACTATGTAGTAATGGATTCTAAGTCAAACATCTAGCATACGCATTTTTCCAGTTTTTCTTTCGGAAAGAAAAAAAAACTCATTTGAAGAAAACACAACTCCGGACACAATTGTGTACGGAACAGTTAGATGTATGTAAATGCATGAATATTTAACAGTTTCTTTTTTCTTTCCAGAAGAAAGTCAATCAATCTCCCTTTCTTTAAATTTTATCCTCCACTAGAGGAATTTCAATTCATCAGCGCACCGAACCACAACCTTGCATAAATTTCCCATTTTAGTTGGATTTTACTGGGCGGTGAGGTGGCGCACGGGCGGGAGTGGCTGGCATTTGGGATGATAGTGGTTGGTGTGTGAAACTAGGCTTACGGCGTATTGAAGATAATGGATTCATGAGAGAGAGAGAGAGAGAGAGAGAGAGACTAACAACATGCTTGCTTCAAGTTTTTGGTAAGAAGTTGTAAAGTTTGTAACCCAGTCTGCATGATGGACGTTGCCTGCATGCAGCCTAGGCCAAATTAAACACATTTCCGGAAGCGTACTGCAAAACTCAAATCTGATGGCCATTTCCACAAACAACTAATGAATCAATCAAGTTATCCGGAAATCAAATATCTTAATACATTAACGAACCCAATCCTCAGCAATCAAATACTAATATGAACTAACCTATAGGCAGCCACGAAATATAGAAGTACACTTGACAGAAAGAAGAACATTGAAAGGGGAGGAATATCGAATGCAAAACAAATACAGGAGGGGGAAAAACCCAAGGACGAAGCTGATCATCTTCGTCCATCAGGCTTTCAGATCTCCAAACAGGATATGCCATCAAAAACAAAATTTGTCATCTCTGTGCCATGCTTCTAGCATTGAAATATTCCACAACCCGTTCAAATTTTAGAACCCATTGGGGGAGTAAGATGAGAAAATGGCTTTTATTTTTCTACTTTCCTTTTACACTATGTTGAGCAGCATCCAACTTTTTTCACAGCAGATACATCATCCTTGCTGCCAACATTTATGGTTTGACCCTTGGGCAAAGCTGCAGGGTCATCCCCAATGTCCAGAGCCTTCTTGCTTACCACATGATATATTTGAGTAAGAACTTCAGTGAAGGAATTCTCCACGTTCATAGACTCCAGAGCAGAGGTCTCCATGAAAAATGTGCTCTCTCTTTCAGCAAATGCCTTCGCATCCTCAGTGGAGACGGCCCGCAAATGGCGCAAATCCGCCTTGTTGCCGACAAGCATGATCACAATGTTTGTATCCGTGTGACCCCGGAGCTCCTTTAACCATCTCTCTACGTTCTCAAACGTAACATGTCTAGTGACGTCATAAACAAGCAATGCGCCTACAGCTCCCCGATAATATGCACTTGTGATTGCACGATATCTTCAACCAAAAAAATGGTATTAGATGAGGTTGGAGAATACAGTTAAGGCAAAAAAGTTCTTTGTCATCGCAATCAAGTACAGAGTAAATAACAGTATGAAGAAATAAAGATGGTGTGTTCTTCCAAAAGAGAGAGCCGACTTAACTAAGAGAACATATAAACCAGATAGTTAGCTTGGACACTGGTGGGTAAAAGGGTCTAATAACAGGAAAGAATAACATGGGATTGTACATTTAACATGGGATTGAAACTTGAAGCATATTATACATTGTTAGCCTGTTTGTTGCCTCTACCTAAATACTCCTATGTAAAGTGCATAGCAAAACAATCAAAACTTGAGGAAACCATGTCCAGGACAAATCATTCTTGTAAATTACCTGTATCTAGAAGGATAGGGTACTAGGCTACATTCACTAGAATTCAGAAGTAATAATGCTTAACATTAAATACCAAAACGACAAAATGGACCGCATACACAATATTGGAGACGTCGAAGTTAGGGGAAAAAATGCATCCATCGCACACAACCACCCCAACCCCATCTTACAAAATAACACAAACAAAAAGTGAAACACTAGACAGACGATTAGTAGTGCTTTAGTTGGTCCACCTCACCATTACGGGAAATCAGTCATTTCCAACTTTAGTGTGTTACACCAGTGAGTGCTCAAATTAACTCACACTATATACCCTAGCCCCTTGCTCAAGGAGAGTTGAATCCTAGCTCATCCCAATGTCCCTGAGCCCCAAGCTACCTATGCTTCCTGCTAGCTTGTAATTTTTCTCTCATCCTCACATTTTTATTTTATCTACACTACTCTCTCACACCTAAATCCAAACTTCACTGGCTATATACGAAGCTGTACGAGACTACGAGTACTTGAGGTAATACAAAATCTACCCCATAGAGTGCCTTATGACACTAGTTAGAACGAAATTGAGAAGCAATCTGAGAGGTCTAGTAATTTGATTAGAGTCTGTCTTCCCTTATTGAGTTGATAGGAAATAAACGGCTCTATTAATATTTAAAACTAACTTCTGCCTAGTATTTCTACGTTGCATCAAGCTTCTGGGAATTTTCTATTTTACTTCCAATTCTGTCACCAAATCACCCGTTAGTGCTCATAGTAACCCACCGAAAGTGGGTTCTTCTTTTCAGCCAAATACCCAAGGCGTGTGATAGGTCCATTGTGAAGAAAACCACCTTTGTGCTCCAGCCAACAATTCTGTTTATCCATTTAACTTCTTCTCTATTCCTAGGAAGAACTTTCCCAAGGGGATTTGGCTTCCAAAAATCATGGAATACACAAACTACAAACACCAAATCCTCAAATGTAGGAAAGGAAAAGCCAAGGATATGATCGGGAAACTTCAGAGAGAATCCAACCTATGAGAATGTGTGCATTACGAGAGTTTTTATCTTCCCAATACCTCGAGGTGACAAGTTCAAAAATAGAGAAGATGTCAAACATTAAAGGTAAAAATCCTATATCACATGGCATCTGAGGTAAAAGAGACCTCCAATGTCCAATCAACAAAGCCTGGCACAATTAACTCTGAAGAACACCCCTTCTTCTTTCATGTATACCAAACACAACATAAGCACGTATTAGACAGTTTAGACTGAAATAAGTCCATAGGCCTCGTTTGATATGTGTTATGGGTCAAAGGGGACCTGTAGTGAGGAGGCGATTGGGACAGACATTGGTGGTGAAGAGATTACTATGAAGTTGGTTCTTTGGTTGGAAGTATGGATTGTTAAAACTATGTTTGTTTTGGTTTAATGTGTTAATTGGGAGGAGTCTGGACAGATTAGACCATGCAAAACACCTCCCCCGACCCCCGTGGATCTGCCAAACCCCCAAAGTGGGAATTCATACCTGGCAGACAAACAAAATCACCCCCACGGCAAATGCAACCAAACAGCAGATTAATGCCCCCACGGGATTCTTAGTCCAAAGTCCAAACACGGCCTAAAACTTCCTCCATTTTATTAGAATATAAAGCAAATGCCAGATCTGATGGGGCCATGTGCCACCGCAAGATTCTAAACTCTGGGGCGGCGAATATACATCACCCGACGAATCTCTATCCGTCACTTTGTACATCTCTAATTATTTTGAGCTTGCCTAAACTATACCCAGCACGGGTTCCATCACTATCCAGCAGAACAACGCATAATGACGAGTTCACAACGCAGAGATCTAAAATATCAATCAAACCCCACAACCGCAATAGATTAAAGAAAACCGTGATTCAATATAACCTCTTAAACATACGTAAATGAATGGAAATAAAGGATAGGGGGTTGGATCTGTACCTCTCCTGGCCAGCGGTGTCCCAAATCTGAGCCTTGACGACCTTATCGTCGACGTGGATGCTACGGGTGGCGAATTCGACGCCGATGGTGGACTTGGACTCGAGGCTGAACTCGTTCTTGGTGAACCTGGACAGGAGGTTGGATTTACCGACCCCGGAGTCGCCGATTAGGACGACTTTGAAGAGGTAATCGTAATCGTCGTCCGCTCTGTACCCTCCCATTTCCCTTCCTTGAATTTATATACAGATATTTGGAGAGAGAGAGAGAGAGAGAGAGAGAGAGAGAGAGAGAGAGAGGGAAAGGGGGGAAGGAAGGAAGGATTTTTTTGGAGGGGAAGATGCGAGATTGGATTGCGATGAATGTGCAGATCTGCTAGCAAACAGATCTCAACATTTCTTGAGAGAGAGAGAGAGAGAGAGAGAGGTGAGTTTTAAAGGAGAGGGCACACCGTTATGACGTTCGATGAAGAGAGAGACAGGAGGGAGAGGATTCAAAGCTAGAGGAGCGAAAGAAAAAGAGAAATTTTTGGAAACCCAAAAATAAAATGAGAAAATCTTTTTTATTGAAGGTTTCATGAACAATTCTTTATGGAGGTGAACCGTGATCGTTCAAGAGTATTTTGGACGATTTAGATGCTAATAAAACTTTTTCGGAAAAGAGAAATTTTTATTTAAATCCGGACCGTTTGAAGCCGAAATAGGCAGTCGAAATCTCACGACTCCTTGAATATGGGATTCATGAAGCCTATGTGAATAAGCAAACCTTCGTTATACATCAATTACCAGTATTTGGTTGTTTTTTTTTTTTTTCAATCCGAAAACTATGCCTCAAAGGCTTTCATTGAAACAAAAAATAGCCCAAAGCCTGAACAAGAACCAAGTCCGGAGCCCTAGTTTGGAGTAAAATAAAATAGCAAAACTAACTATTGAGAAAAAACAAATTTTCGTTATTTTTTCCCACATTTTCATGTTAATTATTTTTTTCTCTCTTTCCTTTCTCTTCACGAATTCTGCATATGTACAGTGAGGATGGTGAGTGAAATATATGGATTAGTCCGTTGCTTACAAAATTTCATGATATAAATGGATTAGTTCGTTGATTTTTTTTAAAATGTAAAAAATTGTTATTGATTTGAATATGAAAGATTAAAGAGAACGAAGGAAATTATATGCATGGGTCATATTTAAGTGGTCACCGTTGAACAAATTAGATTAAAAGAATTAAGATATCCGTAAGACTGCATTTCAATGTTTGAATGAATGAATGAATTTAGGAGGAATTAGATATTTGCTAATATTAATTAATCTTCCAACAGAAGTAGGATATGTAAAACACAGAATTTCAAATAAAATTAACAAATACGGTGATAGTATACATCTACTTTTCACAGTTGGGAAAATCTGATGCGACCCGCAACCAAAATATGATTCTTCTTGCATTTAACTATGAAAACTTAGTGAAATTATTACAGTATAAAATAATCCAGGAGCACCGTCACGTTTTGTTGTGGACCACTCTATAACTACACAATCTCACGAGGTCTATGATTAAGTGTATGGATCCTCACATAAATGTGTGGTTTTGGAGTGGTCCGAAATACTGCCACCCCCGGACTATTGAATAATTACTATGGAAATTTAATTCATCGTATGTTTACTAATCAAGTGTTTGAGTTAGCTGATGCACGTCTATGAAGGGGTTATTTCCACTAACAAAAAATATCAAAAATTTAACGCATTTCACCATCTCATTTTTCACTAACAGAAATGTTTTAGCATTATACTATTTCGTTTCCACTAACAAAAAAATTATGAACAAAAACTTTTTTTGCTACAGTAACTCTACTCTTAAACTCATAAACAACTTGTTCACTGTTAGAAACAATTTGGCATTTCTCAACAATTTATTCACTACCGGAAATACCTAACAACTTCTCAACCACAAATCAAAATTTACAAATTTTTCACTACCGAAAACACCCTTGAGTTTGAAACACTGAAATTAATCGTCAATGCCTCTTAAGAGTTTTTGATGGTAGGAATAACTGAGAAAACCTTTGCCTCTAGAAAGTTTTGAAATTCGAAAGGGAAAAAGTTGACAGGGATACAAATGTTGTTGACGACGTTGTTGTGTGTAAAGGGTAAAACCTAGTCAAATTGCCAAGTGGGAATGTGAGCACATGATAGAGTGGGGTCGTCGCATAACTTTCAATACCTTGTGAAGTGCTTAAATTCTAACCTACCTTTTCCCACTTGCCTCCGTTTTTTAAATTTTCCAAACTCCTTGTGGGTTTGATCGACTCTAAAGAAAGTTCCATTTGGGATTATAAAATATATATATATATATATATATATATATATATATATATATATATACACACACAAAATTTCAAGTAAGGACATCCTTACCATATTAAGTAAAGAATGTCCCTTTCCCGACCAATTTGCAATGATCTAAGCCGCTCAATGTATTTAGAACGTGATTTTAAGGGTAATTACGAGAAATTTGAAAAAAAAAAAAAGACTGGAAAGTGATTGATCCGAGTTTTGTTTGTATTTTATTGAATGGTTTAAATAAAAACTGCTCAAATCAAGCCATTTCCCGGTCATTTTTTTGTTGATGTCTTGCGAATACCTTTAAAATCACGTTCTGAAGACATTGAGCGGCTCGGATCATCGAAATTTGATCGAAAAATGGGAGAAAATGGAATGTCCGCATTTTATTTAAAATAAGAACGTCCTTACCTGAAGAAGCTCACAAAAATGTTCTCAAATTGGAAAGGCAATATGTAACATGTGTGCATCATTTTACTTTTTTCCACCATAGGACAAGTGACTCGTTATTGTGGAATGACTGTCAAAAGTTAAAAGTGGATTAATTTCAAACTCATGTCAACATCTTATTTATATTTTATCCAAGATTTGGGACTTGCATCTTTCGAAGACTCCAAATTCCGGCACAAAAATTATAGTAGAAAGACAATTGGAGAGCCATTTGTTAATTCGTGCTGAAATATCGTTCAACAGACGACGCATACTATTTCAATATGTTATTTATTTATTTTGATAATTTAGTTATCCAAAATAACTTACGCATACCCGTACCACGATGGATGTAATTGTGCTCAAGTGACCTTAACATGCTACTCTAATTAAGCATGTCCATATAATAAATGCTAATTTGGATAACAAAGGTGGGTATGGTTGATAGAAATAAGGGCAAATGCTCATCCAACGCTTGATAACTGAATTTTTTTTCCTGACAAAAACTCATACACCATATACAACAACAACATAACATAACCCATAACTTTTGGCAATATATGCACAAAGTGGCTGCTCTCAGAGTACCACTGAGAGCAGCCACTGGGATCTCCTATCCGACTCCTCCTTATCCAACCCGTCTTTTCCATCTCTCTCGGCCATTGATCTTGCAAATCAACGGCTGAGATGGGCCAAGCATGTTTTACTCCAAAATGACATCGTTTTTTGAAAAAAGTGTTTTGTCCATCTCAACCGTTGATTTGCGAGATCAACGGCCAAAAGGATGGAATAGGCGGGTTAGACATGGGGAGTCGGACAGGGGATTCGGACTCCAAACTTTGGTCTATTTGGATTATTTTTCTTTATTCATCCAACCTCAATATATCAATCTTCCTAATCATGATAGCAAATTATACCATCCTAAAAGATAATCTACTTAATGAACATGTCCCCAGAGGCCCCATCTGAGAAAATGAAAGAAAAGTACTAGATTAATGTGTAATTTGCTTGTATTTTTCATTTTTTTCCATTTACCAGGAAAATTATGGAGTCCACGTATCTAACTTTCTCACTGGAATTATTTTTTCTTCAACCTGCCAATTTTTTATTTTTTGGGCAAGAATTCTACGTTTACACTACTTTCCTTTACAATTAAATAAGTGTTTTCTAACTTTCTTGTAATTTTCTTTCACCAAATGAACGGATAACCAAAATATAGTTATTTTATCTTTAATATACTAATTTTTTTATAAACAATTTTCTTGCATTAATTTCTTAACAAAAGCGAAATTACTCAACGAAGCTGATAAGAACTGAATAAATTGTTTTTATTTTCTTGAGTTTCAATGGAAGAATACAACCATACATATAGGAATTGGAAACAACCAAATTGGAAGGAAAATAATTAGGAGAATAAGTCTCCTACAATAAAGGTAATAATTGATCCTAATAGATGGTTGCCTTTGTATAGAGTTCCTGCCATAATGGGATTGATTCCATTGGGTGACTTCCGTTAATACTCCCCCTCAAGATGGAGCATGGAGGGACGTAATGCCCAGCTTGGACGTCAAAATACGGAAATGATCAACACCCAAGGCCTTAGTGAAAACATTGGCTAATTGGTCAGCTGAGGCAATGGTGATTGCACGACTCCAAGACCCATAGATGGTGTGGGTCAAGGCAATATCAACAAGAGGGGTACGGGGGTGATCAGCCGAGTGTAAAAAGTAGGGAGAAGATTGGTCAGAAATTAGTTTCTGAACCTTTTCCCGAGCATCAACCATGTCGGTGAATATGGCCTGAAGATTGAAGCTCCTATCTTTTTCCAATTTGTGAAGAACGTTTTTTTATGAGGAAGAAAAAAAGAAAGAATGTGAACCATGCTCTGATACCATGATAAGAACTGAATAAATTTTTTTATTTTCTTGAGTTTCAATGGAAGAATACAACCATACATATAGGAAACAGAAACAACCAAATTGGAAGGAAAATAATTAGGAGAATAAGTCTCCTACAATAAAGGTAATAATTGATCCTAATAGATGGTTGCCTTTGTATAGAGTTCCTACCATAATGGGATTGATTCCATTGGGTGACTTCCGTTAATACCCAATGAGCTTAAAACAACCCGACTTATAATGACCCCGTACAGTTGCAATGACTACATAGTGCGTTCGGATCGTAGCCGGGTCAAGTTCGTGGGTCAGGAGGCTGGACATTTTGTGGTTGGCGTGGCTGGTTGCCACGAGTAGGGGCGGCTGTTTGGTTTGCGAGTAATGCTGCTGCCCATCCTTGAGTTTTGATTTATTTTGTTGAGGTTGAAAACTTTGACTCATCATTGTCATTGCCGAGTCCTCCTGCATGTGTGGGCTAGTGATGTCCAGTGGAGAATTTTTGGTTTGTTCTTTCGAGATTAATAAGCCGTAAACCTTCCCAAGGTCGGGAATTGGGTCCATGGCGAGAATTTGAGTACGAAGAACGTGGTATGGTTCGTTAATGCCCATTAAGAGCTAGCTGATATACACGTTCATTCGATATTCTCGTATGCCATGCCTTAGCGGTGCCACACGTACAAGCCGGAGGAGGATCTATACCATCAAGTTGATCCCAAAGTGTCTTGAATGTGTTGCAATAATTGGTGATATCGAGATTACCTTGCTGAAGGTTGGAGGTTTCCTTTTGGATTTTGAAGATGGTAGCATGGTTGCCCTGAGTGAACCTTGACTCAAGATCACACCATAGTTCATAAGGCGTGCGGCAACTGGCTAGACTTGGTGTGATCATGTTGTTGATACTATTAAGCATCCATGAGAGGACCGTCGTTGACATGCATTTCCAAAGAGGCTGAATGTCCGGATCTGATGGACATGGCACAGAGTTGTCAATGAAGCCTAGCTTATTTTTCGCACAAAGGGTCATGGTGATTGCACGACTCCAAGACCCATAGTTGGTGTGGGTCAAGGCAATATCAATAAGAGCCTAAAGGCAAATTAAAAAATGGAGCCTTTAGTGCGTGGAGCACATGCAAATGTGTGCAGAGAAGTGTTTGCGACACCGCCACGTAGTGCCCCAAACACAGAATAAAATAATTACTTAGGGAATGGACTTACCACTTAGGCCCCGTTTGCTAGCACTTATAAGTTAGCTTTTAGATTATTCACTTAAAAAACAAAAACAAAGTTGTATGGCTTTGTTCGGTTAACCGTTTAGTTTTAGTTTTAGTTTTATCTTCAATCATTACCCTATTTCTTTCTACAATCATTATTCTATTTTTTCAATTATTACTTTCTCATCTCTTCATATCTCTCTCCAATCATTACCCCTATTTTCAATCATTACTCTATTTCTCTCTCCACTCACTACCAAAACTAAACTAAACTAAACTCTCAACCAAACACAATGAAAATCGTTTGTTTTAGCTTGTTATAAGTTGTAAAAATAGTTTAACATGTGTGCTTAATAAGAATAACGCATTCACTTTATAATTCTTTTGTCAATTCACGTTCTAATAACTTAATATATGCAAAAAAAAACTTCAAATTGGAGCTTAAAATAATCTAGTTTTTTTTTGGATCAAATTAGGTAGAAAAATCAAATAAGTGATTATTCATAATTAATTGCAAATACCCTTCATTAGTTTTTTTAACAAAAAAAAAGCTAAATAAGTTTTTAATTATAAGTTGAACTCTTAGAACTGGAGGTCCCTGCCCATAAAAAGTAGGGTTATGGACTTGAGTATGGTGTCCTGGGCCAATCGGGAATACGGGCCGAGGTCTGGAAGACACTACGAAGAGAAGTCCTTCAGCCCTTCCCTCGCCTTCAGTCCGTCCGTCCTTCT
Organism: Rhododendron kiyosumense; assembly: GCA_019656275.1. Lineage (NCBI taxonomy): Eukaryota > Viridiplantae > Streptophyta > Magnoliopsida > Ericales > Ericaceae > Rhododendron > Rhododendron kiyosumense. The sequence continues at coordinate 241,914 of BPLS01000263.1, forward strand.
CCTCTCTCTCTCTCTCTCTCTCTCTCTCTCTCTGTGCGCGCGCGCGCGCGTGGGTATTTGTTCATTAGAATTTAGAAATACTGGGCTTTAGAGGAGATCAAATGCACCAGATACCTACCAGCGACAACTTTCGTAATTGCTCCGAAAGGCATCACCGATGGCCTGGTATTACTCTATCCTGAATTCAAACGTATGTTCATTTCCAATTTAATGAATCCATATCTTCATTGTTTCCAATTCCGAAAATTAACTTTTGTTTTGTCGCGGTCGAATGACCATCTCGGTTTTACGGTGCATTCTCGGTCGTGCGCTTGAATATGCGAGTGGATTGGAATTTTCGACTGTAAAAATGTTGTTTTGATTTCGAGTTTAAGTTATGCCTTCTATTATTTCCGTAGTCTTGCTATTCCTGTGTAGACTTCATACTCTTCACATAGGAATTCCAATACTTAAGCATATTGCATTTTGTATGGGTGTTTTTTGGTCTTCTAAATTGTATTTTGTAATCCTTTCAGCTACAAATCACTGACTAGTTGGACTGTGCACACCCTTAATGCCTACTGGTTTTGACTGATGCCCATGGTCCTCCATCAGCATGTTATTGTTGCAGATTTAAAAGATGGTGACTTCAGTGACAAAGATTTGTTCATCTCTTTTTTGTTTTCGTGATCCATTTCTCCAGTATTGTTCCATTCGTTTTATCTCATCAATTCCGACACTTGAAGAATCTGTCAGAGCAGCAGTGGAGGCCAAAAAATACCAGCAAATTCCTGATCTTCTCATTGCCTCAAAAGAGTCTTGCCAAAACCCAAACCCAAACCCATTCTCATTCCTCTCCACCTTCCCACAGCATCTGAGAACCAAAATCATCGATGAAATCTTGCAATCTTTTATCCCTGTCAGACCCCGTTATCGCTGTCATGTTGCCTATTCTTTCCTTCTCTCCTACACCCTCCAAAGTCCTGATCCCTTTCCTCTTGCTCTTGCCATTATTCAACGGACTCTACGTTCCGGCTGCATCCCTGTCCCCCAAACTCAGCTTTTTCTTTCCAATGCATGGCTTCATCGACAACACCAATCTCAGTCTGTCTCAAACCTACTTCTAGAGATGCAATCAATTGGTTATAACCCTGATACTGGAACTTGCAATTACCTTATTTCCTCACTCTGTGCTGTTGATCGTTTGACAGATGCAGTTAACGTGTTGAACGGCATGAGTGGGGTAGGATGTGTTCCTAACTTGGAAAGTTATAGTGCTGTAATTGGTGCTATGTGTGCAGTCAGAAGAACTACAGTTGCGGCAGAAAAGATGAAAGAAATGGTGGCGAAAATTGGATTGACGCCAAGACAGGAAACAGTGGTGAAAGTGGTTGCGTCAATGCGCAGAAACAAAGATATTCGGAGAGCAGTTGATTTGATTGAGTTTTTGGAGAAGGCAGGGTTCCCTGTCGGTTTTGAAAGCTATGAGTTAGGGGTTGAAGGCTGCTTGGAGTGTGGTGAGTTTATTTTGGCTGGGAAAGTTATAATGAGGATGACTGAAAGAGGTTTTATACCTTATATTACGGCAAGGCAGAAGGTGTTTGAGGGGCTGGTTAGTGTCGGGGAACAGGAGCTTGCCTCTGCTGTGAGGCAAAAGTTTGTAGAATTGAAATCTTAGCTTCTTGAATGTTGTTTGGGCTGTCTGGTTGCAGAAAATGAACTAAAGGTCGCTGTTTTTGTGGGCTGGTGAATATGACGACCTTCGGTTAGTTATCAAACGTTCATCATATATCAGTCGACAACCAAAGAGGAGCTATGATCAATATCTTGTTAGTTAGCAGTGTAAATCTCCATTGAAGTTTTCTAATGAATGACATACGTCTATTGTCTGGCCTGGTATCATGTCAGATTTAATCAATGCATGGATATATAAGCTCTTTGGTGGAAGTAAAACTTCAATTCGCGGCTCTTGATTTTATTTTCCTTCATGTTTACTCTCTTTCGGGAAAGCTATGGATTATGTTTGTGCTTGGCTATCCTGATTTGTGAACTCCATTCTCCTTTTTGATGCAACCATTTCCACTCAGTTCAAAAATATATCAGCATTACTATGTTGCCAATTTTGCTGATCAAATAGAGTGTCATCACGAGGAGCTTCAGTGTGTGGTTGATAGAGGTTGGACTCGAGGATGAACCTTTCTTCTACCTGTCAAACTTTGTCATCTCCATTCTGGCATTTTGTTTTGATTTGGTTGAGCTTAATCTGATGACAAGTTTTTAACCTGTAGGCCGATTGTGAACATAGCCATCTTAGGTGGTGACAGAACTCTTGACCTGCTTTTAATGGTACTGAGATGAATTCTCCAGTAGAAAATAACTTAAAGAGTAGTTTTATTAACATATCCTGTTATGTCTGGATCATCTCATTTTGCTGATCTGCTCTTACATGCTAGGGGATCCACCTTATTCATACTTAAAATATTAAAGGGCATTAAACTTATAAAGCTAAATATCATCACTGATGATTCAGTCCTTGACTGGGTAACTGGCCTCCATGGCAATTCCACAAGTACCTTCCTTATTAGTTACACTGCGTTTCATCCTTACGTAACCTGATTCACCCCATCCAGTGCCCCATGAGTTCTTCACTAGCCAGTAATTTTGTCCATTAGATACCCCATAGCCAGCTACTGTTACTCCATGATCAAGATTCGTGCCACATTGGCCTGAGTAGACACCATTAGAGTAGAGCTGGAATGCATAGCCACCAGAGTCAATTGCAACTGATACAGGTTGTTTGGCTGCTGCAGCTTGTAGACTCATCTCGTTGTTTGGAGGTATCTGTACGTAGCTACTTATAGTCGTTGCGGAAGTTGCAGCTTTAGCTTTGTCACAGTTGTTGTCTCTTCCAGCATAAGGGTAATCTCTTTCGGTTGCAATGCCCCCATTCTTCATAATGAACTCGAAAGCTTTTTCCATGAATCCACCATTGCAGCCTTGGTTCCCAGTGTTAACATCACAGTCCACCAGCTCTTGTTCTGACAGTGACACCAATTTGCCTGTTTTGATCTTGGTTATGCCTTCCACAGCTGCGACAGCTGAGAATGCCCAACAACTTCCTGCAGGGAAAGGGAAGTAAACAATTATTTCTGGCTCTTTTGCACGTATGGTGCCTTCTACGTAGTCATTGGACACTAAAACCACTTTCCGAAGGCAACTGTCTATTTGCTTTAACATTAGAACGATGGTGTCTTAGTAAATTTATGTTCAACAGATTGACTGATGAATGTCTCCTAATGGCTGCGAATTTTCTAGTGGCTTATTCAAAGACCAATCACAAAAGATCTTGGATGTGATCATTCCATTACCAAGAACCTTTATTATCATTATGGCTTGATGTAAGTAACTTTAGCTCACTGGGATTCAATACAGTATGCTGCAAGTAGAAAATTTAAATGTAGTTAACAGTTAGTCTTTTAGAAAAAATTTTAAGTACACCCACACACACAGTCCTTGTTTGGTAAGAACTAAGATGAAAGTTGAAGGTATTGTATCTTGTATGATTGCTATATTGCAAGGCTTGTGGTTTATTTTGGTTTAGCAAAAGTCTCATAACAACCTAATTAGTTAAACAATGTCATGCTAATTACTGTTACAATATGTTTGGGTTGGTGCATCACGATTGTCTATTGGGATTCACAGAACTTGACTGTTGAGTGTCTTCTGTGCTTCAAAAATTTAATGTATTGTGCCCAATGTGGAAAGAAATACTGGATGCAAATAATGACTCAAAAAGGACGTCTTGTCCTTTGAACTTTGAAGTAGTTGTAGAATGTTTGTGTAAGAGCTTTTAGCGTAGTAGTTGCTCAATGTTTTCTGATTGATACTACTTTTTGAATCTTATTTTTATCTAGAGGAGAAGTTGCAATATAGTAAGGTTGTCAGTCTTCCTCCTAAGGATTTTAAGCACACTGAACAGTCCTTTTGTTCTTGTAGAAGCAAGAGAATACTTTACCACATTGGCCTTGATCCTTGACTGGAGTCACAGCGCCTTGCGTCCTCCAGTCCACGCTAGTCGGCAAATCCTCATGTTCTTCATATCCAAAACTCTTCCACTTGAATGAATTATTAGTAGTGTTTCCAAGGCCCAAGTAGATGGACTTGAACTCGTCATTTGTCATGTCTGCAAATTTGTTATCGATGAGCTTGAATGAGAAGTTTTGGGAATTGAACTGGTCAATGAACTGAACATTTGTCTTGTAAATTCCAAAACGCTGTTCCAATTCACCCTTATCCTTGTACTCTCGTCTGTTTTCTTGCAGCCACTTTTCATATCTCTCCCTTATCGGATCAGTTTCATCAGAACAGACTCTGGGAGGAATGCATAGAATGCATAATGTTATTAGGACACTCAAGCAAAAACTCCTAAAGACAAAAGGAGCCTCCATGGCTTTCTTAAAATGCTGGTGGAGAATGAGACCTGATATCTGAGGTACTTCATTTGTTGTTCATCATGTCTCTTTTCTATCCTATTGCACAAGAGAATTTCACAAGGCAACTCTTCTGTTATGCATCTTTTACTCAACTGCTGCCTGTTATGTCCCGTACACGTCTCTTCCATGATTTATTTATAATATGTTCTGGTTTATTGGTATCAAATGTCATGTCTTATTTTGGTGGTTTAAATTAACAGTCAGAAACCATATACTTATTTATTTTGCCACAAAACTTGGAGAACCTGGCTTGAGAAAAAGTGGGTGTTAAACATGGAACCTTGTATTGGACAATTATTTCAAATATCTAAATCATGGGCTTGAACCATTGTTATTCTTTTTTTGGGAAAGTAAGACTCGAACGCGGGTAATCATGCTGGGAGTCCTTCATCCACCAAGTCATCCCCTGGTCTTATCTGTTCAAATGAATCGATATGATTTTCACTTGAACTTCTACTCTAGTTGTGTTGCGTGTATGGTGTGGTAGTTGGCTTGCTGCAATGCTCTCAAGGCATCCAATTTCTTGACAAAATACGCAATTCATGGATGCAGGATTAGGACCTAGCGGGGCATCCCAGGGTGTTTGTAGCTTGTATTCGAGCCATATAAATTAGCTTCTCAACCAAAAAAAAAAAAAAAGATAAAAAGAAAGAGGATTAAGGCCACTCCGAAAGTTTTTTTTTTTGGTAGTTTCGCTTAACCTTTCAGTTGCTGAATGTCATGTGTCTTCTGTTGAATGGATTGAGGGGGGAACCCAACGAACACATCCAGTCATTTCTGTGAGGTTGCTAGAGTTTTTGATCTTACAACTTGCACATCTTTAGATCTGGTTGGGATATATTTTGAAATTCTTGGGTGGTTCACTTCGCATGATTCAGTGTTGTGTTCGTTTCAAACTAGTTTTCCTAGTAAGTCAATTCTGTTTGGACTACCCAAAAAACACTGCCCAATAATAGGTCACCAGTAGGTCATTTGTGCCACACGTGTGGTTTCAAGTATAGCAAAACACGCAAGAATGGACTGTATGTTAGTGGGTCTGTTTGACGAAGAGGCCAACGGCACTTGGCTCCCGCTTTTAGCACAGTTTGAAAGAACTGATAGGAGGCAAATTCGCTCAATTTTTTCTGCAAAGGTTGATTTTCTGATTCAACCTTGTGTTGTAGTGCAAGGCCAGTACCTCTTTCTGACTAGTACCAACAATCATATGGAATACTGGAGGGCCATGTTTCAATTGTTTCGGGGCATGCCAAAAAGATTGCCCCAGATGAGTCAAAAGTAGAACAAAGATTTTGGGAGAGGTGGTGGGCTGGTGGCTTAGAGCGTCGAGATGCTTAAGGAGACTGATGCCCCTTAATCCGAGAAAAACTTCTTGACAAGGCATTGAAGACGAGCCGATCCCCTATTGTAGTTTGCAGATTTCTGCCGTTGTTTCGATAGCTTTTGGCGAGATAGGATTGGAGATGAGCAATCTTTACCCGTTAGGCTAAAAGTTTAGAACAAACTAAGACTGATAAACCTTCCAGTTTGGATTTTATTTGGGAACTATGGAAAGAACAAACAAAGACAAAAGCTCATTCCAAATAGTGCAGGGGTATGCTAGCTACAGAGGAATTCGACCTGGGAATTCTGACACAGTGGTCCAGTGAAGGAGAAGTTTTTGGGTGCAAATAGGGTATTGTCCACATGGTACCCAAGCGCAAATAAGAGCCGTCTAAACGTGTTTTGGATGGCCTAGATCCGACCACTCTCACCCATTGAAGACTCTAATTCCTGGTCTTGAAAATTTTCTACCGAAACATGTTGGCCTGTAGTTACTTTCACCTTCTACCGCCCATGGTAATTTTAATTTTTTTATCCATTGAAGATATATTTATTCAGAATATAACATGTACAACTTTAACCCCAAGGGTTTTTGGTCAAATGGGCATGAGAAGATAATAAATGTTAGTTCTCCATTTAATTGCAGGTTCGAATCACACAAAGGCCAAATATTTCAAACCTTGGGGTCACCCGGTCGTTAACTTTCGGGTTTTGAAATTAGTTGAGGTGTGTACAAATAGCCCGGATATCTAATTATCAAAAAACAAAAATAAAAAATTTCACGCACAACTTGATTGAGAAGAGCTTGATATAATAATACGAAAAGTATACTTGCATAGACTAGTTAAGCACATATAAATATATAATGCACAGCTTTTTGCGGGGCTCACTTTGAGTTCCTCAAGGACGATCCGAATCACTTATTTTTCTTCAAATAATTTTTATGTATACCTGTAAAAATTCATCTTAATCGAATATTGGTAAGGGCCATTTCAAAACTCGTAGGGTGAAATTGACTTGTTCGCCCTACGAATTCTAAAAGACCCCCTACCGATATCTCATTAGGATGATTTTTCACAGAAATGCATAAAAAAATATTTTAAGAAAAATGAGTGGTTTGGATCATTCTTGCAGGACCCGGGGCGGGCCCGTCAAAAAATTTGTGCATGATTTGTCCATTTATTTCTGTGCCATAGCGCTGTTCATAATAATAAGGGCGCTTTCTTTCGAAAAAAATTAGGTCGTAATTTCCAAACCAAATTTTGATTTAAGCAATGTGTCCAAAATATTCCTCTAACAAAAGAAGTTTTATTTAGCACTTGAATATTTCTAACTTAAGTTAAAATCTGTGAGTGACCTATTAAAAGGAAGGGGTAATATAAAAAAGAGCTTGTAGGTATAATGAGGACCAGAAAGGCTCGAATAAAGGAATGCAGGAGGAACATAAAAAGGGCCAAAACATCTTCATAGCCATTTTTGAAAAAATGCATAAAAAAGTAGATAATCTGTAGATAGTTTTGCTCTTTTTTTGAATTGCTCATTTATTCATCGAACTAGATTCTCTCTCTCTCTCTCTCTCTCTCTCTCTGGATTTTGATTACTGCCGAAACTAGCGGGAGAGGCATAAGAGCAGTAGTAGAGTCAGAATTTTTCGATAGAGAGGTCAAATAGCTAAGCATTTTATGGCAACGCATTATAAAACAAGTATTATAATTTGAGTATAGGTCCTTGAGATATCTAACTCTCATGGGGCTGAATTTGTAAAATACAACAAAAATCTATACTTGTACTCCCTCTGTTCCTTTTTAAATGTCCATTACGGTTCTGCGTGTCATTTCAATTGCTTATATCTCTCAATTTATATTGTTAAAAATAAGCAAATTGATCTTGTTTCATAAATTTCAATTATTTTTATAAGACAATGATTTTAAAAACATATAACATAATATCTGTCGAGAAATATAAGTCATTGAAAATGACACGCAGAATTGTATTGGACACTTAAAAAGGGATTGAGAAAGTACATAGTAAGAAATTTTGGAGGTTAATGAGGTACTCAAATGACTCTAGTTACCACATAAAATTTTTCAGTGCCGTGTGGGTCTCATGCAGTGCCCGCTCGGCGCATCTGACTCGTCTATCAGCAGCTCACCATCAGCAACTCCAAACTCACTCAACAGCTTTAAGCTCACCATCAGCAGCTCTAAGCTCACTACCGTCAAACTCACTCAACAACCCTGTGCTCATCATCATGATCACTCAATAGCTCTATGTTCATTCAATAGCCTTGTGCCCAAGTCACTCAGTGGCTCTATGCCCGTAACCATCTTAACAACTCAGCAGCACCACTTGCTCACTATCATCAAGCAAATTCAGCGGCTCTAAGCCCACCAACTCAGCGGCTCTACGCTCACAAATTCAGCGGCTCTACGGTCACAAACTCAACTGGCTCTACGTTGTAACCAATCAATATATAAGATATCATCTGTTCTCAAGCTCTACGCTTGAATGCTCAAAGTTCAATACTTTGAATGCTTGAAACTCTTCGAATGCCCAACCACTATGTATTGGATGCTCAAGTTCTACACTTGAATGCTCAAGCTCTACATTTGAATGCCCAACCACTGTGTACTGGATGCTCAAAACCTGTACTTTGAATGCTCGGATTCTACCCTCCGAATGCTCGAGCTTTACGCTCTGAATGCTCAAGTCCAAAACTTGAAAGAAGCTCTATGCTTAAATCAAACACACAAGTACGGGCCCGTGCATATAATCATCAATTGCATCACCATTGCTATCATCGAGTCTGCATTCTATCCATCATCATCATATACATGCTATGTTTTGCATCTCTTTCATGAAACAGGTCAATCCTGAATACAATCGGCTCTACGCCTCGGTTCCATAACTTCAAGCTCTATGCTCTAGTCACTGGCCTTGTGCCACCATGTTTCAAAATCGGCGTCCGATTGTCTCTAGAAGATGGTTTGGATTCTACCTCAATTACATCAATTTCATTAAGTTCATTCGCAAGAACAAGCTACCCAACCAAGCTCCCCTCAGTTAAAGTACGAATGATCATGAAAAGCAATCAACTCACCCGCTGTGTACTGATCTACCCAAAAATATTGAGGATGCTCTCCGCAAAACTTCCCTAGAAGCTCCGCGCTCCTTCAACTACTCTTCGCCAAAATTCTAGCATGGCCCAGGTACGTTGCACTAAGGCTTTTTAAGCCTGAAGGTACGTCTTCTGTCCTTAACCCTCTGAACTTTTTATTTTTCTTTATTGCCTCTGAACTATGGTTGGTCTGAATTTTCCTGGAGGAATACGTAGGCAGCCTCCCGGCCTGACCATAACTTTGAGTTGCTTTTACAACTTTGACTCTTACTTAAACGTGTCTTGCGATCCATCTAAGTTCAGTCAAATAGGGGCATCTGTAGACACCCTAATTTGGCCTAATGATTATTTCAAGTCCCACCTTGGGGACCATCCTGATGATGAATGGATACAGTGATTGCTGATTGACTTCTTGTGAACCTTAGGACTTTTGGTGAGTACTTTTAACCATTTAGAGGACCCAATTCAGAGCCAAATAGCATTTCAGACAGAAATACAATATCCTAGGAAAATACATCTATCAGCCGTAAGATCGATTCCTTGGCCACCAGATACATTCTTCAGCCACCAGATCCATTCCTCGGCCGCCAAATCCATTCCTCAGCCACCAAATCCATTCCTCGGCCGCCAGATCGTCTTTTTCCAGAATTTTGGAATGTTCTGTTAGTTGTTTGATCGACGCACCAAAACCCTAGCAGCCTTTTTTTCGATTATTTAGGGCTACGAAAGCAGATTCAATCAGAAATCTTGTTACCCTAAACTACCTTATTGATGCACGCCATTTGATTGGCTGGAGTGAGTCACCAATTGCCTATATAAAGAGGTCTTAGGGTTCCGAAATTAACATTTAATTCCTCCATCTCATAGCTCCACGCTATGTAGAAATCATCTCTCATATCTCCTCTACAAAAACCTTAAACCTTTGTGAGCAGTCGCATTCCGAGTGATCAAACCTCGAAGTACAAACCCTAATCTTAGGATTTCGAGAAAAAATCAGTCAATCACCCTCAATTCGAAGCAATCAAGCACCGAGGGATTATGGTGGTGAGACCCAGGGGCCTATGGTTTGATTTTTTTTCATGTTTTTTGTATAGTAATCGTAGTATTTTGATTATTTGTTAAGTGTTTGTTCTGGTGTGAGAAAGAATATCGGCTGGGGAATCAATCCTTTGGTCGACACATCGACCCAGTGGGATTCCTCTGCCGTGACATCCATTTACTGACCGAGGGATCTATTTTCTGGGACAGTTTATCTTTTCTGCTTATTTCTGATACATGCTTCAATTATTGTCTTAAGCTTACCATTAACTGTTTAAAGGCTAATAAAACAGATTATTTGTTTAGAATTAAATAAAGCATATATTAATTGTATGTTGAACAATTATGGGCTAGTTTCACGACTGGGCAAAGAGGGATGCCTAATACTTTCCTCTTATTGTACTTTTGGCTCCCGTACCCGGAATCTCTATTTGTTTTTCCTAGTTTTTATAAGCTAGGTGACGATTGTGTTTTGATGATAACCGTTATCGTGTGGTGATGTTCCTAACAATGGGAATATCCATGATTTCGGTTTATGAAGTGGAAAACAAACAAACAAACGATGATCAATCTGTATGGCGATGCGGATCAAAAAAAAAAAAATCTGTATGGCGATGCCCTGTGTGGGAGGTGTCTACAATAATACAGTAAGATTTTGTTTGGCTACACGTAAAGCATAAAATGTAATTTCATCTCCATTTTATTCCTCCCTGCACCACAGATCCGATACCGGGTGCTTGATATATATGGAGAATATGAATATTTTGGGTAGTTAATGGAAGCCACATTAAATGAGCAGAATTAGATTCTTTTGGAATTTTTTTCAAGGGGAACAGCTTGATTTGGAACGAAAAGTATTAGATTCTATTAACTTTTCTATGTGTATATAAGGTGAATTCTAGCCTCCTGAGTAACCAAGTAGAAAAGATATCTTAAGTGAATTTCATTTCACGATAAAAACAAAGTCCCACAGCTCTACTATTCTGAAATGGCTGGGACTAATTACACGAGTAGGGCGGCCTACAATGACAATCGGAACCCACCTAGCTACATGAGTAGGGTGGCCTACCATGATGGTCGGAACCCGACTAGCTACACGAGTGGAGCAGGCTACACTGATGATCGGAACATAACAAGCTACGACGAAAATGGCTATTCTGATCACGTGTGTCGCCCTGTCATTATTGATGCGGAGGGAAGGAAAAGGCCGATCATTTCCTACAATTCTCCCAACGCCACCCAAGAAAGCTTTGTTACAACAAGAACAGAGAGGATTGTTGAACATGTTCGCGTCCCTGTTGTGGTCACCGATTACAACACGTATAGCTCCCAAGCAAGAGTTGAGCCATTGAAGGAATATGGAGTCACCAATGACAAGCGGTCTAATCCTTCCACTACAGTCTACGATCGCCCCGAATACGGGTACAATTCTCCACCAAAAATGGAGCCGGTGAGGAATTATGGAGTCGCCAACGACAATTGGCGTGGTAGCTCTTTGAATGCAGGCCAAGATCGCCCCGAATACGGGTACAATTCTCCATCAAAAATGGAGCCCCTGAGGAATTATGGAGTTGCCAACGACAACGGGCGTGGTAGCTCTTTGAATGTAGGCCAAGATCGCCCCGAATACGGGTACAATTCTCCATCAAAAATGGAGCCCGTGAGGAATTATGGAGTTGCCAACGACAACGGGCGTGGTAGCTCTTTGAATGTAGGCCAAGATCGCCCGCAGAAGGTTGAGGATTTCATAACGAATGTTCAAACCGAGGTCAGCCGGCCAACAAGGACTGGCCTTCTAAGTCCCAATCTTTGGCGCAACCCGCCTAGTTCAACAGCGCAAGGCTATGGTGCCACTAATGGCTACGGTGGGGAGTATGCTAACAACAACAACAACAACAACCAACTTTCTGGACCGATAAATGAGATTGGTAAAGCTCTGGAGGTATTGAAGGATGCGGCCAAGCCTTCGTCCATTGCTACAGCTGCACTCCAGTCGAGGGCCCCTGTATTGGCTTCGACAATACCTCAAAAAAGAGATAGTTACACTGATACCATTGATAGCAGGGAGGCGGCAAAGAGGTATGGAAACCTCAATCTTGCGTCTAGGCCGTACCAGACCGGAGAATCTTACACGGAGACTATCGATAGTAGGGAAGCAGCGAAGAGATACAGCGGCGCAAGGGTGTGAAGATGAGCTACCTGAGCATGATTTACAGCCTTTAAACTATTTGGGCTGACTAATTAAGTTTGTTTGAGCTTGTCTTGCTACTGTAGTAATGTGTGTTTCACAATTTGGCTTGTATTTTCATTGAAGTGTGATGTGTTATGTCCTGAGTATTACGAGTGTAGTATAATAAGTTTCTATGGTAGGCAACCGCAACTGAGCTACTCTATGATCAGATAAAAACAAAAAGATATGTGCAAGTACAATAAGATAATTAATGTCATGTCATTTCCTAAATTTGTGTTCTCTAATTCTTCTTGTCATCGCTCCCTCTCATGTTGTTTTATTCTCAAGGCTTTTTCTTAAGGCCGCAAATAAGCCTGAGTTTTGATTATCAAAAAATAAAAAATAAAATATAAGTTTTTTTTTTTTTTGGGAGGATCGGCCAAAATGAGGCTACCCTATAGAAGTCCCACAAATTATGTCGGCCATATGTCTTGATAGCCATACAACACCCACCTAACTAGGGCGGGCATGGCATATTTAGCCAAGCAACCCTCTTTACAAATAAGTCGAGTTGACCTAAGCTATGGAGTGTTCTAGCTTAGCCCGTTGCAATTAGTTCATGCTTGGGTTGAGGTCAAATAACCTAGGTTGAGTCATATAACAAATAACCCTAGTACAATATGTTATGTTCTAGCATGCCTTTAGACACTAGCATCCCCCAGTTAAACAAATGAAACTGAGCAGATTTCATGTAGGTTTTCTTGCCTTGTCAAAGCAGAATGTACAATCCACATTAGTGTGCACGTCTCCTAAAGTGATTCTCTAACTTTTCTTTATTCTCTATTCACAACAACGCATGTTTGGATCTCATCATGTTTGTGGAGAGAAAAACTATATGAAAGAATATGAAGTTAAATTCCGTTTCGTTAAGATTCTTATTTTTTAAGTACTTATTTTTTGCTTGACGAGACAGATCATTCTCTCACAATACATCACTTTTAATTTAAAAAAGTACTCATTTGAAAAATGAATACTTACATCCCCTAAGCGGAATGGGGCCTAAATTCAGTTCTTTTTTATTTGGGTTAGGTTAACTGGAAGAAAATCAATACTCGTACGTATAAATATAATTGAAAATATCATTTTTGTTTTTCTTTTTGGTAAATAATATTCCCTCTGTCCCGATTTGTTTGTCTCCTTTTTGACTTTTTGAAATCGTTTGACCTAAAAAAAAATTGTCTGTAATTTTGAATTCGTAATGCTTTTAATATGCAATATGAATCTTGTTTAGTAAATCTCAATTTGTTTATTATACAAAATCTTCAAAATCTTAAAAAATATTATAAAATGTAAGATATAAGTATTTTTTTGAAAGACACAAATTTCGACAATTGGACAAACAAATTGGGACGGAAAGAGTACTAAGATATTGTTTGACTACACGTAAAGCATAAAATGCAATTTCATCTCCATTTCGTTTTTCATCTCCATTTTATTCCTCCCTGCACCACAGATCCAATACTGGGTGCTTGATATATATGGAGAATATGAATATTTTGGGTAGTTAATGGAGGCCACATTCAATTAGCAGAATTAGATTCTTTTGGAATTTTTTTCAAGGGGAATAGCTTGATTTGGAACGAAAAGTATTAAATTCTATTAACTTTTCTATATGTATATAAGGCGAATTCTAGCCTCCTGAGTAACCAAGTAGAAAAGAAATCTTAAGTGAATTTCATTTCATGATAAAAACAAAGTCCCACAGCTCTACTATTCTGAAATGGCTGGGTCTAATTATACTACTAGGGCGGCCTACAACGACGATCGGAACCCAACTAGCTACATGAGTAAGGTGGCCTACAACGATAGTGGGAACCCGACTAGCTACATGCATGAGTGGAGCAGGCTACACCGATGATCGGAACATAATAAGCTACGCCGAAAATGACAATTCTGATCACGTGTGTCGCCTCGTCATTGTCGATGCTGAGGGAAGGAAAAGGCCGATCATTTTCTACAGTTCTCCCAACGCCACCTAAGAAAGCTTTGTTACAACAAGAACAAAGAGGATCGTCGAACATGTTCGCGCCCCTGTTGCGGTCACCGATTGCAACACGTATAGCTCCCAAGCAAGAGTTGAGCCATTGAAGGAATATGGAGTCACCAATGACAAGCGGTCTAATCCTTCCACTACAGTCTACGATCGCCCCAAAATGATAATTTAATGCCAGGTGGGTCCCTCGCGGGGCCCGCTCGGCGCATCCGAGTCGTGTATTGAGTTTTTAAACGGCTAGAATTTGGAGAAAGAAAGTGTTATAGGGAAAGGAAAGAGAGGTTTCAATTTGAGCCGTCCAAAAATGTATTGAACGACCCGAATTTGCCAAGTAGTTACCAAGGAAGATATATCCATCTGACACCGAAAAATTTCTCAGTTACCACAGACACACAACAGAAGTTATTTAATGTGCGCTAATTCAACTTAAGATAGGTTTATCTTCCTTTTTCTTTTTGCAATTCCGAGGCTCCCGCCTAAAGAAGTTAAGTTGCAGCTTTGAAAGCATGGTGATTACTTCTCAAACCATTGCACTTTTAATTAATTATAGAGACAATATAAACTTGCTTTTCACTCACCGAAAATGATTATTCCATATGTCACCGCACTTCTTAACTGATAGGTATAAGCCCCGTTTCGTTTTTTTCCAAAACCTTCTCTTTTAAAAAAAAGGTAATTTTAAACTCAAATATAACAAAAATGAAAAATAATTTTTCAATTTTTTTTACACTGTTTAAAAGATCTTAGTGAGATCTATCAAACAAGATCCATATTGGTAGAAAAATTATTTACATAAACACATAATTTTTAACCTTAAAATTACATTCTTTTTCAAAAACCCATTTTTTCCAAAAAATGGAACGAGCTCTAAACGGACAACAGACCCGGCACGGGCTAATACCTGCCAAGACCACACATGGCCGGGTACGTATAAACCGCTTCTAAAGGGTCCCGAGCAGGCAATGACTCCTTGGGAAAGCCAAGGCCATTGGACTCGACTAGTGCCATCTCTGTGAGATCCAAATATCCTAATCTTACTGGGATTTCAGCTCCTAAATACCTATGAAATCAACCCCCCTCCCCCAGGGGCACGTATGCAACTCTTACCACCCAATTGCTTGAGTTCTTTTTATTCTCTAAGTCATAAATCGACTGACTAAGGCATTGAAGGGTTGCTGGTTGGCATCACACCAGTGTCCTTAATTCTTGTTTGCAGATTATTAATTGAGCATGCCGAAAACCGATTCACCAGTAAATAAATCAGTTTCTATTCAAATGTTTTGTGATTGGTCCTATGTTTTGGGAAAATCATACAAGAGAAATTTAAGAAAATCAAATCTTGTCAGGTATGCATTAAAAACTACAACTCCTATAACGCTGGAAAAATCAATGACAAGTTCCAGTCTCGATCAAATAAAAAGAAAATTTAAATTCGTGGGTAAATTTCATTGGTAAGCACTTCCTTAATACTAGTAGTACTGAAATGGCGGCTATTATATTTCAAGAAAACTAATCAGTAATCATGATCCATAGTGCTTCCCCAAAACTTAAATTAAGCAAACAAAAGAGATTCCAAATCTGGGGATTGTGATGGAAGGTACCAAGAAAAACAGTGTTTTTGGAAAGGAATAAGGGACACATGCCCTACATGTGGGTATGGTTTGGGGACAAAGTAAAGAAAGCCTAAGAGCATGCAAAACCAATTCACATGGCCTGACATTATCCCCTTCACAAGTGCCTCTCTTTCCCCAGCTCATCCCCCCACATCTCCCCATTATATAGGATACATATATTGATAGATAGAGATACACTCTAAGTACATATGGTACAACAACCCAGTTGTATAATTTCAAGAAAAAACCCCCCCAAATTTTATGGTCTTTTTGGAGCCTGATTTTACTCTAGTGATATATTCTTCCTCTACTTACATATGGTACAATAATTGTCTCGACCGTAGACAATTATTGAATTCTTATGGCATATATACCTTAGCATTTAGGCAACTTCTGTATTGAATTCTTATAGGTTCATCATGTTTAAATAATTGTCTCGACCGTAGACGTAACCTCATTGAAATAAGCTATGTACATTTTTGGTGTTTTGTATTTGTTCTTCTTCGATTTTTTGACGAAATTCATATTCTCTAGATTCATAATTTTGGGTATTCATGAAGGAAATTGATTTTCGCGCTCCAATTTTTATTGATGGCGCTCTACTTTATTCATGAAGTTAGTAACTTCATGTTAAAAGTAGAGCGCCATTAGTAAAAAGTAAAACACGAAAATCAATTTTCTTTCACGAATTTCTAGCTCTGAAAATATTAATATGCCAGTTGATGATATACGATCAGGACTCTCTACGAGTGGGTGCGTGATATTTGGATTAGACGGTGACGACCCATTTGATTTCATGGCTAAACAAGACGACCCATTTGATCAATCGATCGTACGGCGACGAAAATGTGTTGCAAAGTGTGTGTGAATGGGGAGGGAAACAGGGGAATGTTTCCTTTGGGATGCAAATTTATAAAAATGAGAGTAGTATTATAAGGTTTGGGGGGTAAAGAGGAAAGGGG
Organism: Rhododendron kiyosumense; assembly: GCA_019656275.1. Taxonomy (NCBI): domain Eukaryota; kingdom Viridiplantae; phylum Streptophyta; class Magnoliopsida; order Ericales; family Ericaceae; genus Rhododendron; species Rhododendron kiyosumense. Next base: position 258,660 of record BPLS01000263.1, read on the forward strand.
TGCACAAGAGCACGTGGTCTCTGATGCCCCTCCCTCTTAGTTATTAAAAAACTACTGTGACTTCCCACTGATACCGTTGAGACCCCAACCTCCCTCCCAGCTGTAGATAGCTGTCTCAATCCCCTCCCCCCATGTGACCCCACCTTGCATCAAGAGAGAGAGAGAGGAGAGAGAGAGAAGAGAGAGTGTGTGTGTTGATGATGATGTTCTTGTGGCTATAGATATAGCTAGATAGATGCAATCTCATTGGTGTGTATTTATAACTTGTTCTGTTGTGTAGACTGTAGTTTTGGTCTGTCTTCAGCTTTGCTCATTTGTTCATTTCTCTCTATACTTGTTATACAAACTACATTGTGTTAGAATTGCTTAGCTGAGTGGGGGGGAAAGAAATGGCACAACTGCCTCCAAAAGTGCCCAACATGACACCAAACTGGGCTGACTTCCCCCACCAAAGGATGTCCTCCCTGGAAAACCTGACGCCGCCCAGCACCACCGCCACCCAAAACATCTCGTGGATCGACGAGTTCCACGACTTCTCGACGGCGAAGCGCGGGTCCCACCGCCGGTCCATAAGCGACTCGATCGCCTTCATCGAGCCGCCGATGGTGGAGGAGTGCAGGAGGTCGTCTGCCGCCCGGGCGGCCGGCCACAACCACAACAACAGCATGGCCGAGTTCGACCGGTTCGACGACGAGCAGCTCATGTCGATGTTCGCCGACGAGATCGCGGCTGGGCCCGCCATGTCGCTGTCGAACGCGTCATCGCCGTCCGACCACAACAGCAACAACGACGACAAGCAGGCGGCGCCGCTCGACCAGCACCAGCTGCTGGTGAAGAGCGAGGCCGACGAGGTGCAGAGCTCGTGCAAATCAGAGGCGCAGGGTGCGGAGAATTCAAATGAGAGGATCAATATTGATCCCAAGAGGGTCAAGAGGTAAACCATGCAATTACATTTGCCTTATATATTTGCTACATTTCCAATTTGTGCTTTGTTTCTAGGCTTTTTAGCGCAAGTTTTTACTTTTGATTGCCAATCCTCATTTTAGCCACCAAAAAATTGGTGAAGTATTTGAATTTTTGCATTACATTTACGACAATGTAACTAACAACTGAGGATTCTTTGTTCCGAAAATTCAAGTGTTTCCCTCTAATCGCACGATATGCATCTTTTGTCATATTGTGTGTCATATCGTGCGATTAAGAGCACCTGCCTCAAGGATCAGAACCCATCTAAAAATTGCAGAACGACTTTGAGTTGAATTATTGTAAATTGACTGATTATAAGATCGTATAATTAACTACATGTTATTTTGGTCTTGCAAAACAGAATTTTGGCCAACAGGCAATCCGCTCAGAGGTCACGGGTGAGGAAGTTACAATATATATCCGAGCTCGAACGCAGCGTAACCTCGCTCCAAGTATGTTACATGATTTTGCCTTCTTTCCCTACAGCTAAATTTTAAAAATTGCTTGAAATGTTATTATTGCATGGTTTAGTCTGATTAATTTATTTTGTTGATCATTTGTTGAAGGCTGAAGTATCAGTTCTGTCGCCAAGGGTTGCATTTTTGGATCACCAACGCTTAATTCTGAACGTGGATAATAGTGCTCTCAAGCAAAGGATCGCAGCTCTCGCTCAAGACAAGATTTTCAAAGATGGTATGTGTATTTCCATTTTTGATAATTTAGGTATCGGGGCCATTTTTTTTTTCAGGTCTCGGGGCCATTTTACTTGCACATTGAGTCACTTTCTCGTATGAATGGATAAAAATTATGTGTAAATAGCATAATAATGAACACAAATGAACAACCATACAGTCCAATTACGGTGAGTTCAAAATTGTAATAAGCAAAGTGGAGCTAGGATTTTTGGTTAGTGAGATTAAAAATAGGACCACATGTCTGTTTTTTTGTTTTAGCTGCAAATGTAAAGAAACATCAAAACTAAGAGGTTAATACACTCCCATATCTATTGATAAATAAATGTAGTTTTGCTTTTCAATAAGTCCAAAGATTTGTTATATTTGAAAAATGATGCAAGATAGTCTAATTTGTAATACTATCGATTGTAAAAAAGAAGAGTACGTGTGGTGTCTCTATCCATTTGAAGCAAGTTGAGACAATTTTAAAATCTATTGTATAGTTAAAATAGCAAAATTTCTTTGCAAATTATCAAATATCCTCGTGAAAAATCAAATGGACCTCGCTTGTCCCTTAGTCCCTAAGACAATGGCAAGAAGGTCGAAGCTAAGTGTTTGACAAACTAAAACACAAGTTTTTAGTTCGACTCCTACTGGAGCACGAGTTTGGATCATCCTCTCTGCAAGTGAAACTTGAATTGTAATAAGGAGCTCTGGTTAACTCTCGTTGTTTTATCATCTTGTTTGTTTTCTTGACTTTATTACACGAGCTGTTTCTAGCAAGCCATTTCGAAATTTAATTTCTCCTATCCGAAGAACAATTTCGAACATCGTTTGAAAATAATGTTCTATATATGCAAATATTGCAGCTCATCAAGAAGCGCTGAGGAGGGAAATAGAGAGGTTGAGGAAGGTGTATCAGCAACAAAATCTCAAAGGGGTAGAAAATGGTGCTCCGCTGCCGTCCTCGTCCGAAGCCAACAATGGTTCTATGGAGAAAGAACAACTTGCCAACTGAAAGAGAGAACGCAGGGGCACATCACTCTCCTTTCAGTGACTTCTACTAATCTCCCAGTATAGTGAAGTGATCAATGACTTATTGAGAGCCAAATTCCATTCTTGGCATAAAAAATGTTGGGCAAATTCTATTAAACATTGGCCAAAATTAATTCCCCCCCCCCTTATTTTTTCCAATGACTTGAAGAACTTCTCTTCATTTTCAACTAAAATCTTGGCTTTGTGGATTATTTTTTTTCATTTTTGAATGTTTTATTGACAAAACCCATAAATTGGTAAATCCCCACCAATAAAGCATTTGATCATCAAAAAAACCTTTTCTGGTCACTTTACTGGGAGGAACAAAAGTTCACGGGAGGAGATTGAAGAAACCCAATGAAGTGGCAATGAGGATCTGCACAAAACCAATTTCTTTTTCAAAAATCTTTGTAGTTATTAAAAAAAAAAAAAAAACCTTTACTGTTTTTATTTCAACTGAAGAAACTGAACAGATCAACCAATAGTGATGGTGCTATGTGCTTGTTAATCCAACCTGTCCCATATCACATGGTGGGGGCTCAGAGATGATCACATGGTGGGGAGCCACAGAAAATATAAAAAAGCAGTCACTAGGATTAGTGGGGATTTGTTTTGTATAGTAAAATGTTGGTCCAAAAATTTCTACCGATTGGGGGGGTTTGTGATGAATTTGTGGTCAAAATAGTTGGATTTGTGTTTTGGGATGTAGTATGAAAGAAGGGGCTTGTCAGGGAGTTGTTGGTGTCAGGTTATTGTGCAGATTATTTTTAGTGTCTCTCTTATCTTTGATTTTTTCATTTTTGGTGTTGTATTTGTTGATTTTATTTGAGAAAGTAATGAAAAAAAAGTGTAAATCTAAAATTATTGATGACCTTTGTACGTTTTTTTTTGTCAAACATGGTAACAAACTTTCATTGATAAAAAAGAGTATAGTAGTATATTAAAATGGATGATTATCGATTCACAAATGATCCAATAATCAATTAGGAGGCCAAGCTTAGCTTTTCAAGTACGAATACCAGAACCTCACAAACCGAAGTCGCCGATCTAGGAACAAAAGAAACTCACAAACCTAAACTGATCAACTTTGCGGCGAACATCTTCGGTGACAACTTCTACTTCTGCAGAACAAGACAATCTGATTTGTCATCAGACCATCGCTGCCTCCGTCTTGCTTCATCAAAGGACCATCACTATCACCTTTATCGAAAGCCGAAACGGTATCTCCATAATAAAATAAAAGCCAAGAGAAAGGAAAAGAAGAGAGAAGACCTTGGTATATTTAGTGGTGAGTGATCCTGTAACAGTATCGTTTAATTACCTAGGACGTACGATTTGTTGTTTACCAACTGTGTCAAGGTTATTATCAAGAATTTAAGGAGATCTCTCCCGAATTTCGTATGTAATACACAGCCTTGTATATTTTGAATATTTCATTAAGTAAAATCCCTGTGACATTTCTTTTTCTGGTCCAGCATTTTGGACTCAAACCATTCCAATATTCAAACTCCTAAAATTATGCAGAATACAAAGTTCTTTTAAATGCCTAAACTAGAGATATTATTGTTAAGCTTATGAGAGGAATCAATCACTAAGGCCATCCACAGTAGTATGATAAAAAAGAGATAATCAAAAATTGACACATCAGTGTTTTTGATTATTCACTTAAGAGGTTGGTAAGCTTAATAATGTTGAGCTTCACAATGATTAATTCTAGTTCATAACCAAAACAAGGGATAGTTCCTTAAGCATGTTCGGCTTATATTCCCTTCATTCGGCTTACAATATAACACCATATCTGCACTCGTACCCACTTACACTTAAATGCCTGATGCATTTGGTTTGAGTTTTTTCCCCCTTCTTCTCTCTCAGTCTATTTTCTTTTTCAAAAAAAAAAAAATTAATGTTGGTGATAAGAAAATAAAGAAGAAGAAAACAAAATGTCTGTTTATTGAATGGCATCCAATACAAGCATTAGTACTAAGGCTAGTGGCAACGCCACATCCAAGGGGCGGGGTCCGCAACCCCATGCAAAATTCTTTTTTACTACTCTCATATTGAAATTTTCTAGAAATTAATATACTGATCCATAGACATTTTCAGCGATACCACACTGGATAATTTTCTCTTCATAGTCAATACAAAACTAGAGGTGACATTTTACAAAACGAAAAGCAAAACGTGTTCACCACCTCTGTTATCTTTGAGTCTTCGATTCGACCGATCACCGATGGTTTGATCTTTGTCGGCCGTCGCCTTGTCGTCGGCGGGCAAGTTCGATTGAGTCTGGGACAAGAGGAAACTTCCACTATAAAAAATACCATAAAAAAAAACCAAACAAATGTCTTCCACTATAAATAATGTGGTCTCCTATCAGAGACAAACCAATTACAAAATATTAACACAAAACCATCAAATATGCCACAAACCAATAATTCCCAAAATATTGACACAACCATTCAAAAAATAAATGCATTATTCTCTTTACAATTCATAAAGAATTTTTTAAAATTTTTTATTACTTTTAACATTTCTCTATCTATCTCTCTTCACTTATTATCCATATTATTTTTCAAAAAAAATTTCAAACACTAATTCAAAGATAGCAAAAATAAAATGTCGCCAGTTCAAAAAAGAAAGGGACCGTTGTCGCCTTGCTGATGACGTAATCCATCCAGCTAGCAACGATCGCACCGCCTTTAATGAAACGGGCATAGCCGTCCGATCTCAGACCGGAGCTTAATCTCAGCCGCCTATCATCACTGACCTGAACCTATAAATTCCGCGTCACGCATACCGTTTCATTCCTTCTGCTCTCTCTCTCTCTCTCTAAACTGACAACGGCTCCCCCCGCTCCCCTCCGTCCTCCAAACCCCAATAACCCTGGGCCAAACAACGCCATTCTATCAAAAACCCTAGACACCCCCATTCCATGCTCAACCACATTCACCAATGGACAAGACCCCTAAAACGATCTTAGATCCTCTTCCAGAAGATGTTGGGGTCTTGTTTATACGTAACTTTTCTGGCCTTTCCTGAGTTGAAGCGAATCGAAGAAGAGAACAGCCGTCAGGTCTCCTTCTCCAAACGACGCAGCGGTCTCATGAAGAAAGCCAGCGAACTCTCTGTCCTCTGCGACGTCGATATCGGCCTCTTCATCTTCTCCAGCCGCGGCCGCATCCACGAGTTCTGGAGCGGCGACAGGTACCGACGATTTATTTCATCCAAATCCCCCTAAATTCCCACCTTGTATTCCGCACGCATTTCATCTCATGAAGAAAGCGATCGTTTCTATCTTCTCTCTCTTTGTAGGTCTGAAAAGCGAGAAGTTTCTGTTGCGGGCACCATCGCTTCACAACCCCAATAGTCTCTAATATTATAATCCTAGAAGGCTAGAACTGTGCTCACTGGGCAAGAAGCGTACCCATAACCGACGGCACCATATGCTAGTTGTTCGAGTTGTTAGTGCAGTCATTATGGCGATAAGGAAAGCCGTTTCACTCGGGCTTGCTACCCATGTTGTACTGTTTTTTTTATTTTTATTTTATACAAATCGAAAACTCTCTGTTCGTCCATTTTCGGTGATTTGGAGCCTCGGTCATGGGTTTTGCTTTGTATGCAGAGAAGTGGGGTGTGTGTGAGTCAGGTAGCAAATGTGTGGTCGATATTTCGTGTTACGTACGTCTGTTGGGGTCAGGGGTTTTGCTTGTATTAGTGGATCGGAAGCAGAGACAAATCTTTTCAGCAAATGTGTGGTGTGTAAATTGAAGTACTACTCCTATGTGCTTGTCCTGAAGTTATAAGAAAAAGGGTCTAGATTGTCTTTAATTTGGTCATGCCTAGGATATGCTTCTCTGCTAAATATTTGTTGAGATTAGATACGCTACTTTTCTGGCCTTTCCTAAGTTGTTTATGCAAAAATGATTTTATTGTGTGGCATTTTGTATTCATTGCATTGGTGTGGTCTGGGATTTTATCTTTCTCTTGCAGTTTTGTTTCGCTTGTTTACTTGGAGGAGTTACATGAATGTATCACCTTCTTGTCTCATGATCTTAGAGAAGATGCTTAGGAACTGGCTCTACCAAGGTATATTTGCAAATGCGTACACATAAATCAGTATATTGTCAGTTATAATCAATCTTGAAATAATTGAAGTTTTGTTGAGATTGGGCTATTTGGGTTCTCTCAAGTTCTGTTTTTGTCATCATTCTTTGGAGTTTGGAAATGCTGTTTTTTTTTTCAAGATTATTGTCCTTTGCTATGCTGATGCATTGTAATATAGTTCATTTGGTTGATGATTTATTATTTTCTTATTCTTTATGCTCAAGCTTTTCCTTATGGATTTAGTAATCAGTTTATGACCAGTTTGCCAAAACCTCTGAGATTTGGGTGTAATATTACTTGAGCTATTGAGCTTTGCTTTGGTTTAGTTCTGGAAATGGGTTCAGTTCATGGGTAATCCTTTGATTCAGGCTGTGATAAAGCTTGACAAGAAGAGGGCAGATAGGAAGCTCAAAGAGTTGACAGAGAAAGTAGCTATGTTAATTCAATTGGGGTTTTTTTTATCAAGCCTTCAAGCTGGTTTGTGACAATTTGACCGGAGAGAAGTGGATGTTAGAGCAAGCAGAGGAAACTCCCAAGGCTCTTGATCTTAACAAGGTACACTTTTTTATTTCACATGGGGTTTATTATTAGTATGGAAATGTATATTCGTCATATCTACATGTGTGTATGTTGCTATGTACTGGTTTCTATTAGAGGGTACGTGTTAACTGTGGGGATATTACCTTTGTCGCTTCGTTTAAGTTAAGAGCTTGGAAAAGTTGTAATCTTGTGAGGATTCTGAAATGGCAAAAAGCTGTTTCAGGTTTGATACAATTTTTGTGACCTCTGTCAGAAGATTTGGAGATGGGGGAATTTTCATTGGAAACTTGAGGAAACCTGTCAAGAAGTCATACCCACATTGGAGGAAAAACTATCAGAAGTAGTGGGTAGGAAGGTTGTGTTATGGCTTACGAAGTGAAAGATAATGACATTTCAAAGCAGGTACTTGGTAACTTGAAGATCAGGAAATGTCGAATGTTAATTGCAATGTCGTTGTACCTTTACTTTTGATTAGTATTCTTTTAAAGAAGTGATCATGTTTTTTTGGGAATGGCAAGTGATCAAGTTTTTGGTGTGACATTTCCTAGAGTCTACTGCACTGTTCTTCTTAATTGTAGAATCTATCTCATGATTTATCACCCCACCATTCATTGTTATTGGCTTTTTTAAGGTTTGTATGATACAACCTAAAGCAAAGATGTATCTTCAGTTTGAATCAAGCAAACTAAGCACTAGTTGGGGTTATCTTAGTGCAATAGCTTTATGTGTTACAACCTTTCAGACGATAGCTTTGATGAGTGGATTCTTCCTCAAACCTGATGCTACGTTGATGAGTATGTGTATGATCGTGTGCTTCTCTTCGGCGGCTACCTTCCATTTCAGGAGTTTCTGAGGTATGCACTCCTCCTGCATTAGTTTGTTTGTGAGCTCATGATTGTGATGTCTAATTGAAATGTTCTGAGGATACCATCTGGTATTGTTTTCCATTGTCCATTTCAACAATTTGGTCTTGTACGGCATATGGTATATAAAGAGTTAGCAGCAGACCAAAAGGACGCTTTCTTGGTGATTTTACTAAATAGTAGTAAGAAACTTATATCTTCCATGTGATGAAACAAAAGTCAGTGGGTATGATTATCTTTTGGTTATTTGTCTCAGGATTTTTGGGAAGGAGAAGGCCCATAATGGAAAAAAGGCTAACCGTGAGGTATTTTATTGGAAGCAACTTTTTCTATTACCATCACCGTAATGGAAAAAAGGCTGACTGTGAGGCATTGTTAGAATTTTTGTCTTCTAGGCCAGGGAGTCACAGAAGAAAGCCTTTACTAGAGTATTGCTGCCTCTGTTTCCTCACTCATTTCGATATAGCTTCTTGATTTGGGTTTGATCCATACCATGATTATAAGTTATTAAATTGTTTCTATGTTGAGATGTAAGACCATGTCTAGCTCTGCTGACATGGTGTTCAACTAGCCTTGAAAGCTTTATAAATGTACGCATATGTTTCTTTTTGCTTAACAAGCAAGCACGAGTTCGAAGTCCAATTCCTAGAATTGCGATTAGTCTCGCTTGAGCAGTTTGGTTCCTTTGTTAGCCCTACATATTCGTATACATAGGTAGTAGCATGAAGTTAATTGTTCATCTAGTCTAGAATTATGTGAAAGGAAAGTGTGATGTGGTGCCATTTTTTGATGTTGTAAAAGCGGGAACTGTTTTATATATTGTCTGTGGGGCAAGCCGCGGTTGCATTTCGAGTTCTTTGGAATACTTTTTTGGGTAGTTATTTTTAGGATTTTTGGTTGATTTGTGATAAAATAATAAGTTTAGTGTGTTCTCTATCTAATGGAAAAAATTACGTTTCGATCTCATGGGACAAAAGCAATTTTTTAATGGTCATGATTTGGAAGTCCTTTAATGCGTTGTGGATGATAGTGAATATTGTGATCATACGTATCTAATTGTGGCTTCTGTGATTTAGTTTCTAAATCCCTTTGTTTTTGCCTCACTGATACTTGCAAAATTCAGTTTGGAAGGAGAACTATCCCCATGTCAAACCAGCTATGAGTAAGTTTTGTGTCCGGCTTTTAATGCATAACAACCCAAAACTCCCTCCCATTTCCCCATGAGCATGTTATAGTCTTACGTAGAGGAACAAACTATAGATATCATTTTTAAGAAAGTCATGATTTGGGTAAAGAAACAGAGGTAGATGAGTGGAAATTCAATATGCAATTTGTTATTGGTACTAATGTCAATTTTATCCGTTTCAGGTAGGATTGGTGATTATATGGATTACGGCAGGATTATAATCACCCTTTGATGCCGTCATTGGCTTAGATCAGTAGATTGCTTACTGAAGTGGCAAGCCTTTAATCACTACACTCTATGTTAAGCTCTGATTGTGAGCTACTGAGCTTCAATGAATTGATCTATGAATCATTT
>BPLS01000263.1:268391-288158 GCA_019656275.1 Rhododendron kiyosumense
GGGTTAAGGATGGTTCCCTAATCTAGCATCCCTATTGTGAGATGGCCAAATTTGAAAAACGGCCTTCTATCTCTATGTCCAATTATAGTCTCATTCATTTAGACCAGCCATCTTCACTCTTTGTGCCATAACCGGTTTATGGGCTTGCATTTTGTTGCCTAGAATAAAAACGATTGTTACACGATAATGGCTAATAACAAATGTCTTTAACACAGGCTCAACTTCATTTTTTTGGGTTAGAAGTCATAGCATAAACATCATCAATTTTAGATGTTACTCAAGTTCACCATGAGCTTGTGTTTACCATTCAGAGTTTAAAACTAACGACAACACCAGATGGCAGGGTCCTGGACCTATTCTTTATGATCAACACATTGCAAGTAGCATTACTTAATAAGTCCTAGATATTGTTGCCTTTTTCTTGTGAAAAACCATCACATTGCATGACATGCTAAGCGTGGTATTTACAAGATGTGTGCTTTTGACCACAAATTGGTGGACTACTCTGCCATGAGGGGATTACTTCTTGGCTAATCTATGTTCAACTTATGAAATGCCTCTGTGCAAGGACGTAGTCAGAATTTTGGCGTGGGGTGTGTGGGGGTGAACATTCACAATAAAACTTTAAAATAAAGAGAGACAACAATGTTAGACACCCGTTTATTGAAGAGGAAGGTTTTGCTGGTTGGCTGAACAATGAGGTGTAACTTAGTTTGTTATTGGCATAGGAGGTACTCAGCCCATTTCTTCTGATTGTTTTGAACATGCTAATTAAAAAAAATTCTATTGCATTTTAACTCTCAGATTTCTTACTTTAGTTCTCTTTGTTTTCCTCTTCATTTTATTGTGGCTATGGTCATTGTATGTTTTGCAATTGAAAATGGAAGAGACAAAGAAAGAGAATTGTATTTTTTTTAACACCATTGCCACGATACATTTCTATAGTACAGAATAATTGTTCTAAAAGTCTCTAGGTGCTAGTCCGGGGGCCGACCACCTTCGAGCTTCGAGGCCTAGTAATCGGCACCTAGCAATTAGTAATTAGGGATTAATCATGTGTAGCAATTAGTCGGATCTAGTCGCATAGGCCCTTCCAGCGATTAATTCCTTTTTTTAGAACACTGTGCATGATCCTACCTTTAGGGTGGGTCGTAATGCAACCAATCTTTCTTCCAAGGCTATATTGCGATTGCAAAGCTCTTATTCTCTGAAAGTGCTTCTAATTTTTGAATTTTTTCCCGGGCATGAATTGAGATCCTTTTAGGTACATTCTTTGTAATTGCTCTCTTAGTTTATTTTTTGTGTTGTTTTTTTAATGGTAGTTTGGCTTTGGATGTTTAAGTGAACTTTAACTGGTAGTGACCATGGAATGCATATCGCCCAAACCTTAGTCGCAGGACACCTTGGTTTTCGGTGGTATAAAGGCATAGCAAGGCTCAAGGATATGAAAGTTATTGCAAATCAATTATTGATATTCAAGTTCTTTTTTGTCGCTCTTTAATTCACCATGAGCTTGAGTTTACCATTCAGATGGTAAAACTGACAACGACGCCAGATGGCAGGGGCTTGGACCTATTCTTTATAACAAACACCTTGTAAGTAGTTGCATCACTTAAATAACACTCAAATATTGTTGCCCTTTTCATCTAAAAAACCACCACATTGTATGACATGCTGAGTGTGGTATTTACTAGTTTTATGCTTTGGACCATAAATTGGTGGACTACTATTTTATGAGCGGGTTACTTATTAGCTATGTTCAACTTATGAAAAGTCTGGTGACTTTCACTGACCCCTCAACGTTGCATCCCGTTGACATCATGCTGGTGTTAGTAGCTATCATTTGATATTCTTACTTAGCACACCCTCCACTCTTTGGCCTCCAATAGATTTTTGGGGTGGAAATTCCTATCATGAGAATCTGCCTCTCCACAAAAAATGAGGGTGAGGCTGCCTGCATGCTACCTTGCTCTACTCTGCTATAGCCGGAGCCTTCTGCACAAGGATCTTATGTTGTGCTGACCATTTGGATTTATATTTTCCTTAGAATTCACAAGTTGTATTGGAAACCAATTGTGATCTTGGTGCTCGTAACCACAATGATATATGCATGACACTAGGTTTAGAAACACATTTTGTACTTCTACAATAGCATGCAAGTGTTTTGTTTATGTGCTTACTATGTAAATCATTTCCTCAGTAAAACTTTGTCTCCTATTCCAGTTGTCCTTCAAATTTCTCCAGGTACATTTTCCTTTTGGGTTCATTAAGCACTTTCTTTCTTTCAACAAGAATCAGGGGTTTATATTTTGAGGATTTGTTATTGTCATGGAAAAGGTTGGTTGCATATGGTTTATTCTCTACCATCTTCATGAAATGGTTATTTCCTAAATAGCATTTGTACGAAAACATCTTTTTTGAAGGCTGTCAAACTATTGGATCCTTTAATATATTTTGACTGCTTGATATAATATCATCTCAGGGAGCCCCTCAAAGACATGTGAATAATTACATTCTATTTTAGGACTCAACTATTAGTTGTGAACCTCAGTTGGTTGGACCTCAGTACGATTTTCGTTAGGGTACCTCTTCTTTTTCTCCAATTGTTTGTGAAGAATTTTTGTGTCTATATATTCAGTCAAGACTTTGGTTGCACGAAGCGGGAGTAGGGGCGAGGGAGCAAAGGTACCTAGAAGCTCTCAAGGTTTGGAGTGGCTATGTGTATTTTATTTTATATATATTTTTAATTTTAGAGGATTAATATGAAATTGAAACTACTAAAAATGTAATATTTTTAACTTTTGGGGGTTAATATAAAATTACTTAAACTATTTGGGTTACATTGTTATTATACTTTTATAAAAAAATCCTACATCGACTACACCAGTCGATTACTCCACTTGTCTTCCAAGCCCTAGGTTGACACCAAATCTCGCCTCCCTCCCCCTCGTCTCCCTCTCTCTGGTATCTTTTTCTTTGCGTGTCACTCTCTTTCTGTCACTATGTGTCACTCTTTTATTGGTCCAAATGTCTCCTTTAAATCCTAACCATTGAAATGCCCTCTATCTCATCTGATCGTTCAAAACAATCCCCATTCCCGTTGCTTTTTCTCTTGAAGCTAGCCATCTCTATTTCCAGTCATTGGATCAAAATCCAATGGTCCTAAATAGTTTGAAAATGATTCGATGGCTGAGATGTATTTGGACAAAAATCCAACGATCTGTTTTAGCTCTCAAAAAGGTAATGCATTGATGGCTGAAAATTGAGATGACATGTGAGTTTTGTTGTCGAGCACTCAAACCCCAAAACCTCCTTTGCTGTCAAAAAATTCAAACCTTTCTATTCCGAAACCAAGTACAGAGCGCAAACTCTCCCCCCCCTCTCTCTCTCTCTCCCTCTCCCTCTCCCCTCTCTCTCTCTCACTCTCACACACAAAAAAAAAAAAAACCACACCGTTTCTCCCTCATCCAACACCCAAATCAACCATCGCTTGCAATGCCAACTATCCGCCCAACCACGCCCCTTTCCTCCCATAGTCCTATTCTGGTACCCGTGGTTATGGTTAGTAAGTTTTTTTTTGTGTGCACAGAGAGCAACCTGCACATATTTTTTGTTCCTTTCTACTTCTCTTTTCCTTTGTATTTCAATATTTGACTAGTTAATTTTTTTTTGACTTGAATTGATTGATTTTCTTTTCTTATGAACACAAAGGTTATCAGGAACCCTGTGTTTCAAGACCACAAAGGTCTGTTTTAGGGGTTCTTTTGGTCTAAAGTTCCCTTTGGTCTCAACTTATATTTTGATTTCAGTTTTTTTCCTCTCTTCCTGTATGATTTGGTGGCTACGGGTCCTCATCAAAGTTCCCTTGGGTGGTATGATTCCATTTGATGCTTTCTGTACATATCCCTTGATAGAAAAAGATCAATGTTGGTTTTATAGAAATAGGTCAATGTTGGTATGTAATATGTTGAAGATCTCATGTGTTTGTTCATAGTTTTGCTCTAACTATTTTGTTTCTGTTGGAGTTGGTAAGCCAATTGTGTTTCGGAAAGATGCCTTCAATTTGTTTATAAAAATGCATGTTTAAGAGGTTGAGATAGGACTAAATTGTTCTTTATACTCTATATTTAACTTAGTTATTTCATGATTTCCAATACTTCATTTGACAACAATAGGAGCTCCTATTACCCCAATGGTTAGGGAAGAAGACAGGCAAAACCATTAGAAAATAGGCGACTACTAGGTGTTCGACTGAATGCCCAATAATGGATGAAGAGGTAGGAGGTTGCGAGGGCATGTATGGGTAGTCAATTTTCTGAAAACTATTTGTTGGCTGTTGTGGAAAGGGTAAAATGCAATTCCTCAAATTTGTTTTCTTCGTTGACTGATGCGGCTTAATATGTTTGTAGGATATGGATGTTATGAAATTGTGACATTTAAACACTCTAGAAATTTCTACTATTTGAACATAGTTTTGTGATTAAGTGCTGATAACTTCCCCCAGTAATGTATTGCACTTGAATCGATGAACATGTTTTTGTGATGATGTACGATTAAACATTAGAATCCTTGGTTGGTGTTGTGTTTTTTTGATGGTTGTGCTATGGTTGGCATTTGCAGTTCCAAAATTTGTGTCTTCTTAGTTGGTTTTGTTCAAATAATTTTTTTTATTGATTGGAGGGAGGAAAAACCAGATACAATATTTTACATGACTTCATTTCTCGATTTACCAACTAGGACGGTCGGACAGAAGTTTCCCAATTAGGCATTTTGCATACGCTTTGTTAGTGACACTTTATATGTTTCTTTTCCGATGGCTCAATTTTTTATGGGTTCTATTTCGGTTTCCTATGTTTGTAATAGGTTGCCAAATATCTACCACCTCTTGGAAGTCATTATCATCAATGCTATTCTACTTCAAAGCCAACTCTTGAACTTCAAATTATGGTGATTTATGTTCATTGAGTTCCGCTCTTAATGCTTTATTTTTCTTTTATGAGTTGGTGGATTTTCGCGGTTTGTTTTGATTTTGAAGGTTGAATCACAAGTGGAGCTTCAAAGTATCGGCAGGGGGATTTTGTGTAAGTTTTTTTTTTTTTTACCGGTGAAAGTACACAAAGACCCCATCAACTATGTCTTTTTTTTTCTAGAGAGACCCCCTAACGTTTAAAACTGCCCATACAGATCCCCTCAATTATATGAAATGAAAAATTAGCTTACTCCGTTGATGGAATGAGAGGAAATGATGATTCTACCCATGAAAAGTTGCCCACACCGACCCCCTCATCTATAAAAATTGTCCATGTTGATCCCACACTGACCCCCTCTAATTCTGAGGCAGAGATAGATAAGCAGAAAGTGACCATGCAATTGTTCTTTATGCTAATTCATTTTTTCCTTTCCAGGTACAATTGGTGATTTTATGGTTTAGGGGCAAGATTGAAATCACTCTCTAATGCTTTCATCACCAGGACTATGATCATCCTTTTAATGGCTAAAATGATTCCTATCCAATGAATTGCTCCTCTCATCCAACTACTGAAAACAATTCCTCATCCCACTTCAATGTCACCCAAAACTCACTCATTTTGACATAAAGCTCTCTCTGATCAAGACCCTTCTTTTTGCACTTTCTTGCCTAGATCTCCCTTCCCTCTCTCCCTCTCTCTCCTAGCTTCAATTCAAGATACTACAAGTTCATAGGGATCTAAAATTTATTTCATGTTTCAGGTTTTTGTGATAAACCTCTACATGTAGTTTATATGCCAATAACACTCTCACTTCCACCTTATGAAGTTCAGATTGCTCTCATGTGGAAATCACCTAGAAAGTTAGCTACATTTGGTGTGAATCTTTTCCTTTTATAGGTTTTGTCGTTTTGATGTTGGCTGAAGATTTAGCTACCCATTTTGTGAATGTAACTCCTTTGTTCCATTGGTGGATTCGGAGCTTTTTGTCAAATGCAGATTAAGGTTGCGAATGACGAAGCATCTCTAACCTTATCGTCTATAGGAAATGCTAGCAGGAGAGTTGCCTGCTTGACCAAGTGTTATGGTGTACTTTACCTTAACGAGTGTAAATGTGAGAAAGGCAGGAGTTATTTGAGCTTTGATTGTTCCCTTTTTTCTTTCTTTTTTTGGTGGGTTTAGTATGTGATAGTTATGTGAGTGATAGTTATGTGAATGCAGTATTTGGTGGGTTTATTGAAGAGAAAGCGAGTTCACGATTGTGATGAGATAGTTTGGAAGATTCCTGAAATGCGCAATGTAAAGGTAAATAGAGACATTTCTGATTTTGTAAAGTTAATTGTAATTTTCTGAAACATTTAAAATGCATCATAAGAAGACATATATTTGCATTTACTGCAGTGTTCTAAAACTTGGTATTCCTTGCCGAGTACTCACTGAGTACTCGCGCCAAGGTGCCTGGCCAAGGGGACTAATCCCCATTCGGTGGGCATTACTCACTGAGTACTCGACGACTAACGCCGAGTACTCGCTCAAAGGTGCTTGGCTGAGCGAGTATCGAGTAGCGAGTTTTAGAACACTGGCATTTAGTGTTCTTTTATTCGTTGTATAGCTTGGCGGTAAAAGTCGTGGGCAAACATTTAACATACGCAGGACTTTTTATTTTTATAGCTTTAAAGAGAATTTTGTGGAGCCAGATTGCGTTATGGTTATTACGTTCGCTCGCATGTGCCTTCAGGCACAAGAATTTTTAACAAAAAGACTTCCCGAAAAATCAGGAGTTAATCGGTTACCATCTGTTGTCCTCCAGCCTGCTGTTTACGCTGTTGAAGGCGGCTGGTCAATTAGGATTTCAACCATTCCCCGTGTCACCGAGGATGCCAGTGACGAGCCCTAGGTGGAAAGATCTGGAATCCCGACTCCAAGGGTTTTGTACAGGTAACGAAACAAAGCCTTGCTTGAGTTTTATTTTTTGAGGGCTTATACGTATTTGTTGTATCTGTGCATTTTGGTAAATCACACTAATTTTAGTTTTATTTTTCCATCAACTTTTTGTTAATTATTTTGTTTTTGGTATGATTATGTGACTTTATAGTGGTTTGAGCAGAAATCACATTCTGTAATCTCTTATTTGCTTTCTCTGTATCTTTTGATGTCGAGGTTTTTATGTTACTCTTGCCTTGGATGTTCATGTTTTCCCTCCACAGTATGGGTTTTACTCAGTTTTTACTTTTAAAGTCCCATTGCCATTGTTTATTTAGCTTGAAGAGGTACTTAGAATAGAACCGCTTCACGTGCTCTTGAAAGCTAAACTACAAATTTCTGCTAAGTTACCAAACAAGCACAAATGTATCAAAGGAAAATGGTAACTAATCATGTTGTTCTTTCCTTTTACGACCGGTTCGGGTTGGTGGCAAGACATTTTTTGGACCATGTGCTGTAGGGGAAAGAAATCTTCATACATGGTGGGATTATTTGATTTAGGGTTCGTTCCTCTTTCCCAGCCGTGAACATCACCCATTCTGTTCAGTTGCCAATATGAGACTGCATACATAGCCATTTGTTCCTCGATGACTTTGAAAATCCATTTGGAAACTGATTGGATTTGGAAACTGATTGGATTTTCTTTATACAGGTAAGAATTTGTGATACCATAATGAAAATTTTGGTGGAGTCAAGTTGCGTCAGGGCAATTAGCAAGTGCCTTCACGGACAAGAATTCTTAACAAAATGACTTCTCGAAAATTCGTTCACAGGTGGTCAACATAGGGAAGGATAGTTCAATTTTATTGTCATTCAAATGCGTTGCACCGTGCCTTTAGGCACGGGCAATTCCTAGTTCTATATTAACGAACAAATGGTAGACCAACAACGACAGCATTTGTGGATTACTTTTCTGCCTGCCAAACTACTGCTTTTGAAGTCGGTGTAACTAATCATATACCTTGTTTGCTTTGCAGTCCAATATGGAGTCGCCATTTTCTATTCACCACTAGCAAATTGCTTTGTTGCAATTTGCAACAATCCCTTCTTGTGGCTGCTGCAACTAAATCAGGTGGTGTTTTGCCAAATTTTGCTAGAAATGCACAACCACCAGGGACAAATGGTACAACCTTGCCCACCCCAAACTGGCCAAACGTTGGTTTCCAGTTTCCTTGAATGATGACACCGGCTGCTGGAAATAATGTGCTACTGAAATACATGCTGCAGGTAGAATATTTGAAAGTCTTCATTTTTATTGTTTGTATTGAGTCCAAATACTCATTTTATTTCTGCCTTTGAGACAGATGGGAAGCATGGGATTAACATTGCTAGTTGGGACCTTTGTTTCGTTTCCATCAGCCAGGTACTTTCCACTAGGGGTGTCAAATGGGCTGGTTTGGGCCAAAATGGGTAAGTTGTAAGTGGGTTGGGTCTTTAATGGGTCAATGATCAATTATGAGTCTAATTACCCATACCCAACCCAACCCATTTATTTAAAAGCAAACCCGACCCGTCCATTAACCCAGTTACATACTATATACTAAAATGACTAAAATACACATGTACACTAAAATGACCATATTACCCCTGTAAATTTAAAGGACTAAAATACAATGTACACTAAAATTACCATACTATCCCTCTACTACAAAAATGACCAAATTACCTCGGTACCCTAAATTACCATATTGGTCACTCTTAATTACCGAATTGCAGCGTATCCAAGTGGCATTTTTTTTTGTCTTTATTCAAATTTTTTTTGCATTTGTTAGTTTTTTGTCAAATCTTTTAGGATTATTGCTTTGTTATGACGCGAAGAATCTAAAAAGTAAAAAATTACGATCGAAATTCATAATTTTTTTAATAAAAGACGAAAAAATTTGCTTATTTTTGTCTTCATTCAAAAAATTTAGGTACGATCATAATTTTTTACTTTTTAAATTCCTCCTGTCATGTCGAAGTAATAATCCACAAAAAATTAACGAAAAATAAGCAAATGCGAAAAAAATTGAATAAGGACAAAAAAACAAACCACGAACAAGCCAGCTTTCCATTCATAAGTTCAATTTCCATTCGATCAGAATCAAAACTAGCCTGTTGCGAGATGCATATATCTTTTTTTTGTCTTTATTCAATTTTTTTTTCGTATTTGATAGTTTTGCGTCAAACTTTTGTGACTTAGTGATTGGTCTCGTCAAAAAAAATCGAAAAAGTAAAAAATTATGATCGAACTCATAAATTTTTTCAAAAAGACAAGAATAAGTAATTTTTTTTGGTATTATTGACTTATTTATCAAAACGAATCAATAAGTCACAAAAGTTTGACGCAATACAAAAAATACAAAAAAAATTTGAATAAGGACGACAAGGTGGTTTCCCGGCGAGGACGATAAGTTGGCTGGAGCAAAAACTGGTGGTTTTTTGGTGGATGATTTTCGACGGGGATCCATTCAAGATTGACGGCATCGTCTTCTTTCGCTAACCGATTTTCTTGGACTGAACCATTCGGGTTCTTTTTCTTCTTCTTCTTCTTCTTCTCCTCTTCTTCTCTCCATTGGATTTTTGTCTAACTGAAACAAATTGGAGGGAGATCGAAGGGTTTAAAAGTGGTTTAGAACAAGATAAGTACGTGTAGAAAGAGATTTGGTCAGGAAGAGTTTACACCTACCTATAACTCCGAAAGATTCTTCAGAGGAAAAATAGGGATGAATTGATGAGAGAGAGAGAGACCACGCGAAATTTGAAATTTGGTAAAGAGGGGAATTTTTAGTGGGTTACTTTCATGACCCATTGGGTCATTTAAGTTGACCCAATTGATACCCAATTAAGACCCATCTAATAATGGGTTAGTTGGGTTTGGACCCATTTTTACCCAACTAATAAATGGGTTGGGTTGGGTCTATTTTTTAATTGATGGGTCCATTTTTTAATTGATGGGTCCGAGTTTGTTAATGGGTCTGGGTTTAATTTGCCACCCCTACTTTCCACTATCTTTCAAGGGTCACATTGATGTCTTTATTAACCAGATGTTTGATGAATCACATATGCTTTTTAGAATTTGAAAATGATTTTTATGTGATTGATTGATCATGCTTCGTATTTCATCATAACTCATTACCGGTGTTAATGTTTGTTGTGGAATCTACTTTTCCATGGAAATGCTTCTAAAGTTCCACAAGCTAGCGGCAATACTTGTCTTCACATCTTGTATAGCAATTCACATTTTACATCATGAAGTCAAAGAAATATCTCAAGGAAAAGAAGTATTCTGTTATGTCCTTGTATCCTTGATATGAAAACTACATAAATCTGACATAGAGATATACATGATATACCCTTACCTGACACCTTTCCACAGTCCATGTATTGCAGATATCCTGTGCATTTGCATGGAATATTCAAGTTTATCCCTTGCCCTTTTCTCCTTTGCAGCATTTATAATATGAGGCAAAATGCTTTTGAAATTTATTGTAAGAGAAAAATCCGTTGACTGTGGCACCTGCTGGAACAAATAAAACACCATCAGCATCCCCCATCTCATCTTCTGGTGTACAAAAGGATATGATTTCTCTTTATTGGCACCGGTTTTTCTCAAAATCCTGAGATGCTGCTGCAACAAATTGTCATAGCATGCTGAAGGAATCCATTTACAGAAAGCTAGCATTTTGAAGGTCCTTCCTATGTGCACACTATTTGTATTTTGTAGAGGCGGCACTTCTCTGTTTTCCTTATTCTTTGGTCTTCATTTCAAACCTCTATCTTACCCTTTCCCCATCATAATTGAGTTGCTTCTCTTTTGCTAATCTCTTATTGTGGTTCAGCTCTATATTTTGTTTAAATGTATAAGTGTTCTAGCTTGACTTAACTTTCTCTTGGTTCTTTATAATTGGGCGTCATCCGGTTAATAACATGAGAATTGAAGTATTTTCTTCTGCAAACTTCACTACGGAGGCAGAAAATGCTATTCTTGATGCGCTATCATGCTGATGTCACGGAGGCGTATGCACAACATTTGTTGGTCACGTTCTCTCTTAGTCTCCCAGCCTTTTTTTTTGAGACATAAAGTTATGCCCGTGCCTTATTCTTTTACTGCTGCAGCCTTTGCATGATTATCACCACCACCCATCTATTGATTCTATTCCCTGCCATAAATGCTATTAGTTTCTATTCTCCAGTGGTTTGAATCCTTGCGCTTCACTTCGTTCTGAATCAAGAAATGCAACTTGGATGCTCTTAGAGGGTATAGAAAAAAGAGTGAGTTAGCATAAACAAAAGAAGTATTCAAAATCTTAGCTGGTAGTAAAGGACCCTAAGTTGCTATATGCTGGTGAGGAAGTCAGGCTATTATGGATGCCATAGTCCAGTACTGTAGTCTGGTGCTAACTTCGATGCGTCTGCGAAGGACTTTGACTCTTGAACACTGTCTTTCTCTGCAAATTCCTAACTAATTCCCAGAGGGCCTTCGCAAACAATAGAAAGTAAAGAAAGATTTTCATTTATTGTTGCACAAATTGTTGGTTCGGTTTTATATTGGTAGTTACCTTTTGTTGCTCTTTCTCTTGCTTGTTTTTGGCCTTTGGATATATATAATATTGGAGGTCTTGGCCCTTCTGATTGGTTCGTCATGATTGAAGGCCCCCGCCTCCTTTAAGAAACATAATTTCTATTGTTACCAACTTGCTATTCTTTCTCCTTAGCATGTAGCCTTTAATTTATGTACATTTGACTAATTGACTCTGTTTTTTTTATTTTTTGTCATCCTCAGATACTGGAAGGGCTTCTTAAATTGCCAGAGAATACGGAATGTGCTGAATGCAAATGCAAGTTTCTGGAAACTATGAAAAATAACGAAATCGATAGCAAAATTATGTTGTTCGTCTTATGTAGGTGTGTGAAACCACTTATGTCTTGCAATACGAGCAGAAGAATCACGAATACTGGGCCGGAAACTATACTTAGAATATAAAGAACGATGACCTGTTGTTTGGTGTCAATTCCTTACCTGTGAAGTATCTACATGCTATTGATTGAAAATAACTACTATCTATTTTTATTTTTGAATATTGTATTGACTCATTTTTCATGCAGAGGTCCACGGTGGGCTAGTGTTAATCTTGGCATCTTCATATGCATGCAATGTTCTGGAATCCACAGAAGTCTTGGAGTCCACATATTGAAGGTGATAGTTTGTGCATTGGTACCATTGAGAAATTTGTCTCTCAGTTGGGTCCTTTAAAAGCCATTTTATGCATCTTTATTAATGGTTTCTTTCACATGTGAGATCTGCTACCCTGGACACATGGCTTCCTGAACAGGTTGCATTTATTCAGTGTAAGCTTCTCTTGAATACATGAGCTCAACTCGTTTGTTCAATGTCGGTCCAAGATTAGGAAAAATAGCTGTTGTTGATAGTATAATTCCCATATGCAGCAATGGGGAATGAGAAGTCAAATAGCTATTGGGAAGCAGAGCTCGTGCTAAGTATGTTTTTTACCTTCTATTACACTATTCACCTTGGCAAAAGACATATATTTCATATTTCCATTTGACCAAAAAAATAAATAATAAATTGCTGCTGTCTTACTATAACTGTTCAGCGTTAAGAGGAAAAGTCCTGTAATGTTTTAATTAAGGTATGAAGATAAGGTTGGTTTCCTGGGCAACTTCCATCAGCCCATCGGAGTTATGGCCGCAATGAGTTCACAGTTTATGTTGACAATCTACCCAACAGCTGCGGGGTTCCATGTTTCAAATTGGTATTCTCTCAATACGGTGTCATTGACGAGGCAATCTTACCACACAGAAGGAGCAGGAGAACAGGAACAGATTTGGGTTCGTTAGATATCGGAATCGGAGAGATGCTAGTTTAGCCGTGGCCAATGCAAATGGGCTACATTTTGGTGGCCTGATTATTATCGTGGAAATGGCAAGGTATGACAGTGGAACCAATTGTAGTGGAGCTATGTGAGTTTGTACTGGTTTTCAGATCTGAGATGATGCTAGGGATCAAAGAGCTAAGTTTTCTCAATTTCAGGAAGAGTTCAGGCCATCAAGAGCTAAGCCAAGGTCTACCTCAGTTCCTCAACCTAATTTCCATACTGTTTCTAGCATGATCCCTAATCAGGAGAATTGTAAGGAGATTGAGAAAAGGGTTACATTAAATCTTCAACCTACTGCCTCGGGTTGGTTGATGACGAGTGCTATTGCTAGGCTTTTAGAAATCACTACGACTGAAATAGTACAGCAAGCTTTTGAGGATCTTAATTTTCAAGATGTTTCCGTCAAATCGCTGGGTGGGATGGTCTTAATCGTTACCGTTCAGTCCAAAGAAGATAGATTAGAGGCTTTAACAAACCCTAAGATCTTGGGTTGGTTCAAATCTCTCAAACCATGGAATGGGGAACCTAGTGGGAAACCAAGACTAGTGTGGCTCAAATGTAGAGGTATCCCACTTAATTTTTGGAACTTGTCTAGCTTTAAACATATCAGAGAAATTTGGGAAGATTTTATTACACTTGATCGGGAGAGGTTGATAGAGGAATCCTATGATGGGGTGAGAATGATGATTACAATGGAGAATGTCAATCATATTGATGAATGGATCAATATTACTGTAAGAGGTAGAAATTACAGTGTAAGGGTTTGGGAAAAGGATTGTGATGATCCTTTCAATGAGAAACATATACGTGATTGGATCAAAAGCCACATTTCTACTCCGGCGACAAAACCTAAGTCCAGTATGGTGGCCTCCGGAAATGAAGACGACTTGGCAGTCAGAGAAGATCTGGACCAATCAACATTGGCTGAGGTGGATACACAGTTAGCAGACAATGCAGTTATGAAAGAGGACTTGCCAACCACTTTACTGGTCAAGGTTGGTAGCTCAAGAAATGTGATTGTTCCAAGGAATGCTATTATTATTTCGAACGCTTTAGTCCAAGAAGTTGAAGAGTCTAATGTGGGTGATACTCTGGATAATAGCAACTAACCAATAGGAATCAATGATCAACAAGTGGACCGGAGGAGCACCTATTTGGAACAAACTGATGACACTCATGATCAAGGTCATATTCCAATCCCTGAAGTCCAAATAGTGCAGGAAGCTGTGACTGATGAGCAAATGGATACCAATGCTCAAGTAAATGCCAAACCTAAGGAGATTAGAGTTAAAAAGAGAAGACAAATGTTTGAAGTACTTGACTCTGGGGGTGTGGCCAGCAGATTGGGCACAGGGAAAGAGAATCGTGCTATCATTCAGGGGCCTCTCAACCAAAGTGAAGAATCAGGCTCGATTAATTCAGAGGATATTCTTCACAGAAGTCAAGCTATCATCGAGAGCTTTAAGGAAGCAGTTGCAACGAGTAAGAAATTGGGGGTTATCCACCATGAAAGTGACGACGAGTTGGTAAAAAGGATGGTACAATTTAAAATTGAGGAACAAAAAAACGGATATCAGGCTTTAAGAAGGAATTGAAGAGGTTGAGAAGGAATTGAAGAGGTTGAGGTCAGTAATGAAGCTGGTGTCGTGGAATATCATCAGGGGTTTGTCAAGTGATATGAAGAAGAGGAGTGCCAGAAAGTTAGTGGAGTTGATCCAAGAATCCAAATTAGAGACGGTTGACAAATTTCTTGTTCAAAGATTGTGGTATGATGCTGAATTTGAGGTTGCAGTTGTGGGGGCAGAAGGATTATCTGGGGTATTGTCTCAATCTGGAACAGAAACTTTTTCAAAGTGGAGGAGATCATCACTAACAAATATTTTATCTTCACCAGAGGCATTGCTAGATAAAATTGCTACAGAAGCTGAACTTGTTAAAAGAAACTTTCTTGATCCTGAGAATGGTGATCTTGGATTATGCCCCTTTAGTCTTGCAAACCTATATCATCTCCTTTGTTGGTGGTTTTTAAACAAGTTTAAATATATGGAGCAAGGATTGGGAAATTTGTTTTTATACAATCATTTGGTCCATTTGGATAGAGAGAAACCATATTATTTTCAGAAACAAGATTTATGAGGAGGGGATACTGGTGGATAACATCAAGACAAAGATTGCATACAATCATTTGGTCCATTTGGATAGAGAGAAACCATATTATTTTCAGAAACAAGATTTATGAGGAGGGGATAATGGTGGATAACATCAAGACAAAGATTGCTATGTGGTGCCTTTGCTGCAGTAGATGATGGGATTTTAGGATCTTTGATACTGCTTTCTCTAGTCATGACTGATGTTTTGAGGTTTGCAATCGAGTATTGGGACTTTTGTTCTTTGATATTGCTACCTTTCTGCTATTATCAAGTCTGATATTGTGTGGTCCTGGCGTGGTTGCTATGATGGCAGATTCGAACTAGTACTGATGATGCTATAGATGTTTGGGATTTCTTTTCCTTTGATATAGCTCTTTCCATACATGGTGTTTGGGGGGCAATAGAAGATTGGGATTCTTGTCCTTCGATTCTGCGTCCTCTCTCTCTCTCTCTCTCTCTCTGCTTTTATCAAGTCTGCTGTTGAAGCTGCTTGTTCACAGTTCTATAGTGGGTCCAGCTCTAATGTATCTTGTTTTATTCATGGCTCATAGTTCTATCGTTGGGTACTGCTCTAATAGGTGAAGTCCGCTATGATCAACTCTTTGATTTATGATGAATCCATAGGGTCATTTGCTGCTGGGGTTTCAGTTGCTGTGAGGAGTAGTGTGAAGATCATAAAGTCGTCAATGTGCTCATGTTTATCATGCAAGGTTATCGACCAGTTTTGTATTCCCTTGTGTGTTTTGGGGTTCTTGCTGCCGTGTATGGTTTTTGTGGAACTTTGTTTTCGGTTGGCCTCTAGCCAACTTCTTCCTTTGGTGGTGCGTGGCATATGATTGTCCTCGATCTAGGTGCCAACATAGTTGGGATGTAGATCGTTGGCTGTGATGCCTTTTTTTCCGTTTCCTATTAATCTTTGTAACTTCCGTTCGTTGATTAATAAAATTTTCTTTGCCGATAAAAAAAAAAAATTTGGCACGTGCATCTAACGTATCTTTAATCCGTCACTGGCTTTATTATGAAACTTTACAGGTTTTGCAGTACTACCTGTACCAACTTATTGAGGATCCATCAAGGTCTAAGCTAACTCTAGAATCATTAATTACATCACTATTTTCGGTCAAGTAAGTCATTTGTCCCGATACAAGTTAAGCAAACTTGGCATATCTATGTATGAATTCTCATCTGCCTTTTTCTTTTTCTCATGTTGAACAGGCTGACAAGCACTTGCAAAGAACTGTAATTGAAGGCTCCCTTAATTCTTTTCTTATGCAAGTCTACATCTTCTTGGTCTGACTTTTTTTCCCTCCCAAATAACTTTGGATATGTAGGTTGAACTCCTCCAAAAAAACAATGTCAGGGTTGTTATCCGCGATGAGTAATAACTCAATGCCATTCGTATTCGTGAAATAAGTCCACCAATTGAGTCTTTTATCTTATCATTTCCTCATATTGTTCTTCTCCACCTTACCATGTACATGTTATCTGTTTGCTGAAAGGAAAAACGTAGGGTTGAAGCTATAGCTGCGGAAAAACTAAAAGCAAACCATATGGGAAAACAAAAACAAAAGGCTACAAGTGCGGATAAGCAGAAAGATAATGCCTTGGTACAAATCTTCAGCCAACTTTTACTTCCGGGATATGGTATTTATTTGTGAAAATTTTAATTCAAGCCCCCTTTATGCTTTTCTCATTTAGTCTACATCTTTTTTCATATAACTTCTTTAACCTCTCACAAATCACCTTGTAGGTTGAACTTCGTCAATGTAGAAATGGTGGAGTTGTGATCCGCGATGAGTTGGAACTTCGTATTTGTCAAGTACGCCCACAATAAGTACCTCTGGGCTTGATATTAAAGAATCATATTTTAATTATCCGTATAGAGTTTTCTCTGCTTAGTTGTTTGGTTTTATTTTATTCAATTGAGTCCTTATTGATTCTCTATCAAAGTTGGTATAAGTTTGAGTCGGTTTAGTATTGTGAACTACTTCCTCCATAGTCAATTTTTTTTTTTACCATTTGTTAGACATTTCTTAATGCATGTTACCTAGTTGTTTAAAGGAGAAACGAAATTCCGAAGCAAAAGTTGCAGAAAAACTTAAGGCAGACTCTATTGGCAAGGGGAAACAAAAGTCTACATGTGCGAACAAGTAAAAGAAAATGCCTCGGTACGACTCTCCTTACATTTCTTGAAGTCTTTTTTTCATAAAGAGATACTAAGAATTGTCGTGCCTTAAAGAGATTTAGCAAGTAAACCCCATCAGAAGTTGAATATGAAGTTTACATTATACTAGAGACTCTACTGAATGTCTGTCCAAATTTATATCACATTAGAAGTTATCTAAGTTATCTACATGTCCAAATTTACTCTTCTCCTTCAATCCATACCTTCTTGGTGTAATTTTTTTGACCTCTCAATTCAACTTCCATGCATAGGGTGATCTTCTTCATCACAAAAATGGAGTTGTAATCCGTGATGACCTGCAGATTCGTATTTGTGAGGTATATCCCCCAACTAAATTTGTTTTCTTATCATATTTTTAAACATTACTGATGCATGTCACCTTTTTCAATAGGAGAAAAGAAGGGCAGATGCAATCGATGTGGAAAAACTGAAGGGAACCTCTATGGGAAAGGGAAAACAGAATGCACCATATGCAAACAGCGGCCAAGAAAATTCCATGGTACGACTTTTTAAAATTTAATTGAAGTTTGTTGTAGACTCGTAGAATTTATAGTGAATAAACTCCATAAACAATAAAAAAAAATGAACGATTATCATGTTTTGCTGTATTTGTGGATTATCATTTAGCACTAAGATTTCATTACAAGTCTCATATTATAGGCACTCAATGAGAATGTTATCATGTTTTGCTGTATTTATGGATTATCATTTAGCACTAAGATTTCATAACAAGTCTCATATTAAGATTTCATAACAAGTCTCATATTATAGGCACTCAATGATAATGTTATCATGTTTTGCTGTATTTATGGACTATCATTTAGCACTAAGATTTCATAACAAGTCTCATATTATAGGCACTCAATGATAATGTTATATCCAAAGCAACATTAGCCAAATAGGCGCGACGAGATCGAGAAAAGAGAGGAAAAGAAAATGCCTCGGTATGACTCTCCTTACATTAATTCTTGATGTTTCTTTTCATAGAGATACTAGGAATTGCCTGTGCCTAAAGAGATTTAGCAACTAAACCCATCATAAGTTGAATGGAAAGTTTACAATATACTAGAGATTCTACTGAATGTTTGTCCAAATAGAAGTCATCTATAGTTGTTTATTTTCGTTTTGATCAATCACAATGGAAGTCATCTATAGTTGTTTCTATCTATCGTCCATATACTTTTACTTAATAATCCGTAGATTCTTGGTGTAACTTTTTTGACCTCTCAATTCAACTTCCATGCAAAACAAGTCTCATATTATAGGCACTCAATGATAATATTATATCGAATTTATCATTAGCCCAACGTGTGCGGCGAGATCGAGAAAAGAGATTGAAACAATGCACTGCGATTCCCCTTGGACAACGCTTAGGAGTAGACCTTCCACAAAAGCAATAATGTCTTCAATCAGTACAACAGATAACCTCTTTTTGCACAACCAATTGTCGGCATACTTGCTTGGAACAATGAACAGTTTCTACCAATGTGACTGAGCCTGCACAAAAGCGTCAAAGGGTTACGCATATTGTTTCTACCAATTTGGCTAACATAGTGACTGAGCCGGGATCCTACTTGCTTGGAACAAGGAACAGTTCCACATGTTCGATGTCCTTGCCAAGCACATCGTCCACTCCACAAAGAAACTGGTAAAACATGCTTAATTTTTTTAAGATAATATCCTTAAATTTACTATTGGAACACCCTCAAATTGGTTATGTGAATCACAATATTTGTAGATCAACTCTTACAAGCCAAATTGTCCAAGAGGATATTTCTTGCGGTGTTGACATTAAAGATATCCCTACGAGTTCAAAAGTTCATACTCTTACACATATAATTTTAGGTAGGCATTATCTTGGCAAGATGGACATTCTATGTTCTCAATGTTCAGCCTTACATTGGATGGACGAAAAGTTGGTACAATCTTCTAAAAAGAATCCCTTATTCGGAACTTGCTGCCTGCATGGAACAATAAGGCTACATTTGCTTTCTACACCCTCTCCACCTCTTAACATATTGTGGTGCATGCTTTGAACTAGTACATAGAAGTTGATACTCAAACATTTTGGAGAGTTATGGAAAGGAAGTTTAAGCCTCTTAAATACTAGAGGAGTCTAAGCTTTTTGTAAAGACCCGTGTTTTTCGAAAATTAGTAAAAAGGTTTATTAATGATTATAATGGAGGAAAATATGTGATTTATTGAGTTTAAATGAGTTGGGGTGAATGTGGGAAGATTGTTTGTGGAGGGGTGCATGTGCAATATATGAATATGTGAGTATATATGTGTGTGGGTGTGTGTGTAGAAGAAAAAAATCCCCTTCTCCTTTTTTTTTCTCTCCCGACGTCTCTCTATCTCTTCTCTCTTCTCTCTCTCTCACACCCTCACTCAAAAATTCCACTCCAAGTTCAAAACCCACCAAGATCTTCACCAAATCATCATCCTCTCAAGCTCTCGACCTCGGGTTTCGTTGAAGTAAGTTCGGAGAGGAGTATTCTCGAAGGATTTCGAATTTCAAGGCTAGGGTTCGATCAATCTCGTTGGGTTTCGCTCTCGAAGTCGAGGTAGGGATTTCTTACTCTCTCTACATGTTTATGAGTTGG
>BPLS01000263.1:298158-369389 GCA_019656275.1 Rhododendron kiyosumense
AGTTCCAAAAAACAGGAAACAAGAGCCAAATACCTGTCAGCACAACCAATGTCAGAAAAAAGGACTCACCGGAGTCAGAGAAAGACTCGCCGGAGGCTAGCCAGTGTCCGGCAATGATCGACGTGGGCTGGGTAAAGACAACTCAGTCCAAACCAGAGAAAACAAACCTGACCCAGTTCAATCCGATAGCAAACAGTGAAAAACGGACCTGACCTAGTTCAATCCGACAGTAAACAATGGTTGTCGGACGTTGTATGGTGGTCGCCGGAGATCAGCAATGGTTGAGGATGACTGGCGAGGACTGGCGAGTGGCCTACGTGGACGTGTGGAACTGTCAGATGTCCAACAATGGTGTATCGTTCTACACCGAGAGAAACAAGGGGAATAGAGCCTACTGGATCTTCGTTGTAGCCATGGTCATGAGTCAGAATAGCGTCACGGAGGTCGGCGACTACAGCTGTTGGTTCGTTGATGATAAGATCAACTAGAACAACCCCTAGGTTTGTCGTCTATGGCTCTGATACCATGAAGAGTTAAACGCCAGTATTGAGATCTAAAAAGTAAGGGTTTATTTCTCATTATGTTATACTTATACAAATGTAAAAGAGTAATTACACATTAGTCCCTTATCTCCTAATCGACTTACATAAGAGATGTAAACTACAACTAATTACATATAAACCCATAACTTAACAAGGACGTTGATGGGGATGCGCGACGGATTTGCAACAGGGATGGCCGTCGGAGGATGGGAGACGGTTTGTGAGATAGATCTGTTTTGAATTTGGTGATAATGGAAAGGAGTTTCATCCCCTATAGGAATAGTTGCACTAGATAAGGAAATCCTAAAAATTTGCCGAAATTTTAGGAATTAGATGACCACTGATCGCGGGTTCTTTTGTGGGTACGAGAGGCATTATTTTCCAATTTCAAATTTTGGTATATATATATATAAGGGCACTTCAGGAATTAAAAAAGAGTGAGGATGAAAACATAAGTGCCAAAATTGAGCAGGATGAAAACTTAAAGAGAGTGGGTTTTGAGGATGATTATTTAAGTATCCCAATAATTTACCATGTCAACATAAATTTGGCATTTGTGGGAACAACAAAATAATCCATTAATCCAATTAACGATTCATCCGATAAGTCTTAACGGTGTTCTCAATCCAATCTCCAACAACAATGGGAACCACAACCAAAATCAATAGTACAAAGTGCCAGTGAATAAATATCTCAAAATTGGATCCAATATCGAATCTTAGGGTCACCACGAGTAGGCAGCCCGTGGAACTTTTCCCAAAGAACGATCCGGTCAATAACAACCATTGAGCATTAGGGTCACCGGTCTAATTCGGTCTCTTCCCTTATTGCCAGAGTCACCCGCACACAGAGGATTAATTTCCCTGGACTTCAAAAATATGTTCCTATCAATATCCACAAAGTTCTCACCAAAAGATTATTTGAACAACAAATGGTTTCACCGATACCGCATGCCAATTTAATATAATCAAATATAAACAATGTGTTTCCAATTTCAATAGTAAATTTCTCAAAACAACAATTTAAGGGACACAGGGAAGTTCGAAAGTACATAACATGCTTAACCACACACCTGGGTCAAAAAATAGTGCAACTCGAACACGCTAAAAGATACTAACCTGAACCAAAGAGCAATACAAAATGACTAACTCATTCAAAGTTTAGAACTGACTCGACAAACTAATAATATAAGATACTATTAAACTTCTTAATCTCACCCAAATCCTAAATTATTATAACAACAGTAGCCACCAAATTACTAAACCTTATTTTCAACTCCAAACCTTCAATAATCACCGATCTACAAATCCCAAACTCCATGCACCCAATCCACGTGCAAACTCCACACCTCCTGATTCCATTCCAAACCTCCACCGCCCCATATGAATCGGATTAAAAGAAAACGATTGGTGCCAAAAGAATGGAACTCGATTAACCTCTCGGTAATTCCATTGTTATATACCTTCCAAAGGTCAAACTTTACCCCAGCCCATGAACAACAAATGATGGAAAAAGGAACAAGATCACTTACCCGATTGATCACCAAACCGCCACACCTTTGACTGCAGTCTCTCTCTCTCTCTCTCTCTCTCTCTCTCTCTCTCTCACCCAAAGTTCTCTCAACTTCTTTTCTCAAACGCTCTGTCCAAATAAAACCCTACACCGTGAAAATATCTCCTAACCTTGTAAAACTACCCACTACTCTCTATATTATAGGTAATTAATTAATTAATTAGAATTAGAGAGAACGTAACACCATTTCTAAAATTACCATCATGTACCACCACTTTACCCAAAATCATTCTCATACTCCCAAGATTAGAATCGTGTCAATATTACCCATAGAACGTGCAAAATAATTAATTAATTAGGACCCAACCATAACACTCCAATAATAAATGGCAGCGTAATTAATTAAATAAATAAAATGCTAGGCCGTAACATGTACTATTGGTGTGGTTCATTAGTTGTATTATGGGCGTGATTCATTAGTTATACTATTGGTGTGATTCTGTTTAGTTCATTTGTCTTGCAAATGTACGGTATATGGCTATCTTTATCTATTTAGTTCATTTGTTCAAGATGTTTCTCCCACATGAAAGAGGGTTTTTTTTTTTTCACAGATTGTGGTGATGTAAATGTGCTTTTTGGTATGTGTAGTATCTTAATGAATTTCACAGATTACCAGTTTTTGGACTTATTGCCTATTACCTGTTTGAATAAGTGATTCAATGAGCAATTCCCTGTATTCTTATTCTTTTCTACCTTGACCGCCACCTTCAAAGAATGTGGCTATTATAGGTGATAGCAAAATACACTAGCTATTTTTTCTTTGTTCATGTGAGGATGTTATGGTACTACCTTCGTTTTACCTCTGTTGGCCTTACTCTCACCTTGAAAATACATGCTTAAGTTGGTTGTGTTTCTGTCGATATAAATGGAAAGATGAAAGACTTTGAAGCTAAGGGGTTTGAATAACACCACTTGGGTGAGTGTCTGATTTCTTGTTTCACATGAGAGGCATTTACTGATGTTGTATTCCTTGGGTGTTCCGGGCTGCACATACTTTCTTCTTTATTGTTTACAAAGCTTGCTAAAAAACCATATATATTGGTGCACTAATGAATTCTCCAAGAGATTGATAATATGTTGTTGTCTAGCTTAGTTTATGTTGGGTAACTTGGTTTACGCTATCTTTGACTGTGCTTTTTTAACATGCAAGCTTTTTCTTATCGAAGTGCATGCTTTTTTAACACGCAAGCATTTTTGAACTCCTACTTTGTTTCCCTTCGGAGGGAACTGATTTCTCCTATTTCGGGCAAGAGTCATGGATTTGTCTCTTTTAATGCCCCCAGAATTTGTTGTTGTCTAGCTTGGTTTATGTTGGGTAACTTGGTTTACGCTATCTTTGAATGTGCTTTTTTAACATGCGTGCTTTTTTGAGCTCCTACTTTGTTTTCCTCCGGATGGATGTGATTTCTCCTATTTTGGAAAAGAGTCATGGATCTGTCTTTTATAATGCCCTTAAAATTTTCATGTATTCAGTTAATATTTTCTCAATTTTTGAACTAGGCAAACAAAAGAAAGTTATAACTCATGAATGAAGGAGAGACTGGGTATGAACGGAAGTAGACGGAGTCAACAAAATCCGTTATTTTCCTTCACGGTAAGGTATGGGCATTATAAGATGACATTATAATTGCGACACTTAATTAACATTTGTGGTGGGATGAAGAGCTGGATGGGGTGCCCATGATGTGAATCAAAGATGGATGGGATGCCCGTGATGTGAATCTCAAGCAAACATTGACTACCATTGTCAATCTTGCCAAATCAACGCAGTTTGCCATGGACCTCATCCGTTTGAGCTTGGGTATATTCTTAATCCCTTATATCTTTTGTGGGTGCTTATTTGTTGTGGACTTTGTTCCTCTTTTGGTTGGATTGTATTGTTTGAGTTGATCTAGGTAAGAATGTGATCAGATCATTAGAAGACCTACACATCGATTTCCCTCGCTCTCTCAGAATATAACTAAAAGATAATGTACGTTATTGCTTTGTGGCATGGAAGGATAAAAAATTATGTAATGAGCTTCTTTCAACAAAGTAAGACAATTGTCAATTAACTACATAATAGGGTGTTGAGTCTCCCTTGCAGGGCATGTGTCTTGACTCCTATCGTACTTATGTGGAGAAATAACCTACCAAGATTGATCTTTTAGGGAGCTTTGCTATATGTAATGCATGTGTTATATGAAATGAATTGGTGGAATTAGACTGCGTTGGTTTCATTTCAGTATATTATCGTATTTTTCTTTAATTCGTTTGCTGAAATTTGTTTAAGGGTTATCAACTACGGTAACCAACCACCCCAAAGTCAGCACTTGTAGGTGGTTCTCTTGCATCATTCCAACTCAATACTTTCTCCCTCAGCATCCTGGTTGTCCTTATCAGCTTCAGCAGCCTTGTTTGTAGCATCATCGACGACCTCTGCTTTGACACTGGCATGTAAGAAATATTTTATGGCCCACCTAGTCACATGTGTGATTATAGTTAGTTGCCCACTTACATTATATGTAGTGGTGGTTTCAAAAGCTTTTGGCTTTCCACTATCTCCATAAGTGTGTTTCCATGATGGAGGGAAACTATAAGGTTTCTTGAAGAAGATTAAGGGTCCCCAACCTAGCATCTATATAAGCCTATGATATCCATCAATCAAGGTAACTCAAGACATGCATAGGTTAGAAGACACCTAGATCTAATACGTGCGTATTCGGTGTTCAACTTGAACAACAATGGTTAGAGGTTAGTTCGATCCTATTTCCGCTGCGTATATCGGTATGGTATTATTTATCTTACATGTGGTATCAAAGCCACCCTCTCGCTCATGTTGTTCAGTAATTCATTTCTATTTATTTCATGCTCGTTATTAATAACTACGGTATCTTGCATGGTTTGAGAAATCCATGGATTTACTTCTTTCTGTTTCGATCCAGTGCGGATTCATTCAAATAGATTGATCTTTATTTAAACATGCATGTCAGTTAATAAATGGTAACTCAATCACATGCTTTGCTCCACCAATAAAGAAGATTTTGGGCATGGCTCTTATATGCTTTTTGGTATGTGATTATGTTTCCACCCCTATCATGTTTTGATTTCAGTCATCAGACATTTTAATCCCTTACGGTGGAATAAATTTAGTTAGCTTCTGATCACATCCATTTCTGTTCATTGTTCCTATTTGTTGATACTTGTATGATAAACCTATCATCTACCCAATCAGTTTATATTTTAGATGGGTATACAAGATGGTTTCTTATAACGAAATGGATTTGGTGTTTTGGCATGATGGGGTGCCTTCTATTTTTGGATATGATCGGTCTAAGAGAAAAGAAGTGGGGCTTCTATTGTGACTTCTTTCTCTTGATACTGTAATACATACAGCCATAAGTTTATATCCAAGTTTAACACATACAGAAACTATTTTGGAGATGTGTGTAGCATCTAACGTTACGTTTTTCCCTATAGTTGACTTGATTCAAGCTTTATCAATCGTGTCTACTATTATTATGAGATATGAGGCTGTCATATGATTTTTGCGGATAGTAAACTTGATAGCCGATCGTGAGGCTTATGACATATTATGTTTGTCCGACAAAATTTGGTTGATGTCTTTTGGACTGACTTGGACGTCATAATATTTCGAGATTAGCCACAGCATCATGAAATATTATGGTGTTCATATTAAGAATTATCACGTGGATAGCCATTGGGCTATATATGTTGGTGTTGTATGGCATCTACCATTAAGTTTGAATTAATAAGATTAATTATTTTTACCCACAGGAGAATAATTAATTTTATTAGTTTGTTTGGGACAAAATTGAAAATTCCACATCAACACAGAAGTTTTCTCCCACTATTATGCATTTTATGTTGATGTTCGAATTTGCTAGTCTTCTTATTGCAGTGAAGTAGATTCAGTGCATGTTGCAGTCTTTGCCCACAGGAATGTTTGAATTTACCTTGTTTAAGTTAAAGATTAGCATAAAAATTGAAGTTAAATCATGAAAATAAAACTCAGTCCTACGAGGAGGTTGTTATTTTTGTGATTTAAGTTGAGTAAGATGATCAGTGAAAGTCGAGAATAAATTTTCCAATGCCCACATGTACAGATAATTTGTTCTCATTATTTTGATCATTTATCTTATTTATACAGTGTTATGTAAATTCATGCGTGATGCACCTCTACCCACAGGAAGGTTAGAATTTACAAGCAAATTGAGGGTCATTATTTCTTGGTTGTTGCAGCCATTCATACTACTTATAAGGTTGCTTCTTACATTCCGCTATGAAGTTGCGGGAATTATATTGACTATCTAGAAATTCATTTTTCTCCGATGCAGGGATCATGATTTTGCGTTATGTGAATGAAGCGTGTATAATCACATAATCAAGTGCGCAAAATAAAAGTTGAACATTAATAATGGGAGAGGTTTAACCCTTTAAGATTAATGTTCCAAGTAATATCCATTTGGAGTTCTTTCTCTATACTAGTGGTTTAAGGACTCTTTGAAGATCTAGTATAGTTTTGGTTTGGATAGCATCGAGAAAAGAGTTCTACCCAAAAATAAAATAAAATAGTAGCAGTAGTAGTCATTTTGCTTATAAATAGAGAAAAAGTATACTCCATAAGATTAGTAGGAGTATTCATATACATTTTTCTGGGCTAAATGGATATTGGTCAAGGGTTTACTAGATCGATATCCAGGTGAGCATGACTTCTAGAAGGCTCTACAAATAAAGGTTATGAGGTACTTATAAAGAACCAAGAATTTTTAACTTGATTTACATGCATCTCGATCATGTTTTATATAAGTTGCTATTTTCTATGACTGTATAAATTAGTGGGAGCTGTGCATAAAACTAGATAGCATGTAATTAAGGGTCTCAGGTTGTCGATATCATATTGAGACCATTACTAAGTTTTTTCGGCTATAGTTTCTTCTCTATAATACAGATAAAGGCCGAATAAAGAATATCGACGCCAAGTACCTCGTAAGGAGAGAGATTGATCATAAACACAATCTGTGTCCATTGAGCATAAAGTCTAGAGCTAATTTTTGCCGGCCAAACAGTATATGTCATGTAGTGAATATATGACATGTTAGCTCATTTTATAATGTTTTCTCTCATTTGTTGCTCACTTCGAATTTGGACACACTATGAGTGTTCTTAGAGAACGGAGACGTACATGTGCACATAAGGTAAAAAGTACGTATAAAGTTTATCCGTTGGGATAAAAAAGAGGACCCTAAATGACTACTCGTTAGTTATTTATCAAGTTTATCTTATTCGGTATTGTTCGGTACTCGTTGGAAAGTGTCACACATTGTAATACATGGAAGGGAATGCCTATTAGTTACGGCACTACCACTATGATTTATGTTTGATATTTTTCAATGGAGTAGGATGTTTTTTGAATTTCAAGGATATGGGCAATTTCAGTTACATGGCCATATTAAAGTATTTATCACTAAAGTAATATACATGTGTCTCGTGGGCCGGTGGGAGAATGTAAGAAATATTTTATGGCCCACCTAGTCACATGTGTGATTATAGTTAGTTGTCCACTTACATTATATGTAGTGGTGGTTTCAAAAGCTTTTGGCTTTTCACTATCTCCATAAGTGTGTTTCCATGATGGAGGGAAACTATAAGGTTTCTTGAAGAAGATTAAGGGTCCATAACCTAGCATCTATATAAGCCTATGATATCCATCAATCAAGGCAACTCAAGACATGCATAGGTTAGAAGACACCTAGATCTAATACGTGCGTATTCGGTGTTCAACTTGAACAATGGTTAGAAGTTAGTTCGATCCTATTTCCGCTGCGTATACCGGTATGGTATTATTTATCTTACATGGCAGCCTTCACCCTAAACCCATCCTCGGCGGTCATGTCAGCATCTCTTTCTCCAAGCCCCTTGTCCTCACTATCTTCAAATACTTTGGGGGAAAGGGGCGCACACTCCTTGTCTGTGTACAATAGATTAAGCTCGGGCACGACCGGTGCAGGAATCATCTTTGTCAAGTTCATGTTAGCCTCCAGCTGTAGAACACCGGTTGTGGCGGCAACCTTATCCTTATACCCCATCCTATAGGCAATTGGAATCCTCAAGATTAGCTCCTCGTTCACCATGTTCCTCATCTCCCTCATATACTCCTTTCCCACTCGGTCAAAGCCTGCTTGATAGCCTATGGCGTCGGCACCTTTAGAAAGAGGAGAGGGAAGAAAGATTATGCACCTAGTTTCTGGCGGTGTGATGCTGGAAGGGACGTTGACGTTACACGTGGTGGCTGTGTGAGTATAAGAGATTAAATTAAAGGGGTTGGGCAGAAGGGTATGTTTCCCTTTGTTTTCCTATATGGTTAAATACTGCATAATGTAAATAGTGTCAATATCAAACACGCGCGCGCGGTTTTGCTTTTCTCACAACCTCTGTTTGTATCCTCCTCTGGGCTCTAGAAGGACCAGTGCACACTCAGGACAAACTAAAACAGTAAATAATATTTAAACCACACAGTTTAAAGGCTATAAAACCTAACAAATGAACAAAATACTCCATAAACAGTGTGGAGACAAAACAATGGCCTAAAGCCAAGTCACCCATGCAAGAGCAACGCTCTAAAAAGCCAACGGATCAAGAACACCAACGTGCGGGGGTTGAAACTGTGTGCAGTAGTGGCTTTGGTCAGTGCAGGCAAGTTCCTTCTTGCGCATGTCAAGTTTGTTCCGATACCCTAGTACCCTTGGGTACCCTAAAATCTTAGGGTACCCTAGGGTTTTAGAGTACCCAAGGATTTTAGAGTACCCTAGAGTTTTAGGGTTTAGCATACCCTAGTGTTTAGGGTACCCTAGGATTTAGGTTTAGGCACTTTCATAGAGCCCTAAGGTTTAGGTTTAGGCACTTTCATAGGTGTTTTAGGGTGCACTTTCCTATTATAGGGTTTTAGCGGTTTAGGCACTTACATAGGGTTTCCTAGGGGTTTAGGCATTTTTGTAGGGTACCCTAAGATTTAGGCACTTTCATAGGGTATCCTAGGGTTTAGACTCTTTCAGGGTTTAAGGTTTTAGACACTTTCGTAGGGTTTTAGTGTTTCATTAATTAGAGGAGATTCAGTGGGACTTACTTTCTATTTTTTGGACCTAGAGGTAAAATGCCTGTTGTTAAATTATTACCGTTATAGGTTTAAGATCTAGAATGGCAGTATGTATAGTTGTGGTTTTAGTTTTGTAGATATTTATATAAGTACTTATGGTTGTGTGTATATACTCTTTTGGTTTAGATTTGTGGAGTATGCGAGCATTGCATTTTGTTATCTATCGTTCCGCTTGAGGTGAGTGGTTAAGCATGTGATCCCCTTCTTTAGAATCCTCTTGAGCTAATTGATAGGTGCTGAAAAGCACCTATTTAATCCGCCTAATCTATATGCTTTGTCGGTCCGTTTACAATGTTACTTGATATTTTTTAGCGTTTGTGGTGTTTGTAGACCTTGGAGACCGATGGGTGGGAAAATGTGCAAATTGAAAGGTTTTACGGATGGGCTAGCATTTATTCGGTGGAGAAAATAAAATACCAATATAATTGGATTTATGAATTTTGCTCCTTTTGTCCAAGCAGTATTGTATGAACAACTTTGACCAAGACTGGGCCAGAGGAAGTTCTTCTTTCCTATGCAATTATTTGGTGCACACACAAGGAAGGAGTTTGATTAGGAAAGAAGTCCAAAAGGAAAGAATTTATCTTCCGACGGCAAAATCTCGGCAGCCCATATGTATAAAGGAAAATGGGAGAACAAAGGGATGTTTTTAGAGACCATTCGGCTGAGAGCAAAATAGAAGAAAAAGTTACGCACGTTTCCATGGCCGGCTAAACCCCTTGTCTAGGGGGACGATGAAACTCCGCGCCAAGTAACCTTGTCTATGCATACGTTTTGGTTTGTTTTTATTAGTGTTCTAAAACAACGAATTAATCGGCGATTAACCGCCGATTAATCATTGGCGGAGCCTGTCTGATTAGGTCTGACTAACGATTAATCAACGAATACTAATTAATATGCGCCGATTAATTGCTGATTAATCCGATTAATCGCTCGAAGGTGGCTGACCGCCTGACTAGTGTCGAGCGACTTTTAGAACATTGGTTTTTCGGATTGATTGTGAAACTCAGAACCCTTTTCATTGCAATTGAATGAGTTGATTTTACTTCTTCCTATTGATTGAGTATTTGTATTTGCAATTTCAAATACCTAGTTTTGCAATGGTTTTCACTGTTTATGGTTGGAGTTCTGAGATAGGTTATGCTCGTAAGCGGATCGTGCCGTTAGGTGGCCAGATCGTGCTACTGAGAGACGGTCCATGCTATGGGATATTCTATGCCTTTTAACAACCTGATTATTTTCTTGATGATTATCGTTAGGGTTTGCAAGCCCTAGCGATAATCTCTTTTGATTCGAATAAATAAACCTAGCTTATGCATATTGTTGTTGCACGGTTGGGGTGGATTCGAAACCCTAGATATTTTCCTCCATCATGTCTAAATCTTTTAATTGAATTGCTCTTTAGTTTAATTAGCTCTTCAAAACAAATCAACCAATCAATCTTTACTTTTCCAAATTAATCTAGGAGTTGGTTGGTAACTTATCCAATCTGTCCCTACGGATCGGCACTCAATTTTGACCACTATTCCACGGAGTAGTAGTTAACTCCAAACTTTTATAATATATTTTTGACACGGAACAACGCGGTCAAATTTTGGCGTTGTTGCCAGGAACAGTTTGCATGGTTGCATAAGTTCGATACATTTTTAGTTTAGTTCATTGCCTTTTAATTTAATTTTGTTTGTTAGTTTTGGTGTTCTTAGCTACAGGTTACGAGACCGACAAAACGAGCAAAGATCATGCTGGAGAAGTGGTGCCGTGATATAAAGCGATTTCGTTGACCTATTGTGAGTTTTGTTCTTCTTTTTGGCGAATTTGAATCGGTGTCTAGAGTACCTGTAGAAACCCATATTTAATTCAATTAATTTTAATGTTTATATATGGAGAAATATGAAATAATTGTGTTTATGTAATTTTGGGCTAAAGTGTTAGAATTGATTGTGGAAGGATACAATGTGTAATTAGCATATTTATGGGTATATATAGGAGGGTGACAGAGCATTGAATCATTTTTCTCCCCCACCCTCTCACCGACTCTCTCTCTTTCTCTCGGTCTCTCTTCCTCTCTCTTGCTCTCTCTCCAAATTTCACCAAATTTCTCTCAAAACCCACCAAAACAACCTTCAATCCTTCATCCTCTATGCGTAAGGTGGTCCGTACCGCGTTGGTTTGAGCCCGGAGGAGTCGTATTTCGTTTGAATCAAGGTTTTCGGAAAGTTAGGGCTCATATTTTCGTGGGTTTCGTTCTTCGGCCTCGAGGTAGGGATTCTACCTCTCAATATATGTAATAGAAGTGTTCTCTTTGCTTGAAATCGTCCTTGGTTGTTGTGGTTGTTGTTGTTGTGGAAATCATCGAAATCTGCAAAAAAATCTGGACGAACACCCATTTATATCGATACTGCTCTGCTCAGTATCGATACAGGAACCTCTGGAATGCTCTTAGCTACTGTCGTATCGATACTGCTTAAATCAGTATCGATACTGCTTAAATCAGTATCGATACAATGCTCTCTGGAACGTTTTTAGCCCCTGTTGTGAAATTCGAAGTATCCATACAACAGTAGCTTAGCCCAGCTATTGTTCTTTGCTTCAAACTCCATTGTTTTGGCTCCCGATCATTTCTAACTTGTTCTAGACATCACCAAATCACTCCATAATATTGTTGATCTTATTCCTTGAGTTCGTTGTGTGTCCTTTGCATCCCTTGTCCTTGTTCGATAAATTTTGATATCGATTAACGCATGA
Organism: Rhododendron kiyosumense; assembly: GCA_019656275.1. Classification (NCBI taxonomy): domain Eukaryota; kingdom Viridiplantae; phylum Streptophyta; class Magnoliopsida; order Ericales; family Ericaceae; genus Rhododendron; species Rhododendron kiyosumense. The sequence continues at coordinate 310,174 of BPLS01000263.1, forward strand.
ACTTCGCTTGAATTGAATTGAATTGAAATGACACCTTATGTGAGTACGAGATTCTTGGACATTTACCGACACAACGAGAACATTCGGGGCCCATTGACGGGTGGGTGCCTGGCAGGGGATATCACGGTCCCATAATTAGCCTGGCAGGAGCTAACGCTCATATTGAATACTTAAGGCCTAACCTTCTAGGTGGGTGCTTGGCAGGGGATATCGGGGTCCCATAATTAGCCCTGCAGGAGCTTCAGCTCATGACACATAACGCGAGGTGACATTGGACACATGGGAGATGATATGATTGGAGGTTGAGGTGTTTACCAAATTTCGTATCGAGTATATTGGATTGTTAAACCTTAGTTATTGCTTATCGTGTGGTCTATATCCCGTTCTTGCCTTGTGATCATTCTTGCATTTCTCTTGCATATAATGCTAGCGTAGAATTTCCTACTGAGCTAGTGTAGCTCAAGCCTATTATCATTTTCAGGTACCAACGCAGGGCAATAGCATGCATGCTTACAGTGCTTGGACGTGGTCAGTATGTTGAAAGCTAACATCGAAGAGTTACTTAGGCATCTTTATAAATTTCTTTTGAAGATGTATTTGTAACTTTAATTGCAGATCTTTTGACTATGGAATATTGTAATCCTTAACCCTTGAGTATTCAGTACTTGTGTTAATTTGGGCCTCGGAGCCAAATGTGTAATATTTTGGGAATTCTACATTATTTTGGTTATCGTAAGGATTATTGCGAAGTTTATTTATGGAAATCATTTATATTTATGTTAAAAATCCAGGGCGTGACAGTACCCCGTTCTTACAATTGAGGGGTATTGAACTTGCATGCTTGGTCGTCAGTCTTTGGAACCTGAACTCATTCCTCTCAATCTAGACTTAGAAAGGAGACACAGGGTTCACAATTTGCTCCCATAGCGTACACTACACCATCATGTGTACGACTACCCACGATCACGGCTAACAACTATGAGATTAAGCCTGGTACACTCCAAATGCTCCATAAGTTTCAAGGGCAATCTCAAGAGGACCCATATCAACACATCACTGAATTTGAATCCGTCAGTTCCACGATTTTAATTCATAATTTTCCGATGGATGCATTGAGATTAATTTTGTTTCAATTCACTTTGATAGGAAACGCCAAACATTGGCTTAGTACTTTGCCAGCTAATTCTATAACATCTTGGGCAAAGATGAGTGTGGCGTTTCTTAGGAAATTTTTTCCCATAGGAAAAACGCTCCGACTTCGGTAGGAGATCAGCACTTTCCAACAAGTTGAGAATGAACAGTTCTACGAGGCTTGGGAGAGATATGGGGATCTCATTCGTAAGTGTCCGCACTATGACATACCTAAGTGGTAATTAGTACAGAGTTTTTATTCTGGGCTGCATCTGTAGCATCGTGTGATGGTTGATGCCTCATGTGGAGGCTCTGTGATGGTTAAGAATGAAGAGGATGCCTGGCAATTGTTTGAAACTGAGTGAAGGGTCCCTGCAAAATGTTTTTTTTGAGAGGAGAGCTAAGTCAGTCACTGTTTGTTGGTTCTGACAAGCCAAGAGGTATGTATGAGATTAAACCATCTCATGACCTCCATTATAAAGTAGAACTGTTGACTGAAAAAGTTGAAAAGCTTCTTAGCATGGGACCAGCCACCGCACAGCCTCCACCTTATCAGGAGGCATGTTCTTTATGTGCTAGCCCGGCCCATTTCATTGCTGATTGTCCTGCAGCCCCACAATTTTCCATTTTTGTGGAAGAGCAAGTTAACACCGCCCTGGGGTACTTTAATGCACGGGGTTTCTCCCAACCGAGTAATGATCCGTATTCTTGTACTTATAATGCGGGTTGGGCCAAACATCCTAATTTCTCACGGAAGATGAAACAATAGGGCAATAGTTTTCCCCAGCGTAGGCCATTTAACACTCAGTTTAACCCTGCGGCTTATCGCTCATAGAACCAGCAGCAAGCACCTCCCAATCCTCGTGGGATCCATCCTTGAGGAAAAGGTGCTACAAGCGCTTGACAAACTCAATGACACCCAACAGTAGGTGCGCACCAACACACAATCCATCGTGAGGTTAGAGACCCAAGTGGGTCAAATAGCCAATGTGCTGAGTCGTAGGGAAGAAGGTAGGTTGCCCAGTCAGCCTGTCCAATCCCTTAAAGGACAGTTTGTGGTTCATGAAACCGCCCCTGCTGACGCTAAGGTAGTCATGACATTGCGCAATATGAGAGAAGTCGAAACCCGACTAGAGAAAGAGAAGCTGAAGGAGCATTTGGCTCCCTCTGAACCCAATGACTTTGGGGAGGAGAGTTCACAGAGTAAGGAAGGAACCCCTCCAGTCACTTCTGCACCAATCACTCCCATGTCAAAGGGCTCTAAGGTACCACTCTATGTGCCTAAAGCCCAGTTTCCATCATGTTTGAATGCACCATCTCCCTTTCCTAAGAGGGGAGTATCTATGGAGGATACCCTTGAGGTATTCATTCAAGCAAGTGAAAGTTAACATTCCACTCCTAGATGCCATCAAACAAGTCTCAATCTATGCAAAATTTCTTAAAGACCTTTGCACTCAAAAGAGGAAAAACAGAACCAATTTGTCTAAAAAGGTCATTCTCACCGAGCAAGTGAGCTCTGTTTTTCAATCTAATGCTCCCCCTAAGTTGCAAGACCCTGGTACCCCAACTATTGATGTAGTCATTGGGAAACATGCCATAGAGCGCACACTTTTAGAGTTAGGGGCTAGTGTCAACTTGATTTCGTACTCGGTGTATGAACAATTGGGGCTTGGGGAGTTGAAGCCCACGTTGGTTACCTTGCAATTAGCTGATAGATCCATTAAGGTGCCATGTAGAGTAATTGAGGATGTTCTTGTTAAGGTTAATGATTTTTACTTTCCAACTGATTTTATAGTCCTTGACACAGAACCGGTGCAGACCCTCAAAAAGCAAACTCCGGTTATTCTTGGTCGTCTCTTCTTGGCTACTGTGAATGCTAATATTCATGTGAGGAGTGGGGAGATGGAGGTGACCTTTGGGAACATGACCCTTAAGCTTATTGTTTACAAGGCCGCGAGACCTCTTCCAGTGGAGGAAGACTGCTTTGCAGTCGATGTCATAGAGGGCTTAGTGGAGGAGGCGTTGCCTTATATTTTGACCGACGACCCATTGGCCGCCGACCCATTGGCCGCTTGTTTGGCTCATTTTGACTTTGAGAATTTTGATATCGATCAATCTATCGAGGAGGTTAACACTTTACTTCATTCCACACACCTAATGGTCATCCCTCCTCGAGAAATCGAAGTTGAGCCTGCACCCGCTCTTCTGGGTGAACCGCCCGCTCCTTTTGTAGGTTCCTTGTTAGGACTTGGATTACAGCCTGTGTCGCCTGAATCTATGGCTTCATGTGTTAATTTAGTAGAGGCTATTACAATAGACTATGAACCTACAGAGCGTACTCAAAGTTGGGGGGCGGTTCTTGCATAGACATCCATGGTTCCAAGGAAGAGATGGAGAGCAATGTGTCTCGTCCGATCTTAATTTTTAGGGTGAGTTTCTAAACCTTGCCATTTAAACATATTTTTCCTTGGAATGATGATTTTATTCGTACGGTGACTAGAGGAGCAATTCTGACTTGGTTATGTGACCCACTATCTTTCATTTTTCTTGTCGGGTTGGATGATGTCTTTTGGAATGATCCACCTCCGGTGTTTGCCGGGCTCAAACGGCTTCTAACGGTCTGGTATAACCACCTTTGTCAAAGCTATGCATGCAGTACTTAGGAGGTTGGGACTGACAGCAAACGCGTAGTTAGCAGGGAGAAATCTGTCTGAACCATCTGACTTTAGTGTCCAACTTGACGGAGATTGCTTCATAAGCCGAGTGGTAGGTAAGGAATTTGGCAGCGCAGAGGGAGTAACAGCCTATTAGATGATGGCACCACTTCTTAAGATATTGTTGAATCCTACGCATATTGCTCTTTCAACAAGTAGGGAACCACAGTCTTTGGCAAAGGGAGAAAAGTAGTACCCGGCCGTGTCTTTCACGTGAAGAAAGCAGTGGATTTTAGTTTTAGTTTTTTGTTTTCTTTGTGTTCTTGTTCTATATTTTGTGATTTTTAGTACTAAATTTTGCCATCTAGATTTTTGTTTTTGGGTGCAGGAGCATGCGACAACGTGTCAAAGTTGGATTGCGCGAGATAGGTTGGTCTGGACCAAGAAAAAATCCGTGGTCTGGGCGAGATTTCCAGACGGCCCAGGTTTTTGGTGCCCATCGCGGTGGTCCAAATCAGGAATTTGGTGGTCCGGACAGAATTTCCAGCTGCTCCAGTTTCGCGTACAAGTGTTGATGGTCCGGACCAGCACACCCATGGGCCGAACAGAAATCTCAGATCGTTCCAAAGTTGCAACTCAACAGTGGTGGTCCGGACTAGGCCACTATTTTGGTCCGGACCGGCAGGGGGTTTTCCGGGAAAAAAAAAAAAACCCAAGAAGAAAAAGACAAAAACATGGGCAGCCGTATAAACACCTTTCCCCAGATAAACTCGACTCCGTCTCTTTCATCCCTTCTTGTTTTGTTTATTTTCTTTATTTTTCTTCCTTAGTGGAGATCAGACGAATGCTTTGTAGGTTGCATCGTTCCAGTTGGGGGGAGTTCCACTTTCTCCCACATCTTTTTAGTTTGTGTGTCTCCGTGCATGAGGTGATATTTTTCCTCTCTTTTCCGCTCGTCTTATCTTTTAGTGTGCTTGTTTTCAACGAGGACATTGAACAATTTAAGTTGGGGGAGTGACCCTTTGGTGCTTGTTTATAGTTAGCGTCTTTAAAATCCAAACAAAATAAAAAAAATTCAAAAAAATAGTGGGATTCCTCTTGCTCGGGACTTAGAATTTGCAAGGTATTTATTGGTTGCTTGAGTTGAGACATGCTGGCATTGCTTTTGTACTATGCGGACTGTTAGTTCTTTATGCTATCTTGTTAATGCATGTAGCTATGGTACTTGCATCTCTGCACTTCACGTCTATTTGGGCTTAGTTTGCTTGTGAGTGTTGTTTAAACGTTCTCGATGGCTAGATTAGTGGAGACTTATACCCTAATTAGCTTTTGAGCCTTATCTTTTATTGGAGTGGTGTCACGTAACTTCTCAATTTGTCAATGAAAAGAATATATTTGTTGATGGTCTCATTATTTTTAATTGCTGAGTGTTGGAACTTGAATGCATAATACTGTCTCTCGGTTTTGGTTTGTCACATGGATGTTACACCCCTGGGAGAGGATTATAGGCATTCTCTTGAGATTTGAGTCGGGTCGTTCCTTTGTTTTCACATTTATCCCTTGCAAACCACTTTGAGGCTTTTATACTTAGCCTTTTCTTGGTTAGATCCACATTCCATATTGTGTTTGCAGAAGGGCAAAAATATAGAGGTGTATGTTTTTTTTTTTGGGGATGGATTGTGAAATATTGTGCTTGAATTGGTGGTGCCCTTAAAAAAATATAGCACAATAATATAAAAAAGACGAAAGAGAAAAATAAAAGAGGCATCGATGTAGTTGAAAAGGAGGAATCATTGCTTTATGGTTGAAAAATGTTGAAGGGTTAGAAGGAGAGATAAGGTGGAATTGGTTTGATGTTAAGGGGCACATATTGCATACTCGACCCGTTGTTGTCTTGAAATACTTTCCTTTTCTCGGACACTTGAATTCCATTTATCCTAGCCATGAAAATGACCATTTACCCGATGCTATAACCTTGAATGAAGTCCTATTTAATCCCAGGGGTCCAGGGGAGTGGATTGACGAATATGAGAGTGAGTTTTAACGCTTGGTGTTCTGTTCATGAGACCGCGTGTCCACTGCATAAAGTGTTCTTTTTGTGTCATAGTGTGTGAAGTGTTTTGCTTTCAATTACATAACTTTCAAACCGTACACTTGAGAGTTCATAATGCACCTTGTTTCGAGTGATTTTATTTGTGAGTGCATGACACTGTGAGAATTGAAGTCGAAGCTTGGCCCGGAGAGGACTTTGAGTGGCATTTCATCAGTGACTAAGTCCAAGTGTTCACACGTGCTAAACTGGTGTTGCCTAATATACTTGTGCAATGACTTTGTGCCTTGGCTTGAGAGATTGATGAGTTACTTATAGGTTGTGGGTTCCGTGTAAGAGGATTCACGGTGTTTTATGGGTGATCACTGCTGAAAACCCTCACGAGACTTCACTCGTCCTACCGGGGCAACCGAAGGGTTTAAAAAAAACTATCCATTTTAATTTGTTGCCATTAGTTGTTTGATTCTTTTCTTTGCTAGGGACTAGCAATGGAAAAGCACCCACTTAATCCGCCTAATCTATGCTTTGTCGGTCCGTTTACAATGTTACTTGATATATTTTAGTGTTTGTGGTGTTTTTAGGCCTCGGAGACCGATGGGTGGGAAATGTGCAAATTGGAAGGTTTTACGAATGGGCTAGCATTTATTCGGTGGAGAAAATAAAATACCAATATAATTGGATTTATGAATTTTGCTCCTTTTATCCAAGCAGTATTGTATGAAGAACTTTGACTAAGACAGGGCCGGAGGAAAGTTCTTCTTCCTGTGCAATTATTTGGTGCACACACAAGGAAGGAGTTTGATTAGGAAAGAAGTCCAAAAGGAAAGAATTTATCTTCCGAAGGCAAAATCTCGGCAGCCCATATGTATAAAGGGAAACGGGAGAACAGAGGGATGTTTTCAGAGACTATTCAACTGAGAGCAAAATAGAAGAAAAAGCTACGCACGTTTCCATGGTTGGCTAAACCCCTTGTCTAGGGGGACGATGAAACTCCGCGCCAAGTAACCTTGTCTATGCATAGGTTTTGGTTTATTTTTTGGATCGATTGTGAAACTCAGAACCCTTTTCATTGCAATTGAATGAATTGATTTTTCTTCTTCCTATCGATTGAATTCGCGATTTCAAATACCTAGTTTTGCAATGGTTTTCATTTTTTACGGTTGGAGTTCTTAGATAGATTATGCTCGTAAGCGGATTGTGCCGTTAGGTGGCTAGACCGTGCTATTGAGAGACGGTCTGTGCTATGGGATAGTCTATGTCTTTTAACAACCTGATTATTTTCTTGATGATTATCGCTAGGGTTTGCAAGCGCTAGCGATAATCTCTTTTGATTCGAATAAATAAACCTAGCTTATGCATATTGTTGTTATGCGGTCGGGGTGGATTCGAAACCCTAGATATTTTCCTCCATCGTTTCTAAATCTTTTAATTTAATTGCTCTTTAGTTTAATTAGCTCTTCAAAACAAATCAACCAATCAATCTTTACTTTGCCAAATTAATTTAGAAGTTGATTGAATTATAGTAACTTATCTAATCTGTTCCTACGGATCGACACTCGGTCTTGACCACTATTCTACGAAATAGTAGTAACTCCAAGCTTTTATAAATTTATTTTTGTCATGGAACGACGCGGTCACTAATCTATTCTTGACAATTTGTTTATTTGTTGTGATCCGAAAAGTGATCTTATTCGTGCTCTCATATTTATTGATGATTGACGTACACTTTGGCATACAACGTTATTTGATAATATTTGTGATTGCTCTCGTTTTTATTGTCGTCGATTCGTTGACTTCATAATATTATTGTGACTATGCAACGACACGGGGAATAATCCTGGTGCAGTTGATCACTACGGTTCACCATTGTTCTTATGTGTTTGAGACCATTGATTATGTTTAATTTAATTTGTGAAACTCCAAGGAAAAGACCCGTGAAATATCGTGGTGACTTTGGCTGCTAGGAAAAAAGATTTGTGAAATACCTTGTGACTCTAGTGCTCAATGGATAGGTAAAAGACTTGTGAAAGTGCTTTGCGGATAAGTAAAAGACTTGTGAAATATCTTGTGACCCTACTCAGAATCGGCTTAGGGAAAAGGTCTCAGGTGCCATCATGTGGTGAGCAGGGACAGATTCAGAAATGTCGTTTAGTGGGGGCACCTTATTAATCATAGTGGCAAAAATTTATTTTTCTAGTTAACTACAATAAAATCGTTACATAATTAAGGCATGCAATACAAACTACAAAAATATATAACACATACTTTCACCTAAATTATGTAAAAATAAGCACAAAATCTCAGACAAAATTTGAGAGTATATTTTACATGAACATCGACAAGTTTTAGAATGATCGATATAGTTTATTAATGATATTATTTTAAAATATTGCTCTTAGACGGTTAAAAATAAGTACAATTAAGAAAGAATCGATCCAAGTAGACAAATAGTTTGAAAATCAACAATTAGTATAAATGCACCATATGACGAAATTGAAACATAAACTAGTTTTATATGTATATTTTTAAGATATATGCACTTGTTTATGTGTAGTAGCACACTTAATTTCATAATTATGCAAAATATACGAAAATATAACAAAATTATTTTAGTTTCGAGCGGGGGCACGTGCCCCCCTTTCCCTCCGTCCCTGGTGGTGACTTTAAGTACGGTGTTGGATCCAACGGGCTAAGCCCTGAGAAAATATTTGGCATTTGGTACTTGGTAATTGGAAGATATGGTTCCCACTTTGGTTTAGACTCCCGTTATCGTTGGCATAAATGTTTATTGTGGTGATTCAAATTATTGTTCCTGTTATTCATCATTACTCAGTTATATACCTCGTTGATACTAATTGTTGAGCTATTGAATCATTACTTAGTTGCTGGTATTATGTTGAGCCATCGACCTTTGGAACTTTCACTTATCATTCGTTAATCAGCAAAAAATATACTAGTAGTATTGTTATGAGTTTTCTCATGAGAAGCCCTTGCGCCTGCCACGTGACACAAATTAATTATTCACCAAAAACCTATATATAATTACCATGTGGTTTATGTACCTCCAATTCTCTATTATTTTGTTTTTGTTTTTATTTTTGTTTTTTGCATGATCACAGTGAATCGTTATGTGATTAGATTAACTTCAAAAAAAGAGGAAAAAAAAGAAAATCAAATGACGTGTGCACGCGGTGCACTATTTTGAATCCAAAGTCTCTTTCTGTCACGTGATCTTGAGAGAGATTCAATAGTGATCATAATCAATCCCATCAGTGATCTATATTGTACACCATGTTGATTTGAATTCTCTCCTTACTACTAGTAGTGCTTTTAACCTTAATTTGCCATGCCTCCATAAGTTTTGGGAAAATGGATTGGGATCAACTTTTACATTTGGAGGGCTAGAAATGAATGGATATTCAACAACAAATTGGTGGCAGCGCCCGGTAGTGATATATACTTGATAATGACATGAGTGAATTCAATGGGTTTTGTGAAGCAATAGAGAAGGATGTAAGCAAGGGGATTACAAGGACGGGAACCCTAGAACTCTATCTGATCAACATCTCATTTTTGTTTTTTAATTCTAAGATCACTTCTGACATCTATATTTATTTTAATTTTGTTTCCAATCCTCACATTTTAATACAGGCATTTCTTTGATTACCAAACGAAAACTCTTTTTCGAAACGGAAAACTTCTTTGATATTCGTAAATTAATTATGAGCAATGCTATGTGTGATACCCCGTCCCACATTGTAAGTCTACATGGGTGGTCCTAGGTATAAAAGGAACAATGAGAACTAGTAATACATTGGGCTTAAATATTTTGGGCCATGTAGTGTGGTTTGTGGATTAAAATTACAGTACTCGGCAAATGGTCTACATGAGCCATTGCATTAAATCTCAGTGCTTTTCTTATTAGATGGACTGTGAAAGTGTCGTAGGGGCGGTCGGGTCATCGTGACCAGCTAGTGATTCCTATATTCACCCTGGACCTCTTGAAACACAAGTAAAGTATACAAAAACACTCATAAGCTTTTTAAGAAAACTTTTAAACCGCAAAAGAACATTTATTAGCTACAAAATACTGTAAGAGATGTTCGACAAACATTGAGAATAAAAACTACACTAACCAGGTCCTTCTAAAAACAACGAAAAAAAAACCAATCAGTGTTTTGTATATGAGTCAAGGGTCAACGTCTGAGTCTAAACTCCTACCGGTAGAAAATAATTTTTTTCCCGAAGCGACAGCTTGTGAGAGCACTAATGCTAGAGTTAGCATTTACCATGAAAATAACTTTTGTTTCATTAATTAAGAGTTGAGCAATACTTTACAAGTTACACAAACCATTTGGATGGTCAATTGGTCATAGATTCGGCACCTTTGGCTGGTCAATAAACACAGAATCATCTCCTTTGAATGGTCAAATAATCATATATATATGATCTGCTAAAACCAAAAATCATTTGGCATGAGATCATCAAGGCAAGTAGCAATAACTTGAACGAATATATTTATTACAGTTTCTACTTTTTAACTTGGATTCGGAGACCATTTTGAAAACCAAGGTCGGCAAGGGTGCCGTCCCCTCAAAATGGTGCCATTTTTGGCACTAGAAATCACTCCGTCTTGGTCCCAATTTGATGCCCAAAGAAATGGGCAAAAGAGCATTAAATCAAGACAGAATAAAACAAAACCTCATATTGAGTTATACGTATCAAAAACATTTTAAGAATAATGAGTGGCCTAAATCATCTTTGTGGGGCCATATAAAAATACATAAATCATGAATCTAAAATCAAGTGTTTTCGAGCCTACGAATTTGAAAAAGTGCTTGACGATATCGGATTGAACTAAGCTTTTGTAGGAACTAATAAAAATAAATTTTAGTATAACTAATGGTTTGAATCATTTTTGTGAGACTTGAAATGGGTTCCATAAAAAATCTATAAGATATGAATCTAAAATTAAGTGTTTGGTTACTCAATATTAAATAATTTATTGATCTTTTGTGGGGCCAATTTCGGGTCGCAAATAATAATTCAAATAGCTCATTTGGTTTTAAAATAATTTTTATTGATTTCTATAAAAATTAAGCTCAATCTAATATTAGCAAGGGCTTTTTTAGAATTCTTAGTGGCGAAACGTCTCTACAAAATTTGAAAATGCCCCTAACGATATATGATTGAGTTAATTTTTTACAAGAATCATTTTACGAATAATTAGCGATTTCAATAATTTTTGTGAAACCCTAAATGAACTCCTCAAAAAATTAATAAATCATTAATAATCATACTATTTATTGGACACCAAACAAGGACGGGGGAGTGATTCTTATGCCAAAACGGCACCTTGATGAGTGGACAGTACCATGCCGACCCTGCCTCTCAGGAGGGTCCCCAAATCCTTTTAATTTATCTTAGAATTAAATTTTGGTCAAAAAATCATTACAAATTTTAGTTATTTGAAACTTCTTAAAATCCATCGTAATTAAGTATTAAGATTAGTAGCTACTAAGGCCCACGGGTTACGTTAGCCTGGTGATCAATGCCTGTAACTTAGGTGTTTGCTTTCTTCTAAGGTGTCAGAACCTCACAGATGTTATCAGCTTCTTTGAGGTCAATCCATACAAAGCAATTGTTCCGGCTTTAATTGTGTTCTTTGCAAGTGGGCGATCGATGGGCTTAGGAACCAAGATTAGTCAAGGGACGCGTAAGTTGACCTGGGCATCAGAATTATCAAAAATGAAAAAAAAGATTAGTAGCTACTAATATTAATTCTTACTGCATAAATTAGTACATAAAATTATACACAACATTTAGGGCGAGACTGAAGCCCAATTGACCCCTATCGTGCCGCCCTTATTCCACATTATCTTATTAGCACAGCTAGACAAATTTAATTCAAATAAAAGACGAAGAAGGTCACTATTATTGGATTTTTTTAATCTCCTGTTGGGATATGCATCTATAGTTTGACTCTTAATTTGCATTCCATTCTCGATGTACCGGTTATCGATTTTTAATAAAGTCAAATAAAAAACTATATGTTGCTTCCAACCCTTATTATGTGTTTCCATCTATAAAAAGCATGCAATGCTCCAAGGAATTTACCCATCTCTCTCATCCTTAAACTTAGCCAAAAACATGTCTTCTGCAAGACTTCTCTCTCCCCTGTATCTTCTCTCCCTCTCTCTCCTCCTCCAACTCGCCCTTGGATACAACCCCATCAGCTATACATGCTATGACTCCGGAAATTTCACTTCCAATGGCCCTTACAATCAGAACTTGAAAAACCTCTTGACTGTTCTTGATTCTAAAACCCCACTGACCGGGTTTGCTTCAGGCTCGCTGGGCCAGAGCAAGAATCAGACTTACGGCCTCGCTCTCTGCCGAGGTGACATAAATAGCACAGCCTGCCAAGCCTGTGTTGACGAGGCAACCACCGAGATTCAAAACGTTTGCCAATTCAAGAATGAAGCAATCATATGGTACGATGTTTGTCAGGTAAAATACTCGAATGTCGATTTCTTGGGCGTTTTCAATACTACTCAGCAATGGCGAACACTATGGAATACTGCTATTGCAAGCGACCCAGTTTATTTCAATAAAATGGTCATAGAGTTATTCAGTCAGTTGGAGGGAGAAGCTTGAGATAGCCCAAAACTATATGCTACTGGGGCGTTGGATATTGGAAACTCGACGACAATTTATGGGTTGGCTCAGTGCACTAGAGATCTTTCCAGTGTTAATTGTGCCAAGTGTATTGAAGAGGCTATGCAGATTATTACGACAACTACATATGCAAGATTAGGAGTGAGATTCTTTGGTGAGAGTTGTAATGTGCATTATGAGATGTATCCTTGGGTCTAAAGAAAATCTACCATGGTTGTTAGATGGTACCGATGAATAAGTGTTATAGGAACACCGATGAATAAGTGTACTAAATGGATAAAATAATATCTAGTTTTTGTTTTGATGATGAGATTCCCCTTTCCTTAAATATGGTAGCGTTGTACTATGGAATTCAAGTATTTATCTACTAAATCGAAATAGTAAAGTGTTATGTAGAATTAAACAATCATTAGTGCACCTCATAAATTTAAGAAGATGATGCAATTTATGAAAAACATCTCTCTCTCTCTCTCTCTCTCTCTCTCTCTCTCTCTCTCTCTCTCTATGTTATACCCGGTAATAAAGGCCAATAGTGATAGGCTTTACAAATTTTTACCATATGTCCATAAGTTACTCTTTATATCATTTGTTGAGTATGACTTCTCTACGTACTGTATATCTTAGTTTTCCACTAATACAATTGTACATATGTCACCATCAGATCGATTTTCAATTGCTATGCAGTAGGTAATATATATAGTCATGTGTATTCACGATCGTCTTTCTTGAATTACGATGATTGATATTAGATTAAATTAAGGTGTCACCAGCATTCACAATATTTAAATATATAGTATTAGTTTATGAGGCAGATAATGTGACGACTGCATACTTTACTGCCATGACCGATTGAACTCAAATTTACACTCTTGCCCTTTTAAAGCTGAAAAATTCCATCTCCCTTGTTCTCTCTTCACCTGTTTCTGAACATTCTCTCTCTCTCTCTGTTCTTCGTGTCTTATTTGACCCAAAGACACGACGGGTGAACAATGATCATCACCACATTCAGCCCCTGCTATATTGCCGTACGTGAAAATGTTCACGTCCACGAATTCCTCGGCGGCTCCGCACGAAATCGAAACCAAATTACGCCGCCCGCACACACACAACCCCCCCCCCCCCCGCTTCTTTAATCTATGTTTGTTTGTTTCTATTTTGCAAGAGCAATCTAGGTCCTTGGCTCGGATCAACTATCAGATTGTTCAATTTGGACAAGTGTGATAGTCATTATTGGCTGGGCACTCTTTCATGTTCAAGCCATTTTGTTGCATTTGTTCAACATCTTTGTTTTGGAGGCTGTGTTTGGCGCGCTCGCTCTCTCTCTCTCTCTCTCTCAAGGCCCAGAACAGAGTTCCAATGGACTGGAGTCCTGTGAACTACTATTTTTATTTTATTTTTATGTTGAGAATTTCTGAGTAAACGCCAAATCACCACCCACAAACAACCAGGGAAAAAACGCCGTTGAGAACCATAACGCCAACACTGATCTCCATCGCCACCATCTTCAGCAGCCTGTACCTAAGCCGATCAAAAGAGGGTTAAGGAGAGAGGAGGATCACCTAGGGGATGAGGGGAGAGGCGGCGCCTCCCCCCTCGGCGGGAAAAACCCCAACAGATGACCAGTCTGTTCGCCTTCAGAGAGAGAGACCGTTGGCTTTTCTTATTAGATGGACTGCGAAGTGTCATGATCCCAATTGCAGGGGCGGTCGGGTTATCGTGACTGACTAGTGCTTCCTATATTACTCGGGACCTCTTGAAACACAAGTATACAAAACACTCCTGAGCTTCTTAACAAAACTTTTAAACAGCAAAAGAAAATTTATTATCTACAAAATACCGGAATATATGTTCGACAAACAATGAGAATATACAACGCTAACTAGGTCCTTCTAAAAATAAAGAGAAAACAACTTTAATTTGCAAAAATATGTATAGCAGTCAGTGTTTTGTATATAAGTCAAGAGTCAGTGTCTAAGTCTAAGCTATTAGTTGACGTTACCTGTAGAAAATACTAGGAATTTTTTTCCAGAAGCGACAGCTTGTGAGAGTACTAACTCCAGAGTTAGCGTTTACCATGAAAATAGCTTTGTTTCATTAATAAGAGTTGAGCAATATTTTATAAGTTCAAACACAAACCATTTTTTTGATGGGTTTTGTCAACGTATGCCCCCTAGGCATATGATAAACGCTATATATTCTCCTTCATTTATTTCTTTTTGTAGGGGAAAGCTAAGTTCTAAACACTAGTCACAAACTCTTCATTTATTGTTCTTAAAAAGATCAATTTTTTTTTTGTTTTGGACAAAAATACCCTAACTAAACATACACTTTCCCTCCAAAAAAATTTCGGCTTCCTTCATTCCCTCCCAAAACTGGATGGGTAAAGGTCTCAAATACTTTTTCCTTTTCCCTCCACAATTCATTTGGCTCCCTTCCAGAGAAAACTCATTTAAATCAAAATGGGTTTTTGAAACAAACTCTCCATCCATTGCAGTATTAGACGACGCAAATGAAGGGTGAGTGAAATTGTCCAAATCATAAACTCTCCGGCCATGCTTTGTCTCTGTTTTTGTTGCTAATGACTGTGTATGAGTATCTATAGAAGAAGAATGTTAGATATGCTTGTGGATGCATGTCAAAAGTCCATAGAATGTGAAAAGACATAGAAATGGAGGGAGCCAAATGAATTGCGGAGGGAAAAGGAAGAAGTATTTGAGACCTTTACCCAACCAGTTTGAGAGGGAATGAAGGAAGCCGAAATTTTTTTAGAGGAAAAGTGTATGTTTAGTTAGGGTATTTCTGTCCAAAACAAAAAAATAGTTGATCTTTTCATGAACAATAAATGAAAAGTTTGTGGCTAGTGTTTGGAACTTAAATTTCCCATACAAAAAAAAATAAATAAAGGAGAATATATTAGTGTTTATCATATGCCCAGGGGCATACGTTAACAAAACCTTTTTTGATATATCAAACAATATACAATCATATTCGGATGATCAAATGGTCACGTGCAGTATCATAACCTTTGGCTGATCTATTGGTCATAGAGTCGGCACCTTTGGTTGGTCAATCCACAGAATCATCACCTTTGAATGGTCAATAATCATATAATCAGCACCTTTTCATGGTCAAGTAATCATATATGATCTTCTAAACCCAAAAATCATTTGGCATGAGATCATCAAGGCAAGTGACAACAACTTAAACGGACGTATTTATTACTACAATTTCTACTTTTTAACTTGGATTCAGAGACCGTCTTGAAAGCCAAGGTCGGCAAGAATGCCGTCTCCTCAAAATGGTGCCCAAGAAATGGGCAAAAGAGCATTAAATCAAGACAGGATAAAGCAAAACCTCATATTGAGATATTTTTTTGCAAGAGCGTTTATCAAAAACATTTTAAGAATAATGAGTGGCCTAGATCATCTTTGTGGGGCAATATAAAAATACATAAATCATGAATCTAAAATTAAGTGTTTTGACTGTCGATATAGGATTGAGCTAAGTTTTTGTAGGAACTTGTAAAATCAAAATTTAGAATAATGAGTGATTTGAATCATCTTTGTGAGACTTGAAATGGGCTCCAAAAAAAATCTATAAGATATTAATCTAAAATTAAGTGTTTGATTACTCAATATTAAATTAATAATTGATTGATCTTTTGTGGGGCCAATTTCAGGTCTCAAATAATAATTCAAACAGCTCATTTGGTTTTAAAATATTTTTTTAATGATTCCTATAAAAATTTAGTTCAATCTAATATCAGTACGGATTTTTTAGAATTTTTAGTGGTGAAACACCCCTAAAAATTCTGAAAAAGGTCCTGACGATATCGAATTGAGCTAATTTTTTACAATAACCCATAGAAAACATCTTACGAAGAATTAGCAATTTGAATTATTTTTGTGAGACCCTAAATGAGCTCCCCAAAAAATTAATAAATCATTAATCATCTTACCCATTTATTGGGCACCAAACAGGGACCAGGGGGAGTGATTTCATATGCCAAAACGGCACCTTGATGAGTGGGCAGTACCCTTGTCGACCCTGCCTCTCAGCAGGGTTCCGAAATCCTTTTAATTTGTCTTAGAATTAAACTTTGGTCAAAAAATACTCCAAGTATGTGAATTTGTACTAGTGCATCTTGAAGGCAGGACTTGAATAATTGACACATGCAAATAAATATTGAACTCACGTGCTTTTGAACGAAACATCTTTGAAGGAATGGCTCCACTTGATCCTTGGTTCAAATTTTGAACGAAACTGCTTGATGTTTGTTGGATCAAATTTGGGCTTCCATCTCAGCCATTAAACACTTGTGCTTTTGACTGAAAAGATTCTTCAAGGGAGCATCTCCGCCATAGGATTGAAAGAAATATTCAGCCACCATTAAATGATCACAGCCTTTCAATGTGCCATAGAAGACAGTTGTGAGAGGAACATTTTGCAAAACCGCTCTCCATTGTTGTATAGATTGTTTCTCAACATATTATTCCTCTTTTATGCATGTATGCAATGTTACCATCAGATCAATTTTGGATTTTATATGTTGTATTCGCAATCGAATTCAGAAGCGACTGTACACTAATGGCTAAGGAAAAAATCACTCCTAGGATGATAAGGTGATGGAAATCATGAGAATTATATAATCGCTAAAATGGGAGCAAGTTTAATTAACTGGTGTACTATCAGGGGAGAGGAACTACAAGAGATCAGCTCCTCTCAAGAATGCATATCCCCATACCCTTTTAATGCAGGAACTAAGCCAACCACAGACATTGTTTACAACACCATTTTGATGGGTATTAATTACTGCTTTCGAAACAAAAATGCTAGAGGCACATCGGTGTGGCACACCTCAGCCACACTTCTCTCACATACAGGAGGGCCCACTGGAATGGGCTCCACCTGTATGTGAGAGGGGTGTGGCTGAGGTTGGAAATTCTGAATACGTCAACCGTTTTTTTTTTTTTCAGCAAAAAATAAATTTCATTAACTCAATACACGAAGTACGAAGATAATAGGAACTTGGGTATACCGGACCACCCAAGACCCTCTTTTCCAAACCACACGGAGGAACTGATTTAGGCCCAACAGGCTACGAGCCCAAATTAGGAGAACCCTAAAACACCTAAAGGTTGGTAAGGAACCAACCAAGCCCAAACATACCGGCCCAAAACTTGTAACCAAAAAAAAACACAGAAACCCTAACACCATCGCCACCAACACCGCCACCAACACCGGGATACATCAACCGTTGAAATAAAGTAAGTTATACATTTCTTTTTTCCTTCTTTTAGGTGTTATATATCAGACAAAGTCTACTTTAGGATACTCTTATAATCCTAGTTACTGTTTTATTTTTATTTTTTTAGATTGTTTATTCCCCAAACTAATATGGTTACTTATGTATGTGGTTATAATTCAACTTAGGTAATACAATAGGCATGACAGTACTTTTCAGATATTGATCGTATTATTAATCTACAGAAGTCTCTTAACCTTCGTATGCACAGAATTCAGTTAGATGAGCTTTTTACTTATGAAAATTTTCAACTTATTGGAGCAACCTGATGTGTCAAGGTTCTTGTCTTAGATTTGAGGGCCAAAGCATCGAATTATTGAAGCAGACTAATTGTGTCGAGGTTATTTTTGTGTGTGTCAAGGTTATTGAAGCAGACCAATTATGTATTCCAAACTTTTCATACTTATATATTTGATTTTATTATTCCCTCTGTCCCTTTTTAAGTGTTTTGTATTCAATTTTGGTATGTCCCTAAATAAGTGTCCTTTTGTAATGTTAGTAGGTAAAAGTTGATATATTTTCTATTTTGCTTATAAAAGTAAATTCCCTTTTAAAAAGTTGTCGAGTAAAAATATAATAATGATGTCTCGGTAAGTATGAAAAGTAATATTTTGGAGGTACAATTAGGTTGACTCCTAATGACTCCTAAAACGGCGTGAAAGTTATACTAAGACACTTGAAAAAGGAACGGAGGGAATACTAACTTCTTCACAAAGAGCAATCTGTGTAAAAATAGATAAACCATAAGTTGGGTGGCCTTACTGCAGAAGTAAATCCCTTTACAACCCGGCTAACCACACATACATCTGTGCACAAATTTTGTTATGGGGTCCACCACAGATTCCAAACAAATGATCTGAACCGTTCATTAAATGTAAAATAGTTTTTCAATGGTTCCTGTAAAAAATCAGCTCAATCTAATACCTATAGATGCTCGATCCAATTATCTAAATTTTCATTCAGATTTTCAGGTAATGAAAAGTTAGATGATTAGATCAAGCACCTATAAGTATTGAGTTGAGCTGATTTTTTACGAAAGCCCTTGAAAAAATGTTTTACATTTAATAAACGGCTCAGATCATTTATGTGGGACCCATAATGAGCCCCACAACAAAATCTGTGCACAGATTGTCTATATGGACAGATTATCGTTTCTTTTTCTGGTCCAGCCATTTTGGACTCAATCCACCCAAATCAAAACTTCGAAGGAAAATATAATGCAGAATACAAAGCTTTTTCAAATGCCGAAACTAGACACATCGTTAAGCTTATAAGAGGAATCATGTCTAAGAAAGTGAATACAGTCTATTCGTAATCGCATTCAGAAGCGACTGCGCACTAATAGCTAAGGAAAAAATCACTCCTAGGATGATAAGGTGACGGAAATCATGAGAATTATATATAATCACTAAAATGGGAGAAAGTTTAAGATTCAGATCTCTGTTTCATGATACTAGCACAATTTAAGCAAGAAGAAGATAGGCAGACATATAGTTTTCAAACTACATCGTCATCACTCAAAAGGGTGAGATCACATACCCATCCACTTAGATCCATGAAGACTACCTGCAGATTAATTAGAGCTCCACACAAAGAAATCTAAAACTGACAGGAAGACAAAATCCATGACATCCAAGCATGCATCAATGACCAAATCTCATCTCAATAAAAATAAAAATAAAAAGAGGCTGCACTAGGTCATAAATACACCAGAAACTTTTCTCCATTTACCGCTACCCAATCACACTCAAATATCCGGCAACAAACTCGAAAGCAGATTGCACTCAATGGAACAACATGCAACCTACAATATAACTACAAAATCCAAGGCAATAACTGTCTCAAAAGCCGAGCTTATAAGCAACTGATGGAATTCTCGGCGAAGCTGAAGACACGACACAGAAGACAACCATGGGGAACATAAATAATGAAAGTAAGAGAAACGCTCATAAAGCTCCAAAGAAGGTACACTCAAATTCATCATCCTTTGGGGATTAGTTAATGTAAACGAGCAATAAGATCAAAAGCCGCATACAAGGACATGAACTGGAGAATTGAGGTAAAAGCCTCATGGAGGTTCCCTGGAGCTATGGTAAATAAGAGATTTCACGACGACGTCGAAGAATAGGGATTCTTAAGACATAAAACTCAACCTAAGCAACCAGTACTTCAGACCAAAACTTTGAGAGATTAAGGAAACAACAAGGAACCTGCATCCTCTCCCTAGAAGGCCCTACCACCATTGATAATTCGGCTCAAATAGAGAAAGGACGTAGCCTATAAGCTGACAGCCTTAGCTCAACATCAGTAATTTGAAACAAGCAAAATCTAAAGGATCACAATGCAAGATCTTGCTAGGAGAGAAGGGCATACAACACTTTTATGGAGCTTTTTCTAGCTTATTCATTTATTATACTTCTCTTAATACAAATTAGAGAGCAAGCCTTTTAACATCACAAAACTTAAAAGGAAACATCATACTATTGTTTACCAAAAACGAATGACGAGCACTTTATTCACATCAGGAAAAGGGATGACTTTACAACTCTTAATCATTCCTTTTGATGCACATTCTGATGTTTCGAACCCTGAATTTTGATGCCAAATCCTTAAGCAGCCTCACTTCCTTCTCATTACCCATTGTCGTCTTATGCATCTTTTGAACACCAATAAAATATGCTTCCAGGTTGCAAGACACCCTTCTTCACGTTAATCGTTCGATTTTAGCACATCTTCTTCCTCACACTTTTAACAGTTCTCTCACCCGTTCCATGCAAATTTTACAATTTCTAAGACATTACCCATCAAATGGAGTTCTGGTTCGAGCCGATATATCTCCCCATCCATTTCCTGAATTTTTCAATCACATTGTACCAACAATGAACTTGCTACCAAAATTTTCTTTTATATTTTCCTCCACTTTGGCCCAACGAGGTTAAGAATTACCGCTCCGCTCCTGCTTATTTTGTCAAAACAAGACATCCATGGTGCAACAACAGCTTCCTTTGGCTTTCAGAAGGCAAAGATGTATATGACAGGGTAATTTCCCTCAGTGATGGCCTTGAAAACACCATCCAATCTACTGTCTCTGTTCTCACATTAAGACACCCAGTCAAATTTAACTTTCTCAATTTTTCACAATTTGTCAAAATTTCTTTCAACCCTACCGTTGTCACCCCCAAGCAACCTTCCAAGTTCAAATTCAGGAGCCCGCGACATCTATTCCCTATAACCACCAACCCATCATCATCAATCCCTGATCTAGGTGCACCAAGGAAGTCCAGTTTGGAGAGTTCAAAACCATTTCCAATGTTCTTAATCCCCTCACATGCATCGATCAGCAAACTCCTAACCTTGGAGCAGCTCTTCAAGAAATCAGCAATGCCTTTCTCTGTTATACCCTCACAGTAGGACACAAGAAGCACCTCTAAACTGGGGCATACCGAAGCAAGTTTTGCAAGACATTCATCGCTCAGATTCGGATTATCTTCCAAGTTCAGAGAATTGATTCGTGGGTTTTTTACAATATCGGTAGCCTCGTCTCCTCCTCCTCCAAGATTCATTCCCACCATACTAATATCCTCTAGCAAAGGACAATTCTTTGCAAGCTTGAAAAAGGTTAACTCAGTTAGATTAACGCAAAGATCGAGGCATATTGTGACTAAAGCGGAGAGATATTGAGATAAATCACTCATTTTCTCATCAGTGAGCACATCTATTCCATCTAAAGATAAAGACTTCAGGGAAGAGTATTTGCTTAAAACCGATGAAATTCCAGAGAAGGTGAGGGTCTCGCAATGCGATAAAGTGAAACTCTTTAAAGGAATACCAGCCTTGGCAAGCAAATGGAGATATCTATCGGGAACTACCGAATCGTGGATTTCAAGAGTTGACATATTTCTTGCACAACGAATCGAACAGTCATCTAATGAACCGAATTCAATTCCATCAACTGACACTAGACTCAAATTGGTACTGTTGCGTATAACGAATTCGATTCCGTCTGAAGTGACCAACAAACAGTTGAGAACTACAATATCTGTCAAGTAGACGCAATTCGTGGAAAGAGCAATAAGCGACTTATCGGTGAGAAATTCGTTACCAGATACGTTGATTTTTCTCAAACCCTTCAATTTCGACGACACCACCTCGATGCCGCTATCTGTCACGCCCACTTCACCCAGGCTCCGACCCTGTAGCTCAGGAACCGGCCCGAAATAATTTGAAGGATAAGAGATATCCAGATCCTCCAAACAGGGCATGTAATCCGCAATAACAACCAACTCAATGTCGCGTAACGTGCCGAGATTCCCACAAATCAAAACCTTAATATTCTTCATACGGGATCCTAGTAACCTCCAGCTCTCCAAAGGGAGGCCATTGGTTCCCGTGAAATCTAGGGTTTCGAGGTTTAAATCGGAGGTTGCGATGTCGGTGATGAGTTGGTTGAGATCTCTGCTGCGAAAGACGCGGAAGTAGATGGAGTTGAGGTTGGGAAAACGACTGAAGAGTGCGGAGAGGGGGATGAGCGCTGAATCGGTGAATATTTTGAGGCTGGTTCGGAGAGTGTTGGTGATGGAGAGGAATCGCTTGCAGGAGAGGGACGAGGATTCGAGATGAGAGTGGTGCTGTTGGTGTAATTTGTTGAATATGATTTCCCAGCACTCGTCTGGAAGATCTTTGCGACTCATGGCCATTTTTGCTGGTACTGCTTGAGATAGTGAACAAGAAGGAAGGACGAAGATGACGAGACTGTGGAGAGATCTGAGCAAATAGAAAACCAACCGGGGCGATAAAAGTTCAAAAGGAAAAGGCTTTACCAAGAAAAGCAAGCGTCTAGCCACCTTACGCGCACATCGGTTCATTTTAAACTTATAAAGTTATAGTCTTCCAGCGAGAATTAACATGAAGTTAGAGCAAAGGGTAGTCCTATGGTACACATTCCTTATTAGGGGGTGTATCGTACGCACCATAATTTTAAACCCTTAGATTTCAAAGTGAATAATCTGAACCACCCATTGATTAAATCAATTATTAAAATAAAAAAAGGGTTTAGCAGGTAACAAGTTGTTCTCTCCTCCTTGACTTTCTCTCTCTCTCTCTCCCTCATATGTAAAATATTACAAATTATATAACATAACCACAATTGTTATGACAATACAAAAAATTGGCACTTACTTACCACAATGTGTCGTACCAAAAAAAATCGATCAAAAGATACTAAATACAAGACTAAAATATGTCGTAGCGCAATCAATAATTATTATACTCAAGCAAGATACAGTCTAAAATATCACAAATTAAATATCGTACAACTTGACATCCTAACAACTCTGATCGATCATTCTAAAAATACACTTACTAATGACATTTAGATTGTACATTCAATTTATATTTGATATGAAACTTAGTCTTCTGTTGTTGTTGAATATACGGTAGCCATGCTACTGTGACACAATAACGACAATTAAATCCGTTGAGTATTTTATGTTTGTTGATTAACTCACCTACGTAAATTTTTGCCTTAATCAAGTTTAGAAAGCTCCATCATCAGCACGTAGATCATATTTTAGCCTATGTCATTGGTGTAAATCAGTATGTCAACTATAATAATTTTTTTTAAAAGAAAGTACAATGACAATAAATTTACAAAATTATTTATATTGTATTTCCACGACCTAGTTCCAAGGACCACCATTAAATTTTGATTTGTATGCATAGGGTGAAGGTTTGGCATTGATCCACCTGTCAAATATATAGTGCCAATTGTTAAATGCACCACTCTGAATATCCGTATCTTGAGACAGTTGGGTAATTATTTGTTTTAGTGACCTCTCATTTTTCCATGAAAAATTGAAGGAATTTTGATTTTTTGAATTAAATTTTGTAGAGAAAGAATTTAATTTAGACTAATATTTTGAGAGGAAATTGTAGTTGTATTCGAAAATTTGGGTATAGTACTTCTTTTTTGGTGAATTTCTTGGATGAAAATTTTGAGCGAGAACTTCATTTTTAGTTTAAATTATTGAGGTATTATGTAGGGACAAATAAGAATTTGAAAAAAATAGTGTGGAGGGAATCAAAAATTAAGATAATATGGTGGAAATTTTAAAATTTGAAAAAATAATGTGGCGGGAATTGAAAATAATTAGTAGTATGGTATTTTGTTTATTTTAACTATCGTTTACTGAACATTCCGATTGGAAACGCCTATTTATAGTGTTGTCATAACAAATTTGGTTATATTACTAAATTTGTGGTATGATATTTTTTTTATTATAACTATCGTTAATTGAACATTTCGATTGAATTTTTTTATACGACACGTTGTGGATATGAAAAAATCAATTTATGGTGTTGTCATAACAAATTTGGTTATATTACTGAAATTGTGGTATGGTATTTTGCTGATTATAATTATCGTTAATTGAACATTCCGATTGAATTTTTTTTTACGACACTTTGTGGGTATGAAAACGTCAATTTATGGTGTTGTCATAACAAATTTGGTTATATTACTGAATTTGTGGTATTTTAGACATTTGTTATTACAAAATATTTTAATTAATTTCCTTTGGTACGACACATTGTGGTAAGAAAACGTAAATTTATGATATTATCATAATAATTGCGATTTGTTGAATAATTTGTGGTATTTAAATATGTTTTCTTTTGTTACGACACGTTGTGTTGAGAAAATGACAATTTTAGGTGTTGTCATAATAATTGTGGTTATTTTATAAAATGTGTGGCATTTTACAAATATTTTTGGCTTGAGTATAACAATTATTGATTCTGGTACGACATATTTTGATTTTGTTACGGAATATCATACGAGTCAATTTTTTTTGGTACGACTCATTGTGGTAAGATAATGCCTATTTATGGTGTTATTATAACATTTGTGGGTAGTATTATTTAATTTTTGATATTGTACGCATATATTTGGTTAGAGTACAAGTATTATGGATTCCGGTACGAATAATTATGGTTACATAACAACAATATTTTTTAATTATGAGTAACCTGCTAATGACCTGTTCAACAGGTAAATTTTAAAGTACAAGTCGTAACTAGAATCATAAATATGCATTAGAAAACCAAAAATCGGCTTAATATAAATCACAAATTGTCATAATTTAGACATACGGTATACCCTGTGTACCATAGCTTCCTCCTAGAGCAAATGCTTTGCATTAATTAATACTTTGATAAGTTTCAAATCTGAAATTTTAGAACGAAGAAAACCCTAATAAGTCTCCCACATTCGAACTTCATATCTTAGAAAAGGAGAAAACCCTTCCCACCTTAATCATCAGGCTAACCGGGTGGGTTGCAATTTCAAATCTGTCATTAACTCAATCGAGTATTTGATTTTTTTGAAAAAAAACTCAGACTCCATTGTGTACCTAACCTCGGTAAAATTGCACCCCTGGAAAAAGAGAAAATTATTTATCTCGGAATAAGTTATTCATCATTTCACGTAATTTGAGGCGTCCATTTTGACAATTAATAGTTAATATACGTTTTTAAACTATTACTGGTAATAAATATCTTTTACAGGTAATAGTTTGTTTTTAATCCGAATCATTCAAAACTGGTAATAAATATCTTTTACCGGTAATAATTTGTTTTTAATCCGAATAATTCAAAACTCTTTTGAACTCGTGAAATTGAGACCTGTAAATCTTATTTACAGAGGGTCCGTTAAAAAGTTTCTCTCCCTCAATAAGACCCTTGACATGAAAAATCCACTGTCATGTCTCATATTCGCCCAAACTTAATTAAGTTTTAAGTACATGGTACTATTTAAATTTATTGTGGATTTATAAATTGACATGAAAGTCCGTAAAAGTAAGTACGAAACTTATTTTGTAGTAGTACTTTGCTATCCTTTCAAGAGATGGAGCCATGCCATGTATACAGTGAATCAAAGTGCATTGTCAAATTTCGGACAGTGTCCTCATTGCCCATGAAATTATGCGTTCACTAAAAAATTGGAGGTATGGAAAACAAGGCTGGATTGCTCTTAGGCTCCGTTCCGAAAATCTTCTTAAAAAATAAGTACTTATTTTGTCACTTCTCATTCAAAAATAAGAAGGAAAATTCTACAAAATCTAAATAAAAAGTTCCTTTCACATTTTCAAACTCAAAAATAATGTAAATGAAAAAAAAAATTCAAATTTTTTTGCACCGTATTAAAGATCTTAATGAGATCTATCAAACAAAATTCATAGTGATAGGAAAATTATTTGCGTAAACACATGATTTTTGAGCTTAAAGTTGCCTTATACAAAAAATAAGACTGTTGCTATGATAATGGGCGCCGGCAGAGGGAAATTGTACCGGCGGCTGCGCCGGGCCGTCTCCTGCCACCGGATGGCCGATCCGAGCCATCCAAAAATTCTATAAAAAAAACCGAGGGTGGGAATCAACGGCATCCGAGGTGTGTAGGGTGCTTGATCCGAGCACCCATTTTCCGTGTATATATTATATGACGGCCCGGCGCGGCCGCTGGTACGATTTCCCTCCCGGCGCCTATTGGTACCTATATAAATTCTACTAAAATAATTACCACCCTTTTTATTTTCCGAAACAACCCTTCTTATTCGACAAAAAATAAGTTCTTAACTTGTTTCTGGAACGGGCTCTTAGTAAATTAGACATGGCAATTTGGCAAGAAATTTTTTAGTGCCGACTGGGTACTATGTGGTATCCGCTCGACAAAGCTTATGGCCCTACTTGGAGGCAGTGCTCCACATTTTCGGGTTTGCCAACCAGTGGGTTCGATGGGTTACGGCTTATATCAACATGTATCACTTGTATTCAGGGGCGGAGCCAGAAATTCTTGGCAGTGAGGTCAATTTCCTATAGCGCAAAAAATTTTTGTTTCATACTACTTAATAGTAAAAAACAAATGTTGAAATGGTAAACAAAAAAGAGTTAAGTAGATATTGTTTGGGTTTTTTTTGGGGGAGAAGTGAAGATATTTTACTTTGCCCCATTTTTTTCCTCAAATTCCAAACTTTTAAACGAACTGGGGCAAATTGTAATGTAAAAGTGGGATCAAGTAAGCAATTTTGAGGTGAAAACTATAACTATCCCCATTGTAATTTAAAAGGCAATGGGGTCGGATGCCACCCCTTGTCTCAAGATGGCTCCACCCATGCTTGTATCACAACATGTATCACTTGCTACAGTTAGGCCTGTTAATGGGCCGTATCCGATCCGAATTCGATAAGACTTGAATCTGATAATGGTAATCCGAATCAGAAAAATTCGGATCCGATCCGAAAATCCGAATCTGATCCGAAAACTTTTTTACTTTAAAAATTTTAGCAAAATAAATTATTTTCTGAAATAAATTAAAATAAAATACAACTTCTTAAACATTTTTTTTCAAAATAAAAAATTTACAGTTTTTATAAAAAAAAAATTTAAAATAAAGTTCGGATTCGAATTGATAACGGATTTAATCTGATTCGATCCGTATTTGGATTATCAGATTCGGATTGTCTGATCAACGTTATCAGGTTTGGATCGGGTTCGGATCGGATTTTTTTGATTGGATCAAATTCGATTCATTGACAAGCCTAGTTACAGTCGTTAATGGTGAAAAGAGAGATTTTTTCACACCATGGCTGAACATCTATTCTTAATATATAAATGGAGAGCACCTCTTTGGTGTTTCCCATTTTTCCGGTCATGTACTTTCCTTTCTCATTACTGCCCTTTTAAAAAATAAATGCACAATGCAATATTAGACTTTTGACACAAAAAAAACCCACCCAAAAGTACCACCCCACCATGTCATCCAACTCCACAAACTGCATACTTTTTCTCTGTTCTTCTCCCTTTTTTCCTTTGTGGTTTTGTTTAGGGAAAAATTCAAAAAAACTCCTGAACTTTGAACTCAATGTCAAATAGGCACCTGAACTTAAATAAATTTCAATTGAACACTTGAACTTTCACTCCGTAATTCAATTTATCCCCTTCCGTCTCAATCCGTGACTTTCCTAACGGCAACTGTTGAGCTAGACACTAACAGACAAAACAAAACGTTAGAGGGAGAAATTGGAGGAAAACAACAGTGATCTAGCACCTTTTTAAGGCCCCGTTCGGCAAAATAAGCCTACTGGCTTATTTTTTGTTCTTATTCAAAAAAAAATTTGTATTTTTTTATTGTTCTCTTTACAATTCAAAAAGAATTTTTCAAAAAATTCTCCCTAGATTCTCCATACTTCCAACATTTCTCTCCCTATCTCTCTTTACTTATTATCCTTACTATTTTTCAAAAAAAAATTCAAACACAAATCCAAACATAGCAAGTTTTTCATCATTTTTTTGGGGATCATTGCATCATCATGACTAAAGGAATCTAAAAACTAACAAATTAAGATCGAAATCTAATTTTTTTGAATAAAGACAAAAATAAGCCAATAAACCAATTTTTTTGTTTTTATTAAAAAATGGATTTCGATAATAATTTTTTATCTTTTAGATTCCTCTCGTTATGACGAGGCAATAATCTCCAAAAATTTGATGAAAAACCAACAAATATGAAAAAAAATTTGAATAAGGACAAAAAACAAGCCAATAGGCTTATTTAGCCGAATGGGACCTTAAAAAGATGCCAAATCACTACTGTTGTTTCCCTTCAATTTGTCCATCTAACGTTTTGTTTAGTCTGTTAGCGTCCAGCTCAGTGGTTGCCGTTAGGAAAGTCACAGATTGAGACGACATGGGGTAAATTGAATAACGGAGTGAAAGTTCAGGTGTTCAATTGAAGTTTATTTAAGTTCAGGTGCCTATTTGACATTGGGTTCAAAGTTCAGGAGTTTTTTTTTAATTTTTCCCTTTTGTTTACTACTCTCTTTGTCTCAAATTTTTAGTCTTATACAGTTTTACGTGCAATTTTCAATTACCTATAATCCTATATCTTTCAATGTATATTATTTTTTATGTTTTTGCAAACATTATTTTATAGAAATAATTGAAATCTATCAAACAAGATTCATGTTGTATATTTTAAATAATATACATTAAGAGATATAGGCCATTGAAAATTGAACATAAAACCGTAGAGGATTAAGAATTTGGGACGGAGGGAGTACTTTTTCCCCCCACACTTTTTCTTCTCCAACTTTTTTCTTCCAAAAACCTTTGGACAAAGATCCAAAAAAAACTTCAACGACCACAGGTGCAGTTTTAGAATTCCAGTAGTTTTCATATTTTAAAATTAGAGAATGGATATGGTCTAATCTAATTTTATTGGGTGTAGGTGATTCCACTACTATTTCACCTATGTTTGATTTGTGCATACCATAGGTACTTTAGATTCCTACATTTCTATTGTGATCTAATACCTTTTAATATTCCTGTTTATAGTTTTTTTTTTGACATCAAAAAAGAACTTCATAGATATAAAAGAGTCAATACACGAGTTAATATAATACAGCCCCAATGAACAAAAGGACAACCAAACTAAGAGATTACAAGTTAAAACAGAGTACAACAAGTATAGTCAAAGAAGCAACTCCCAGAGCAAAAGATCCACTTGAAAGATTATCCGTTGTCAAAGGGATAGGATATATTGGCTGCCGAGTGAATTCTGGAAGATGCAGCAAATCGCGCCAAAAGGTATGCCTGATAAACTTTGATGCGCTCACAAAAGGTGATAATGCAAATGTGGACTGATTGAGCAAGAAAACAAAAGTCAAAAAATAAGGGGGCTGCAATTGCTGGAAACTCCTTAGCACTTCTCAACTGCTGAAAAAGAGAAGAGTCATTAGTGTGAATGTTGATGTGTAACATATGATTTTTAATGGCCCAACTCACTGCCTCATTTATAGAGATGATAGGGGCGCAGTCCCTTTGAAAATTGGAGCTTTTAAAAAGGGAGCTCACAAGCCTAGAGTTAACCATAAAGGTTACTGCCACACCTGACATCTTGAGCTGCAAATTAGAAGCATTGGCACAATAGATATCCAAAACTTGATTTGTTCGAGAGCAGAGACAAGGATTGGCATGGAAAGTAAAGGATAGGATGCTGCCATATGAGGGGTAAAAGGGAAGATCTAGATGGAAAAGACATTGAAAGGGAAAAATCTGTTTACATTAAACTCCTCTTTTCAGAAGAAAAAAATGCATTTCTTTTAGTTTCCTACTTTTCCATAACACTAAAGTGGGTTTTCTTTTGTTATGTTATTAGGTGTGACCATAGGAATTGGGTATTTTAAAATTAGGATACCAATGTATTTTTCTAATTTTTTCCCTAATTTTTTGAATGAAAAGAATGCATTATTTAATGACCTAGATTTGCACGTCGATCATTTATTTAGGAACAGAGGGAGTATTTTGTAACATAAGAATCCAAAAGCTAATCTCTCATTCCAGGCATGTGTAAGGGACTAAAGAGTGTCTTCAATTTTGTATTAAAAAAATTAGTTTCTCTGTATGTATGGGGAAGGATATAACAAAAAAAAAAAAAAAAAGTGGATTATAAAAGCGTGGGAATGACACTTTTGTTTCAAAGTTTGATATCTGCACATGCCCTCATTATCGACAAATTAAAGAAAATTTTGTAATTGTACTTAAGGTTTTAGTCTTAACCAGAGGCCGGGCACACATTATGCGTGCACAAGTCATACTTTACAATAGCTTCCCGTTTATTGTATGATTGAATTTTTGCAAATTTGGTCAAAATTTGATGTGCACAAGCCTCCATTGCTTATAACTAGAAGCCGGCGCATACGTGATGCGTGTGCAAGTTGGATTTGTACAAAATTTGTAAAAAATCGATCAAACATTAAACGGAAAGAAATTATGCAATTTTTTTTTTTTGTCTCTTATAGATGCTTCTTTTTGATATAAAAAGTTTGGTTTACCTCTTACACATGCTTCTTTTTTTCCCTTCCATTAAACTGGTATGGCACAGCCGTTGGAACGGTGGTTTGGTGATGGGTAATAAAAAACAAGTGGAAAGTATTTTTACAAAAATAAATAAGTAAAAACAAAAAAATAAATGTTGTGATGGGTTTTATTTTGAGCGAGTTGGGTTCCGTTGGAATGGTGGTTTGGTAATGATTTTAAAACTTTGCCCAGGGGTGCATTGCTTATAGTGTTTTATGGGCATTTGAATGCATAGAAAAGTTAGAGCCAGTTTGTAGCTTCATGCTTATTAGAATAGATTGTTGTTGTTGGTCCAAAAACAACCCAAGAGGAGGGTGAATTGGGTATCACACCGACTTTTAGCAATTTAAAAGACTAAGTGCTCGACAAAAATAAATCAACACACTAGCAGAATTAATTGAGTTGGCTTATTCAGACAGCAGCACAGTAACCTTAACAAATGGAGCAAGGCAGCAAGCTAAGCAATCAGAAAACACAGTAGATGCAGAGAATAGTTCAACTGATTCTTAGTCTTTAATATATGATCGAAATCAACTAATTAAGCAGGCGAATTTATCCCAAATCAGATTCAAAGATATATCAATTAACTCAAGCAATATAGTAAGCAAAACGAAAAGTAAAAGAGTAAGGGAAAGAGAAATCAAACACGAGGATTTTATAGTGGTTCGGTCCGCAACTTCACGGCCTACTCCACTCTCCAAGTGTCCTACTCAAGAATTGCTACACTATCTCCAATAGTTGTTACAAACCTTTAGTTTCGCGGGTACTAGAGAACCTTACAACGAGCAATTGCTCCAAATTCTCACCAACTAGCTAAGACTCCGGCGCTAGTCACACCTAAACCCAAATGATTTTTTCTACCCAAAAATCACTCAAAAAACCGTTTCAATCCCAGACAAGGGTGTGAAATCCCTTTTAGAATAAGGCTTAAAAACACCACTCAAACTAGCGTAGAATATTCAAGATGAAGCTTTGAATTTGTGACTGACAGAATTTCAAGAGAAAGCTCACAGTAATTTTTTCTTCAGAGATGTCGTCCCTCTCTGCCTTCTCCTGTTTCTTTTTTATCTTGAAGACCCAGAAAAACGTTGGGGTCTTTTTCCACTAGCCGTTGCAAATAATCAGCCCTTGCCTTACTTGCTTCCTTCTTCAATCTCTATATTTCCAGCACAAGATTTCTTCTTTCCTTTTCGAACCCATTCCAGCCGTTAGACAATAGGAAGAGATTTTCCTTAATCTCTCTTGTCTATTGGAGATAGGAATTGTGAAGAGGAGTACCTTTCCAATTGTATCTTCAATTGACCCGAAATCCCTCTTGATTGTTCAGCCGAAATCCTTTCCCTTTGACAACTCTATCGCCATTCTTGTTTTCATCGTGAAACACAAAACTCTAGGTTTAGGAAAAATGATTCCCTGTGAAAAGAACATCTTTTAAGTTTTTAGACAAAAGAGAATTGCTTCCAAGTCCCTTCAAAAACAAGAAATAATATAATTAGCCCAATAATAATGTATCTCACCAATGATGCCCAATTGACTAATGTAATTCTAACTAGGTTGTGTTTGTTATCATCAAAATCTCAAACCATGGGGCTAACAATTGTTGTAACACTTTCAATGCTTATAAGGGACACCACAATGGAGGAGGAAACACAAGATAGATCAGAGCAAATATCTACAGAATGGCTACAATGTGTAAGAGAACAAAATCGTGACAGCCAACGATGCTGTCGACAATAAGTTGTGCATGAAAGACAGACATCTACGCAAAATTTTACTGCTGATCAAGTACCACAGAGAAGGTCAACTAATCGTGTAGAACAACCCACTCCACCTACTCATGATCAACACAGATTGAGATGGCGTAACAGAGCTAGAGAAAGACGAGCTGCTTTAAGCAATGAGCAACGTCAACAACAATTGGCACGACGATGATCAAACTAAAACCAACGACACCACCCAGGTTCGTAAATAAAATATTACAATTATTTTTCTCAATTTTAAATGCCAAATAAACTTCTAATCGTATTGATAACTTGCAAACTTCAAACAGAAAGATACGCGTTGAACTTTCTAAATAATGTCCTAAGACGAGTTCGATCATCAAGGCATCACCCCCAATCAGGTATCTTAGGGTATTTTTATGTTCCAATTTGTCATGTTTCCATGTCTTAACCATATCGTATATTTGGCATAAAAAAAACCTCGAATATGTTACATATCCAAAGGTCTCAATACAATGTGAATGTCAAGTCGTCGTCGACAGACACATGCTACCCAACATCCTCAAAATACACGTTTGCCTGTAATACCAGAAGAGGGAACCTCAAACGTATTTCATGAGACTACGCCTATACCAAATGAAGATATTAACAAAAAAAAAGGGAAAAATATTGTCAACCAAATACTCTTAAACTAAATTCCAAACTAACTTTTATTCCTGTCTTACATGCATGATAACACTACTAGAGGCTGGGGCATACGCGATGCGTGTGCAAGTCGGATTTTCACAACATTTATAAAATTTTGATCAAACAATAAGTGGAAAGTATTTTTACAAAAATGTTATGAAAATTCGACTTACACACGCATCGCATGTGCCCCGGCTTCTAGTGTGCTACTATTGTGGAGAAGGCCTTATCTTTCTGCATTTCAGTAAAGGCTGGATCCCGAGCGGAATATAAATTGTTATTCCTTTTAGTGGTCTGTGCCCCGAGATCGACTAAAGCCTTGGGCTTTCGAGAAGCCCTTATTTCTGTTGCTGCTAACAGAGGGTGTTTATCTCTGAAGATGGTGTCGCACGGTGATGTCCAAAGGTGTCAAACAGACCATGCCAGCTCGTTTACTTGATTGTGTCGTACCGTCATGTGCCATTTTTTAATCATGTTGTGTCATGGCAGCCTGTTTATTTAATCGTGTTGTGTCGGCCCGGCTGATTTAGCTTCGTGTCGTGTCATGCCGATCCATTTAACTTCGTTTCGTGCCCTTTGTTTTAATCATGTCGTGTCATGTCAGCCCATTTACTTAATCGTGTCATGCTGTGCCGTGTTTTTAATCATGTTGTGTCTGTGCCTATCCATCTCCAAACCGAGTTTCATCGAGAAAAAAATTTTGTGTAATGACTAACAACTTAGTATTTGTGGTGCCGTGCTCTTTCGTACCTGTCTAGAATCGTGTTGTGCCATGCCCATGTCTGGCCCATCTAAAACCGTGCATATACCACATTTCAACGTGTCCTGTCACGTTGTACCGTGCCCATGCCAATCCAGCCCATTTGACACCTCTACCCAAGGCAGTATTTGTTGTAACGAACGCTATGAAAGCAAGCTAAGAACGAGAAATTGAAAACTAAACAAGAAATCACAAAGACACAAGATATACGCGGTTCCCCAAGATGGGTACGTCCACGGGCGAGGAGAGAGAGGATTCACTAACCAACGTGAAGAAGAAATACAAAGAGCCGGCTGTAATCCGTAACTCTAGAAAGGCCACAAATATGAAAGCCCAAAAGATGTTGTGTCTGTGCCTATCCATCTCCAAACCGAGTTTCATCGAGAAAAAAATTTTGTGTAATGACTAACAACTTAGTATTTGTGGTGCCGTGCTCTTTCGTACCTGTCTAGAATCGTGTTGTGCCATGCCCATGTCTGGCCCATCTAAAACCGTGCATATACCACATTTCAACGTGTCCTGTCACGTTGTACCGTGCCCATGCCAATCCAGCCCATTTGACACCTCTACCCAAGGCAGTATTGGGGGGCATCCTACCTACGTTTTGCAATTTCTAAACATGTGAATGTTTCAATGTGACAAGAACATGGCATTAATGAAGAGAATGAATGGTAGAAATTGGTCCACCCTCAATACCAGAGAATAAATGTATGGCATTTTTCTTCTAACACGGTCAAGTCAGGGTATAGAGTGGCTCTTTCTTTTTCTGTTGATAATCCGGAATTGTCTTTTAAACCTAATAAACATTAGTGGGGCTTAATTTGGAGGCTGAAAGTGCCCCGTAAAATCAGGAATTTTTGGTGGCGGGTTTGCATAAACAATGTGGCTTCAAAAGAAAATCTCTTTCGCAGGCAATCTTCTGCATCCCCTCTCTCTGTCTGTCCCATTTGGATGGAAGAAATCAGAATCAATTGAACACATCTTGGTGGATTGTTTGCGGACTAGACCTGTTTAGTTTGGTTTGGTTGCGATTTGCATAGCATGGTGAATTCCTCTTCTTGTGCTTCTATATGTTGAAATGGTATTCTCAAGTGATCGATTCTAGTCCTTCTCTTAAAGACGCAGGGGAGGTCATCAGTAAATTAAGTAGCTTTCGTAGCTTGGAATATTTGGAAAAGTAGAAGTGTTTTTGTATTCAATCATTCTCCTGCGTGGAATCGCTTGCAGGAGAGGGACGGGGATTCGAGATGAGAGGGGTGCTGTTGGTGTAATTTGTTGAATATGATTTCTCAGCACTCGTCTGGAAGATCTTTGCGACTCATGGCCATTTTTGCTAGTACTGCTTGAGATGGTGAGCAAGAAGGAGGAAGATGACGAGACTGTGGAGAGATTTGGGCAATACAAAACCAACCGGGGCGATAGAAGTTCAAAGTAAAGGCTTTACCAAGAAAACCAAGTTTATGGGTCAGATTATGTGCACTTCGATTAATTTTGGGCACATAAATCCACCGTCTTCTAGCGGGGATTCACTTGAAGTCGGGGCAAATGCTTTGCATCCACTAGGTTTCAAGACTGAGATATTAGAATGGAAAAACCCACTATCTCTCCAACCTTCGAACTTGATATCTTTGAAGGGGAAAAATCCACAAGTCTCTGACCTTAACCACTAAGCTAACTTGGGGTGCAATTTTAAAACCTTCATTAACTCAATCCAGTATTTGATTTTTTTTTTTTAAAAAAAAACTCAAACTCCATTATGCACCTAACCAAGTAAAATTGCACCTTGAAAAACTGTCATAGATTCCTCAATTAGACCCTTGGCATGAAAAATCCACTCTCATGTCTCATATTCGCCCAAACTTAATTAAGTTTTAAGTACATACTATTTAAATATATTGTGGATTTATCAATTGACATGAAAATCCGTAAAAGTAAGTACGAACCGGCGCCGTGTGTTTGGTGAATCAAAGTGCATTTGTTGCTGGCCGTCAGATTTTGGGTAGTGTCCTCATTGCCCATGAAATTATGCATTCACTGAAAAATAGTAGGTATGGAAAACAAGGCTGGGTTGCTCTTAAATTAGACATGGCAATTTGGCAAAGGCTTTATGACCATATTGAATGTCGATGGCGCCGTCAATCGCAAGGATGGTATGGTGGGTGCCGGTTTTGTTGCTAGGAATCATCTCGGAAAAATTTTTGGGGACGATTGCTATTCCTTTTACTGGTCTGTGCCCTGAGATCGACTGAAGCCTTAGGCTTTCGGGAAGCCCTTATTTTTGCTGCTAGCAGGGGGTGTTTGTCTCTGAAAATGGCGTCGCACTGTGATGCCCAAAGGTGTCAAACGGGCCATGCTGGCTCGTTTACTTAGTCGTGTCATACCGTATCATGCCATTTTTTAATCATGTCGTGTCATGCTAGCATGTTTACTTAGTCATGTCATGCCGGTCCGGCCCATTTAGCTTCGTTTCGTTTCCTTTTTTATCGTGTCTTGCCGTGCTGACTTGTTTAGCTACATTTCGTGGTGTTTTTTAATTCTGTCATGCCATGCCAGCCCATGTACTTAATTGTGTCGTGCCATTTTTTAACCGTGCCGTGTTGTGCAACAACTACCAACTTAGTATTTGTTGTGACGTGCTCTTTCATACCTGTCTAGAACCGTGTTATGCCTTACCCATGCCAGGCCCATCTAAAACCGTGCCCATGCCAATCTAGCCCGTTTAACACCTCTAACCAAGGCGGTATTGGGGGCATCCAACCTATGTTTTGCAATTTATATTAGTCCATGTTTAGAACCATTTGATTGGGCATGGTAAAAAAAATCTCTAAACGTACATGTGAATGGTTCAATGTGACAAGAACATGGTGAATGAATGGTTGAAATTGCCCCACCCTCAATACCAGATAATAATTAAATTATCTGGAATTGAGGGTGGTACTTAATTAAGCAAGCTGCAAGCCTTGGTGCCAGAGGAAGCGGTCAAGGCCATATCCATTATTCCAATCTCTATTCGTTCCAAGATGAGCTGGTATGGCATTTTTCTTCCAACAAAGTGTACGCGGTCAAGTCAGGGTATAGAGTGGCTCTTTCTTTTTCTGCATATCAATAATCCGGAATTGTCTTTTAAACCTAATAAACACTTGTGGGGCTTAATTTGGAGGCAGAAAGGGCCCCCTAAAATCAGGAATTTTTGGTGGCAGGTTTGCAAAAACAATGAAGACTATCAGATTAGAGCTTCACACAAAGAACTGACGGGAAGACAAAATCCATGACATCCAAGCATGCATCAATGACCAAATCATCTGAATAAAAGGCTTCACTGGGTCATAAATACACCAGAAAATTTTCTCCATTTACCGTTACCCGATCACAATCAAATATCCGGCAACAAACTTGAAAACAGATTGCACTCAATGAAATAACATGCAACCTGCAATATAACAACAACTCCAAGGCAATCACTGTCTCAAACCCCAGCTTATAAGCTTCTGATGGAATTCTCGGCGAAGGCACAACACAGAACACTGTCAAAGGGTACATAAATAATGAAAGTAAGAGAAACACTCATAAAGCTCCGACAAAGGTACACACTCATCTTCATCATCCTTTGGGGATTAGTTAATGTAAACGAGCAATAAGATCCCGAGCTGCATACAAGGACGCGAACTGGAGAATTGAAGTAAAAGCATCATGGAGGTTCCGTGGACATATGGTAACTAAGAGATTTCACGACGACGTCAAAGAATAGGGATTGTTAGACATAAAACTAAACCTATGCAACCAGTACTTCATACTGAAACTTTGAGAGATTAAGGAAACAACAAGAAACCTGCATCCTCTACCTAGAAGGACCTACCACATCAACAATTCAGCTCAAATAGAGAGAGCACGTAGCCTATAAGCAGACAGCCTAAGCTCAACATCAATAATTTGAAACAAGCAAAATCTAAAGGATCACAATGCAAGATCTTGCTAGGAGAGCAGGGCATACAACACTTTTATGGAGCTTTTTCTAGCTTATTTATTTATTATACTTCTCTTAATACAAACTTTGCATTCTCTTGTAGAGAGCAAGCCTTGTAACATCACAAAACTTGAAAGGAAACATCATACTATTGTTTACCAAAAACGAATGACGTGCACTTTATTCACATCAGGAAAAGGGATGACTTTACAACTCTTAATCATTCCTTTGATGCACATTCTGATGTTTCGAACCCTGAATTTTGCTGCCAAATCCTTAAGCAGCCTCACTTGGTTCTCATTATCCATCGTCGTCTTATGCATCCTTTGAACCACAATAAAATATTCTTCCACACAAGACACCCTTCAAAAGGTTTAATTGTTCAATTTTAGCACATCTTCATCCTCACACTTTTAAGAGTTCTCTCACCCGTTCCATGCCCACTTTACAATTTCTAAGACATTACCCATCAAATGGAGTTCTGGTTCAAGCCCATATATCTCCCCATCCATTTCCTGAATTTTTCAATCACATTGTCCCAACAACGAACTTGCTACCAAAATTTTCTTTTATATTTTCCTCCACTTCACATCGAAGTTAAGAATTACCGCTCCACTCCTGCTTATTCTGACAAAACAAGACATCCATGGCGCAAGAACAGCTTCCTCTGGCTTTCAGAAGGCAAAGATGTATATGACAGGATAATTTCCCTAA
The DNA here is from genome assembly GCA_019656275.1 of Rhododendron kiyosumense. Taxonomy (NCBI): domain Eukaryota; kingdom Viridiplantae; phylum Streptophyta; class Magnoliopsida; order Ericales; family Ericaceae; genus Rhododendron; species Rhododendron kiyosumense. Next base: position 348,750 of record BPLS01000263.1, read on the forward strand.
GTGATGGCCTTGAAAACACCATCCAATCTACCGTCTCCGTTCTCACATTAAGACACCCAGTCAAATTTATCTTTCTCAATTTTTCACAATTTGTCAAAATTTCTTTCAACCCTACTGTTGTCACCCCCAAGCAACCTTCCAACTCCAAATTCAGGAGCCCACGACATCTATTCCCTATAACCATCAACCCATCATCATCAATCCCTGATCTAGTTGCACCAAGGAAGTCTAGTTTGGAGAGTTCAAAACCATTTCCAATGTTCTTAATCCCCCCACATTCATCAATCTGCAAACTCCTAACCTTGGAGCAGCTCTTCAAGAAATCAGCAATGCCTTTCTCTGTTATACCCTTACAGGAGGACACAAGAAGCACCTCTAAACTAGGGCATACCGAAGCAAGTTTTGCAAGACATTCATCGCTCAGATTCGAATTATTTTCCAAGTTCAGAGACTTGATTCGTGGGTTTTTTACAATATCGGTAGCCTCGTCTCCTCCTCCTCCAATATTCGTTCCCATCATACTAATATCCTCTAGCAAAGGACAATTCTTTGCAAGCTTAAAAAAGGTTAACTCAGTCAGATTATCGCAAAGATCGAGGCATATTGTGACTAAAGCAGATAGAAATTGAGATAAATCACTCATTTTCTCATCAGTGAGCACATCTATTCCATCTAAAGATAAAGACTTCAGGGACGAGTATTTGTTTAAAACTGATGAAATTCCAGAGAAGGTGAGAGTCATGCAATGCGATAAAGTGAAACTCTTTAAAGGAATACCAGCCTTTGCAAGCAAATGGAGATATCCATCGGGAACTATCGAATCGTGGATTTCAAGAGTTGATATATTTCTTGCACAATGAATCGAACAGTCATCTAATGAACCGAATCCAAATCCATCAATTGACACTAGACTCAAATTGGTACTATTGCGCATAACGAATTTGATTCCGTCCGAAGTGACCAACAAACAGTCGAGAACTACAATATCTGTCAAGTAGACGCAATTCGTGGAAAGAGCTATAAGCGACTTATCGGTGAGAAATTCGTTACCAGATATGTTTATTTTTCTCAAACCCTTCAATTTTGACGACACCACCTCGATGCCGCTATCTGTCACGCCCACTTCACCCAGGCCCCGACCCAGCAGCTCAGGAACCGGCCCGAAATCATTTAAAGGATAGGAGATATCCAGATCCTCTAAACAGGGCATGGAATCCGCAATAACAACCAACTCAATGTCACGTAAGGTTTGGAGATTCCAACAAATTAAAACCCTAATATTCTTCATACGGGATCCTAGTAACCTCCAGCTGTCCAAAGGGAGGCCATCGGTTCCCGTGAAATCTAGGGTTTCGAGGTTTAAATCGGAGGTTGCTATGTCGGTGACGAGTCGGTTGAGATCTCCACAGCGAAAGAAGCGGAGATAGATGGAGTTGAGGTTGGGAAAACGACTTAAGAGTGCGGAGAGGGGGATGAGCGCTGGATCGGTGAGTATTTTGAGGCTGGTTCGGAGAGTGTTGGTGATGGAGAGGAATCGCTTGCAGGAGAGGGACGGGGATTCGAGAAGAGAGGGGTGGTGTTGGTGTAATTTGTTGAATATGATTTCCCAGCACTCGTCTGGAAGATCCTTGGGACTCATGGCCATTTTTGATACTAGTGAACAAGAAGGAAACTGTGGACAGATTTGGGCAATAGAAAACCAAACGAACGGGGCGATAGAAGTTCAAACTTCAAAGGAAAAGGCTTTGCCGATAAGAAAACGAGAAATGCTAAAGTGCAAAGAAAATAGGCAAAGAAAAAACTTTTAAAAGTGTATATGAACGGTTTCAATGTATTGCATAATGAATTTGAGCCATTCATGTATATTTTAAGGTTCTTTTCTTTGCCTATTTTCTTTGTCTCTAGCGCTTCTCTAAAAACAAGTTTATGCCCAGCTCATGGGCGTTCCACTTTTGTGGGAAATTTTTTTTTTTTAAAAGAAAGCAATTTTAAACTAAAAAATTATGTGCTTATGCAAATAATTTTTCTACCAATATATATCTTGTTTGATAGATCTTATTAAGATCTTTTAAACGGTGCAAAAAAATTGAAAATTATTTTTTATTTTCATTATATTTGAGTTTGAAATTATCTTCGTTTGAAAAAAAGTACATGTTGGAAAAGTGGAACACCACCTTACCCGCACATTAATTAATTTAAAACAGTGGATTTATTTTCTTGAAATTATATAAGTGTTCCCAAAAAAAAAACAGTGGATTTTATTTAATGTTTCGGATCCATTCGTTTCAAGATAATCATGTTCAGATGAGGCACTTAATGATATCCGATTGAGCAAATTTTTGATACACTTATTCTGCTCTATGAAGTGAACGTTTTCGATTGCCGGTGTGAGCCCAGAGCGGCGGTGTGTTGCCGTGCAAAGCATGCTGCGCAACACCTTCTCCAGTCCGTGAGGTTGCACTGATTATTTTGAAATTATAAGTTGTGTTATTGCTTTTGGGGCTAAAAATTGAGTTGAGATGTTTGTGATTGTTGACACACACCCTTCATGATCAATTTTGTATTTTGTAGTAAGTTTTCGGTTGAAATGTTGGGTTGCAATCGGTATTATATATTGTAGGTATAATGTTTTACAAAATTTTGTCATGTTCATGAAATTTGCCATGTTTTTCAAAATTTGTTATGTTTGTGAAACTTGTCATGTTTGAATTCATTTGTTTCATGTTAGTAATCTATAAGTTATCTTTTTTTTTGCCCTAATGAATAAAATTTGTTGAATCTTGATTTTTCCTAAAATAATAATTGTTGAAATAGGCCATTAGTATATTTTAATAAATCATGGTAGTGGTAGGTTTTGGGGGAAAAAATCATGAATATGTAATGAAAATTGGATTATGAAATATTTTGATTTTAGGGAAGAAAAAATTGGAGAGAGAATAATAGTTTTATTTTGAATTTTAGGGGAAAGAAGATTGAAGAGAGAAGATGGAGAAAAAAAGATTTGAAAGATAGGAGAAAGAGAGTGAGATAAACTAGGAAATGGAGAGAGAGATTTGAATGATTAAGAGAGAGAAAGGGTAATCTGGGGTTTATTCGAATTTGAGGATGGATAAATAAGATTTCAAACTAAGTAGGATGAGGATTTAAGTATCTATGTAGGATAAGGCTTCTATTTAAGTTCCCTACCAAAAATCGATAACATTATTTCAATCAAAAAATATTCTTTAGATTATACTTTGTTTAGAAAGACCTCTCGTTTTTCAACCAGTATAACTTTCTATATGAATAATGTTCACATTAGGGATGATAATTTCATTTGACCTGACCCTTTCTGTAACATTTACATGTGAGATGTACCATATATCTACACTAGTGATGACAAATTCTATATGGGGCCGGGTTTTATGAACACAACAAATAACACAACGTTTGTTCCTTTCCACTCCTTCCCTCTTTTTGTTTTCGTTTCCTTTCTTTTCTCTCAAGTCCCAAACAGGCCCTTAGAAGAAGAAATGGGAAAAAAAAAAAAAAGAGTTTTAAAAACAATTCCTCCCTTCTTTTTCAAAATCAGCAGGACGGTGGAGAGATTTGATCCTCCCCAAAACCGGAATGGGAGGGGCTGTAACCGACCATCCATCTCGGCATGGATGGCTCGGATTTAATTTGAGCTCCTACATGCAAATTCTAATCATCCATTGTTCAGATGAAAATCCAAGGGCTGAATTAATCGCACTGCACGTATAGTGCGGGGGTGCACTACAGTACCCTGGGTTTCTCTTCTTTTTCTCCTCCCTTCTCTTGTGAATGTTTCAATGAGGCAAGGACAATCCATTAACGAAGGAATGAATGACTGAGATTTACCCCTTAAATTATCAAACTGAGTTTGCACGCTCCAATTTTTTTTTAGATCTCTCTCTATGAGACGATTCAATAGAAATTAACACAAAAATAATAAATGCGAATAAAAACTGAATAAAGGCAACAAAAAAAAAAAAAAAAAACTTCCGAATTATGAAGCCGAAATAGGGTCAAGTGTGGACATGTTTTATTTTATTTTCTTTAAAAAGACATGATCTCCATTGCAACAAAATGGCTATGGCAAAAAAGTTGATCTGATTCTTCCTTTGTTCTCTGAGTTGAACTTCATAGAGTACTTCCTGAAGTTCCGACTTTATTTTGATTTTCTATTTCTTGTGCGCAAAATGTTGCAGGTTGTGTTTCGGTAAATTTGGCAGTTACTGATGGTGTATTTGGAACAATTATATGTAAATGAACTTTCTTCATCATGGGTTGTTGAATTGTTGATCTGCTCCCTTGTTATTTTTGCCTTGGCGATCGAATTAAATCTAATCACCTTTTGCATGGGCAGAGCATTTTACAACCACACTCATTTTTGGTGCTCAGTTAAAAAGATCAAGATGATCATACAGACACCAGAGAAATCATTTGCAGAGAAGTCAAGAACATGTTTCTTTCATATACCAAAATACAAATGACTAAGATTAGCCATCAAGAACTTGCTAACAGCTAGATAACAACTGAGATTGTACCTAAAATGTTTGCCAAAAATATTGTCCTAAACATATGTTCCCGACCTACTTGAATTAACCAACACCATCAACTGATATATATCTCTTCCCCATAGACAAAACAAATCATCAACTGATATATATCTCTTTCCAGACTTCATACATACCAAAATTATGGAGACTAACTGAGATTGCACCAAACAATTAGAAATTACGGCCATTGAGCAAAAAGACTAGCAGCTAGCTGCTGCTGCTGCTATTAGGACAGGGAATTTGGTACGGTGCAATACTTCAGAAAATGCCCCATAGCTTCTGCATTGAGACTCTCCATTGGGGTTAGCACCACCAGTATATCTGCAGGTATTTGTATTTCCTGTAAAGAAATAACTACTTTTTCAAACTTTCCAACCAAAGTTAAGAATACGAGTACAAATGAGAATAAATTCATGTATTACCACAAATTTAAGCATTTTTCTCCCCTTCACAGCCAATGCCTTCTCCGAGCTACTTTTAAATTGTAGCCTTTTACGATCAGAGAGACTCTTTTTCTCCTCTAGTCATTGCCCTCGTTCTTCTCAAGTGTTTGACAATTACTACGTAATTCTAGCATGCTTTCAACAGTTTTAACTTAAGACACCTCGTAGGTATCTTGTAATTCAGAGGCATAGATGATACAATGATTTGTATTGGATACTCCTTTCCGACTTAGGATCAGCTTCAATCCAAGTCCTTGAAAATCTGATCAAAAGCTGCATTGAACTATGGATGGGAACAAGAGAGAACTAGCAATAAGATTTCTGGTGAATCCTCATTAGTAAAAGCCTCATGGGGATTTCCCCTGGCCAACGGGAACTAGGAGATTTCACGTAGACATTGAAGAATACGAATTGTCAGACAGAAAAATAAAATAAAATCAACCTAAGCCACCAACACTTCATACCCTATAACATTGAGACATACAGGAAACTACAGGGACCTGCATCCTCCTCAGAAGGCCACACAGAGAATACAGCTCAAATAGAGAAAGCACGTAGCCTCTACACTGACAGCCCAAGTTCAACATCAATAGTTTGTAACAAGCAAAATCATAGAGAATCACAATGCAAGATCTTAGTTGGAGTGTAGGGCATATAGCTATGGAGTTTTTTCTACCTTTTGGGTAAACTGCAGTTTCTATTAAGCGCAAACAAACCAGAAACAGGGCCTAAACCAATAGAAAAACCATATACGTTGACTACTCATCTCTATACAAGAGCAAACAGCAAACAAGACTAAGCAGCAAAAATTCAAGAAGAAACCCTCCACTTCATAGCAAGCAATCTGTTGGCATCATTCCGCTCAACTCTCCTCCAAGAAGCAAAACAGGCCCTGACCTCTTCTTCTATTAAGATAATCAAACCCTGAGCAGTCCTACTCTGACGCTGAAAGACTGATGCTGAAAGACACGAGAGTTTCTTTCCCTCCAAATCCAACAAAGAGAGGCAACAAGAGAGAGGTGGAAAATAGTATGGTCCAAGGAAGATCCAGTTCTCTGAGAGCACGCCCAAGCTAGTTCATCAGCAAAACCAAGATCATCCCTACCAATATTATTCAACCCCAGAAAATAGGTCCAAACCTACAGTGAGAAAGGGCGGGAAAAAAATAAGTGCTCATGGGTCTCAATCTGAGCACCACATAAACTCCAAGACATATCAACTTGTATTCCACAGTTTCCTAACCTATTCTTAGTTTCCCAACCTATCCTTAGTGGCTAATCTGATATAGAGCGTTTAGGACAATTAGATATTGCCACCTACAACTGGAATCGTGGTGGTTTTGGGTGGGGAAACAAGAATATTACTTCAATAAATGCGCAAAGAAGTAGAGAGAGAAAGAGAGATAGAGGTGTTACACCCTTGCCAGGGTTAGGCGCAGTGGTTGAAAAATCGAGACTAGGCGATCGCCTAGGCAAGGCGAGGCATGAGGCAAGCCTGTGACGCCTCACAGTTATGAGGCGAGGCGAAGTTGGGTGAGACGAGCAACTAGTCTCGCTTCGAAACGACTAGGCGTTGTTAGGGCAAACAGGTCACTTAAAAACAAATCTGGCCTCTCCTCGATCAGAAATCTCTCGTCTCTCCTCTGGGCTCTGCGATTGCAACACCACACAGATCTCTCTCTCTCTCTCTCTCTCTCTCTCTCTCTCTCTCTCTCAACACACAAACACACAGTCACACACACATCTCTCTCTCTCTCTCTCTGATCAACACACAAACACACAGTCACACACATTTTTCTTCTCTTTTCTCTTTGATCGACACGCACGCGCGCGCACACACACATCTCTCTCTCTCTCTCTGATCAACACAAAAACACACAGTCACACACATTTTTCTTCTCTTTTCTCTTTGATCGACACGCGCGCGCACACACACATGCTTCTCTTCTGATCGACACGCACACATATCACCGCAATCAATTGATTCAGACATATTTTGTTGAATTTTGGGTGTCGATTAGAAGCTATTTGGGTGTTCTCTCTGAAGCCATTCAACACACAATTTCTTCTCTCTTTTCCCTCTAATCGACACACACACACATATATATCACTGTAGTGCAATCAAGTGGCAGTTAGTATATGAAAGCTGCAGTTTTACCAAGTATGTTTTATCTCCTTTTTTTTGTGTGTGTATATATATATATATATAGATGCCAAATAGAACCAATCCTGCTTGGAAGTATTCAAAGAGGCATGAAGATAACAAGTTCAGGTTCACATGTAATTTTTGTAACAAAGTGATTACTAAAAGTATTTATCGAGTGAAGCTACACCTTTGCAGAGTATACCCTGATGTGACTTCATTCCTACTTGCCCAGAACCAGTTAAAGAGGAGATTAGGGGATTTGTGTGTAGAAAAAGGAAACGGCGTTGAGCATAACTCCTCTTGCAGATTTTGATGAAATGGACAATGATGAGGATGAGTTTGATGTACAATTGAAGCCCCCTCCTAAGAGGCCTGCTAGTGCTAGCTATTCATCTCGAGGTTTTACATCCAAGCTCCCATCTAAGAAGCCCAAGACCAAAGGGCTTATGGATGCTTACTTCACCCCTAACCCAGAGATAGAGGTAGAGAATGGGAAGGGTGGTAAACAACCTAAAGTTGATGAAAATACGCCTTACAAGAAGGATTTGAAAGAGCGGGCTGATCAAGCTATTGTGAGGTGGATCTACGATGCTGGAATACCTTTCAATGTTGACTCCTTAGAAACCGATGCTTGAGGCTATTGGGCAATGCCGAGTTATTATCAAGTGCGTGTCCCTCTTCTTAAAAAAGTGGTGGACAATGTCAACAAACAAATGGAGGACCACAAAAAAGAGAGGGAGGCAAATGGTTGCACTCTTATGTGTGATGGATGGACAGATCGAAAAAAATAGGACAATGATTAATTTTTTGGTTAATTGTTGAATCGGTTGATGCATCTGGTAGCCCACCCGTGATACCCGCCCAATAGCCCACCCACTAACCCAAAATCCCACAAAATCCTTTATTTTTTCCCTTGCCCAAGGAAATTTAAGCCCCGCCCGTTGGCCGGCCCAGTTTTTGGCCCGCCAGCCCATCAATTGAGCTAGCCCGTGGGCTGGGCTTCAATTTATGGTAGGTAGCCCGGCCCGCAAAAAAGAAAAAACCCGGTCGGCCCGGCCCGTGAGCGGGCTTGGGTAGTGACTTAGCGGGCTAGGCAGGCCCGATGATGACCTTTACCCTCAGCCTTATAAAACTCAATTCATTAATCAACTCTGTGTTAGAAAAGAAAGATTACATCCATACTTATAGGCTAAACAATGGCCATTTGAAGTCCTAGAAGTCTAAGTGACATGAACCTAATCAATGAACACATTTAACAAGACAATGAATGAACCTAGATTAACAGTGGCTGCTCCACGATTTTTCAAGAGGGTGTTCAAGAATTACTTTAACTCTATTCCCTCTATTAACGAGTAGAATATACACAATTTCGTATTCCCTATGTCCCAAAATGATAGTCTCAAACAAAAAGACCTGCAATTTTAGAATCAAAAAATACATATTTAGATTCATATTTTCTCAAATATTTCTGCACCAAATTGAAGAACTAGTCGAAATCTTTAATTAGGTGCGAAGAAACTCGAAAACTCATGTACAAAAGTACACTTTATTTCTCAAATATTTCCGCACCAAATTAAAGAACTAATCGAAATCTTTAGTTTGGTGCAAAGAAACTCAAAAACTAGTACAAAAGTCCACTTTGTTTGATTTTGAGTTTTGAGAAAAAAAAGTTGATGTAATGAGTGGAAAGAGATAAATAGAGAAACTTATTGGGAACCGTGCAGAGAGTAAAAAGTTGAGTTTAAAAATGGTAAATGAACTAAGTGTTTATTTTGAACCACAGGTAGGTACCTCTGTTTTGAGCCACAGCCTCCCCAAATCTTTTAAACAATGGCCAAGAGGATGCCAATTGTCTAAAAACTCACCACTACCAACTTTAGCTGTGATCCATGGCTGAATAATGTCCCTAAGCTTGAACAACTTTCTTATAGTCCTGGAGGCCTCAGCAGTCGCATTAATTCTCCACAAACAGCTACCTTTAAGGATATTAGTATGCACTCCCTTCACCCAAAGAGTGTCAGCCTTGTTACAGATAGCCCAAATATGCCTAGAAATAGCAATTCCAAGTTGATAGATGCTTAAACCCTAAACCACCTTCAGCTTTAGGAGAGCAAACAGATGACCAAGCAATCTTAGCACTGGTAGTCTTTAAATCAGGACCTGGCCAAAAGAAGGACCTTAAAATCTTGTCAATATCCTTGAGCACCTTTCGAGGAAGAAGAAAAATAGAGGGCCAGTAAACTTGAGTGCTAAGAAGAACAGACTGGACTCACTGGGCTCTCCCACTCCCACCATAAGACAAATTCTTGTTTCATCTCTATTCTCTTACCCTTCCCGCCATGATTATGTCACGCAGGAAAGAAAAAATTGCGTCTTATTTTGAGGAACTTCATGGCTTCACACATAAAATAAAACACTATCATACACGCATATGCAGATCAGACGTAGACGGTAGATCAGAAGTTCTGAATACAAACACTGCTTTCTCTTGTAGAGAGCAAGTCAAAAAATCAAAAACCTAACACGGAAAAGATCATAAATTATGTGTTACGACTTACGACTAACCAGAAAAGTATGACGTACATTTTTTCACACCGTATATCTCCCCATCATCTTTCGGAATTTCCTCATCATCTTTAAAAATTGTTAAATGACATGTTCCTTTGCCAGAGATTGAAGCCATGTAGTAGATTGCCAATTAAACCATCACTCTACACATGACCTTTCCAAGTAAGATCAAGTCTGTTATTTTCCAATTCACCTTCGGCTTCATCATCATCCTCTCCATCCATACCCATGCTATCTTATCTATTACAACACTGCAAGAAATGATCATCTTGTCATGTTCTTTCCATCCACAAAACATAATTTTAATCCTGCAACACTACAAAAAAAAATTTTCTTCCTCTTAAGCTCATCGAAGTTAAGAGTTACGCCTCCACTCCTACTTATTCTGACAAAACAAGACATCCATGGCGCAACAAAAGCTCCCTCTGGCTTCTAGAAGGCAAAGAAGAATGTGGAAGAATAATTTTCCTCAGTGATGGCCTTGAAGAAACCAACCAATCAGCTGTCTCCGTACTCACATTAAGACAACCAGTCAAATTTATCTCTCTCAATCTTTCGCAATTTGTCAATATTTCTTTCAACCCTACTGTTGTCACTCCTAAGCAACCGTCCAAGTTCAAATTTAGTAGCCCATGACATGTATTCCCTATAACCACCAGCCCATCATCATTAATCCCTGATCTAGCTGCACCAAGAACCACCAACTCGGAGAGTTCAAAACCATTTACAATATTCTTAATCGCCCTGCATTTATTGATCCACAACTTCCTAATCTTTGATCCGCACTTCAAGAAATCAGCAATCCCATTATCTGTAATACCTTTACAAGAAGAAACATCAAGCACCTCTAAGCTGGGGCATACCGAAGCAAGTTTTGCAAGACATTCATCAGTGAGATTCCGATTTTTTACCAAGTTCAAAGACTTGCTTCGTGGGTTTTTCACATTATCGCTAGCCCTGTCTCCTCCTCCTCCTCCAACATCCGCTCCGTCCATACTAATATCCTCTAGAAAAGTACAATTCTTTGCAAGCGTGAAAAGGGTTGACTCGGTTAGATTATTGCAAAGATCGAGGTCTATCAGGACTAAAGCGGGGAGATATTGCGATAAATCACTAATATTCTCATCAGTGAGGAAATCTGTTCCAGCTAAACATAACCGCTCCAGGGACTGGTATTTGTTGAGAAACAACGAAATTCCAGAGAAATTGAAGCTCTGGTGTAGGGACCGGGCAAGACTGAGCCTCTTTAAAGGAATACCAGCTTTAACAATGAAATGGAGAAATTCATCTGGAACTGACGAATCAAAGATACCAAGAGCTGATAAATTTCTTGCACAACAAACTAAATTGTCAAACAGACCAAATTCAATTCGACTAAGTTGACTTAACTCAAATTGGAGCTATTGCGCATCACAAATGCAATTCCATACGAAGTAACAGACCAACAATCGAGAACAAAAATTTCTGCCAGGTAGACGCAATTCGTGGAAAGAGCTAAAAGCGACTTGTCGGTGATATAATGGTTACCAGATGCGTCGATTTTTCTCAAACCCTTTAGTTTCGACGATAACACCTCGATCCTGCTATCCGTCACAGCCGCCTCAAATCGATTTATAGGTTCGGAGATATCAAGATCCTCCAAACAGGGCATGGAATCGGCTATAACAACCAAGTCCATGTCACGCAATGTGAGAAGACACGAACACGTCAAAACTCTCAAATTCTTCATACGGGATCCCAGAACCTTCAAACTCTACAAAGGGAGGCGGTCGCTCTCCGATAAGTCTAGGGTTTTGAGGTTTAGTCCGGAGGTTGCAATGTCGATGATGACGTGGTGGAGTTGTCCGTTGCGAAGGGAGCTGAGGTCGATGGAGTCGAGGCGAGGGAATCGTTTGGAGAGAGGGATGATGAGGGTTGGATCGAGGATTTTGAGATGGGTTCGAAGGGTGTTGGTGATGGAGAGGAAACGCTTGCAGGAGAGAGAAGGGGATTCGAGATGAGAGTGGTGGAGTCGTTTGAATATGAGTTCCCAGCACTCGTCTGGAAGGTGTTTGCAACTGTTGGCCATGTTCGTTTTACTGACGGGAAAGATCAGTAGTTTAATGGGAGAGCTTGGAGAGACGGGGGGAGAGAGAGGAGTAGAGGACTGATGAGAAGAAGTGAGAACCATGCGTTGGGCTCCGTTTGTTTCGGCATTTTTTGTTGGTGTGATTGAGCTCTCAACAGCTCCAATCTCATCTAACTCTGACCTAATGCTGTGCTTTTTCATAAAAAAAAAAAATTGACAAAATTTTGTACACATATGTATATACTACACATATATACTTACATACATATATTATTATTTTACAACTATCAACGAAATATCAAAAAATAAAAACAAACTTTTGTTTTTTTCAATATCATTTTACATGAAAAAATATTTACATCGAAAAACATTTTACTTCGAAACAAACGGAGCCTGGGAGGCTGAGACTCTCTGTTGGGCTTGGGCAGTTGAACACCTTGTGTCGTGACATGAGGTGCTGGATTATACCTGCAGGTACTTCTCGAGTGTTTGACAACTACTAAAAGTAATTCTAGCCAGCTTTCAACAGTTTTTACGCAAATTCTTCCCTTGCTCGAAAAACACCTCATAGGTATCTTTTAATTCAGACGCCCAATGATTTGTACAGCATACTCTTTTCCAACTTAGGAACAGCGCAAGGATGGAGCCAGCTCAGTCAGGGGTTTAGTGGCGGCAGAGGCCATGACAAAAATTTTAGAAAATATAGTTATTATATGTAAAAAAAATCCCAACTTATATAGATTTATCACTGCTAGATTTTTTTTTCTTTATTTTTTGTTATATACTAGTTCTCAATTCTCTAATTTTTTTTCCTAGAAAGGAGACCAAAAAAATATTTTAAAACTAAATTCAATGGGTCAAAGTGAAAAAATATAAAGGATGAAATCTAATTAAGGAAAAAAAAACACTCCACACTCTGCTATTTTGCAAAGTACTCTATAAGATAAGACAAAACACAAAACATAAACAACTTAACCTAAAGGTGTGCACTATGCATGACTCCTATGTCGCAGTAGTGGTCGTGTGATATATTGGTATTGAGGAACGGCTCACATCACAACTTCCTCTTGTTGATAAATTGATTCGTCTTATATTGACATTGCCTGTTTCAACGGCTTTGGCGGAGCATGCATTTTTAGCTATGAAACTTGTGCATTGGACAATAGGATGGAGGATGATTTTCTGGTAAATTTCTTGATCACATACATTGAGAAGGACATAGCTAGAAGTTTTGATGCCGATTCTATCATCAATGCTTTTAACGATATGAAAAAGTGTTGGGCACAATTCAAGATGCTTCACTTTAATAGATAGATTAAATCAAAGTTTTTTTCCATACTCTATGTGCAAATAACAAACATCATTTACTATAATTTTTATTATGTTATTTTAATTTTTCCTACCGTCAATGACATTTATATTGTATTGCATCTTTTTATTTTTTTAGTATACATTTTGCCACTACTAAAATAAAATCTTGGCTTCGTACCTAAATCAACGTCCTTTAGTTTATTAGCTACTCCATTTATAAAGTGTCTTGCTGCTGCTGGTACGCTATATGGAAAGAAAGGAATGCAACGATTTTTAAGCTTTTGGGTATTGATTCTGCTACACTGGTGCTGCAAGTGATGGAAGTGGTTCGCGCATGTATGCTTTCTTGGAGAAAGATTCCTAATTCTGTTGATGTCGGGTGTGGGGTATTCCTTTGTATGTTCTTCAACCTTAATTGCTGTTGTGTTGTATTCCTGTACAGGATCTTGTTTTTTCTTTCTGTTTCGTTCCCTTTTGGGTCTAGCTTGCAACCTCAAGACTATTCCCTTGATCTGATGGTTTGGTTTCTCAATGAAAGTCACTATTCCAAAAAAAAAAACTTAGGATCAGAGTCAATCTCGCGTCCTTGAAAATCTGGTCAAAATCTACATTGAACGATAGATGGGAGACAAGAGAGAACCAGCAAAAAGATTTCTAGTAAATCCTCATTAGTAAAAAGGCCTCATGGAGATTCCCGGGGTACGCGAACATGGAGATTTCACGAAGGCATCGAACAATAGGAACTTGTCAGACAAAAAAATACAGAAAGCATGTAGCCTCTACTCTGACATTCTTAATTTAACATCAATACTTTGTAACAAGCAAAATCAGAGAGACTCACTGTATTTATTTCTTTGTTCTCTTTTTGCAAGCAGAAAATAAAAATCAATTTTGATCTCATTTTGAGGAACTTCATTTACCTATAAATAGACGACAAAAAAAATTATGGCTTTACACAGAAAATACAACATCCGTATCCGCATAAGTAGATCGGAAGTTCCAAACACAAAACACTGCATTCTCTTGTAGAGAGCACGTCATAACATCGAAAAACTTACAAGAAAAACATCATAAATTATGTTTTACCAGAAAAGTCTGAGGTACATTTATTCACATCAGGAAGGGTAGACTATACACTCTTATCATTCTTTTGATGCACATTCTGAAGTTTCAAACCTTGCGTTTTGCTGTCCATTCTCGTTATGCATCACTTCATTCTCGTTACGCATCAATCTTGTATCCGGCTTGTGAACCGCATTAATGCTTCCAGTTTACAAGGCACACCCCTTGTTCACGTTTAATTATACAACTTAGCACATCTCTTTCTCACTCTTTAACAATTCTTTCACCAGTTCCATGGCGCTCTGCTCAATTTCTAAGACATTACCCATCGAGCCGATACATCTCCCCATCATTTGTCAGAATTTTCTCATCCTTGGTCTTTAACAAGTGTTCAATTACATGGTCGCTGCACTTGCTAAGTAAGGAAATGCTAGTTCATAGTAGATTAATTCATTTAACAGAACCAAAAGAGAACAACACAAACCAGTAACAACAACAACAACTACCTCCAGACAACCACCTCCTCGCAGAGGAAAACCCCTAGCAGAACCACGAAACAAAGATAATCAAAACAAAACAACTCATGCCGAACGACCAGGGACACAAGATCTACACTAACACTAGATTAGGTATTTGTAGAAACAATGGATCAAAACAAACAGAATGCTCTCTAAATGTTCTTGTAGAAATCCTCCAGTTATAGCCCAGATGTATTTTCCTTGCTTTACCCTTGAAAGACCTCCAAGAGCTCAGCTTAGTTTTGACGTCATCCACCGCCATCCTTGCAACAGCCTCATTATTTGCAGTCTTATGATGGAAGATCCTCAAATCATCCTAGTTTTTCCCATGACCTATGACCTATGATGGAAGGCCCTCAACCTTTTATCAGCCATTCACAAAAATCCGTCCAAATAATGTCCATCATGCATTGCTCTCGCACTACCATTACCTGAAATTGAAGTATTCTAGTTGATTGCCAGATAAACCATCACTCCACACACACATGACCTTCCTGAGTAAGATCAAATCTGTTATTTCCCAATTTACCTTCTGCTTCATCATCGTCCTCTCCATCCATACCCATGTTATCTTCTCTATTACCACGCTGCAAGAAATGATCATCCAGTCATGTTCTTTCTATCCACAAAACAATAATTTTTATTCAGAAACACTACAAACTTTCCTTTTTTCTTCCACTTCAGCTCATCAAAGTTAAGAATTACGGCTCAACTCCTGCTTCTTCAGACATAGTAGTAACAAGACATCCGTGGCGCAAGAAAAGCTCACTCTGGTTTTTAGAAGGCAGAGATGAATGTGGCAGGATGATTTTCCTCAGTGATGGCCTTGAAAAAACTAACCAATCTACCGTCTCCATACTCACATTAGGACAACCGGTAAAACTTAACTCTCTCAATCTTTTGCAATTTGTTAATATTGCTTTCAACCCAACTGTTGTCACTCCTAAGCAACCGTCCAAGTTCAAATTCAGGAGCCAACGACATCTATTCCCTATAACTACCAACCCATCGCCATTAATCCCTGATCTAGCTGCACCAAGAACCACCAATTCAGAGAGTTGAAAACCATTTCCAATGTTCTTAATCCCCCGACATTTATTGATCTGCAACTTCCTAATCTTGGAGGCACTCTTCAAGGAATCAGAAATGCCATTCTCTGTAATACCATGACAAGAAGAAACATCAAGCACCTCTAAACTGGGGCATACCGAAGCAAGTTTTGCAAGACATTCATCGCTCAGATTCCAATTATTTTTGAAGTTCAAAGACTTGATTCGTGGGTTTTTCACAATATTGGTTGCCCCATCTCCTCCACCTTCTCCAAGATTTGTTCCCTCCATACTAATATCCTCTAGTAAAGGACAGTTCTTTGCAAGGGTGAAAAGGGTTGACTCGGTTAGATTGTAGCAAAGATCGAGGTTTATCAGGACTAAAGCACAGAGACATTGAGATAAATAACTAATTTTCTCATCAGTGAGCAAATCTGTTCCAGCTAAACATAAATGCTCCAGGGACTGGTATTTGTTAAGAAACGATGAAATTGCAGAGAAGGTGACGCTCGGGTATAGAGACCGAGCAAGACTGAGCCTCTTTAATGGAATACCAGCTTTAACAAGCAAATGGAGAAATTCATTGGGAACGACCGAATCAGAGATATCAATAGTTGATAACTTTCCAGCACAACAGCTTGAATCATCAAATAGATCAAATTCAATTCGATTAATTAACAATGAACTCAAATTGGAGCTATTGCGCATCACAAAAGCAATTCCATACAATGTAACGAACCGACAGTCAAGAACTATAATTTCTGTTAGGTAGACGCAATTCGTGGAAAGAGCTAAAAGCGACTTATCGGTGATGTCATTGTTACCAGATATGTTGATTTTTCTCAAACCCTTCAATTTCGACGACAACACCTCGATCCCACTATCTGTCAATTGCTGCACCCCGACATCCGGATAGGAGATATCAAGATCCTCCAAACAGGGCATCGAATCGGCAATAACAACCAACTCAATGTCAGTTATCAACAACCATTTCAACTTCAAAACCCTCAAATTCTTCATACGGGACCCTAGTATTTTCAAACTCTCCAAATGAAGTTCGGGTCCCCAGAAAGTGAGGGATTTGAGGTTTAAATTGGAGGTTGCGATGTCGATGGTCATGCGTTGTAAATCGAGGGGTTCGAGGTTTAAATTGGGGATTGGGATCACGATGTTACCTAGGAAGTAGGGCTCTACATCGTCGGGAAAGCGGTTGACATGGATCGAATTGAGGTTGGGAAAGCGATTGAAGAGTATGGAGATGGGAAATACCCTTGGATCGACGATGTTGAGGCTGGGTCGGAGGGTGTTGGTGATGGAGAGGAATCGCTTGCAGGAGAGGGACGGGGATTCAAGAAGAGAGTGGTGGTGTTGGTGTAATTTGTTGAATATGATTTCCCAGCACTCGTCTGGAAGATCTTTGCGACCTTTGTTTGCCATTTTTGCTACTGGTTGGTAAGACACCAAGAAGAAGATCAGGAATGCTATTAGTAAAGAAGGAAACAAAGAAGACAACAAAGAATGACATGGAAAGTTGAGTGGCAAAATAATGGACCCCACTTCAAGCGGTGAAAATTCAAAAATTTGGAGATTTCAAATTTTGAATCCAAAATCAGAAGTACTTCTCGTCCCCCTTCTCTCACTCTTCTCTCATCCCCGTCCAAATCATCTCTCCAAATCCGACGGACGACCAACACCGACGGACGACCACCGTCGATGCACGACCACCGCCGACGGTTATTCTCACCTTCAGCCTCTCGCCTTGCTGGTACAGTTTTGTAATTTCAAAGCCCTAATTTTGGTTCTTCTCTTTTCTTTCAAAGCCCTACAACATAACCCAAAAATTACCCCTGTATGAAAACCCCACCCCGACCTCCGCCGCTTGGGATCACGTTTGTTTCCGCTGGGATTCCCTTCTCTTCTTTTCGGTAACTTAGGAAAAATCATTAGGATTAAGGAGCTCGAGACAAACCAGCCGCTTGAAATATCTACTTTGTCCAATTTTCTTTGCTTTCTCTTTATCTGGTTTGACTTATTCTTTTAACGTACGTGCTATGGCTGTTTTAGATGCAAACCTTTTTCTTGGATTATCAGTTTGTTGTTTAGGGAGAACTCTTATATGCATATATCACTGTATTGTGTTTCTCTCACCTTCTAATACTGAAGTAGTGAGACTCATACTAATTTACTACACTCCCGCACACACAACACTGGAAACGGGCAGTCACTGCTGCCGGCCCCTTGGCCACTCCGACTGCTCCTCCTTATTCCTCCACTGTATCTCTTCCTCTTCTCGCACTTGGCAAACCCGAACCCTTGAAATTTCCACACAAGAGTAACTCCTTCTGGCAAAGAGTTCATATTCGGACTTCAGGCCATAGCTCGGGTTAGGAACAAAATCAACTGATAAAGAAAAAAGGAGTCTTAGAAACCTAATTTAAGGTACCTAACTGCTATTGATAGACTTTAATTAAAATCCAAGAAGCATTAGGAATAAATTGAAACATTTTGGTGCCTAAGCACTAACTGAATCAATCTTGGAGTTGGATTCTTGGCTAATACAAGTATATTTTCTGCGGGGTGAATTCCTGTGTGCTAAGCTAGACACTACTTTTTGGTTGAGTTACTCAATGTACTGTCAATCTTGCTGCTTGCAAGTTCTAATAGCAGTAAAAATTACATCAGTACAATCAGCCACCTCTCTGGATTTCCCTTGAAATACTCTTAGATTCCTCTCACCCCATAGATAGTAGATATAAGCTGCAAGAGACAGCTTGTAGTTGGTATTCCTAAAGCATTTGCCTTTTCAGTTCTGGATAGCCCACTCAATCTCCTGAGGCAGATTTAGCAGTCCCCTTGATATACCAATCTTGACCAAAACTTGTTTCCACATAGCAGCAGAGTAATGGCACTCAAAGAAAAATGAGAATGGTTCTCCATACCACCAATACAAACAAAACACTGGGAGCTAACTGCCAACCCCCAACTTCCCAACCTATCTTTTGTGGAGAGCCTACCCCAAATAGCCAACCATTCCATTAAACTCCATCTAGGCACTCCTTGAGAAACCAGACTATAGAATACCAATACTGAATAGGATTTCTATATCTACATGCCACCAGTTATGTTTGTTTGCTTATAAAGGTAATTTTGTCCTCAGCTTAGTATTGATTCTTTTAAGACATTTGGAGAGAACTAAGGAACTGATTCATGCATCTGATTGTTGGCATTCTAAGCACACCAAGTTTTCTGCTAGCATAAGGCCCTAACTTTGTTTTGCATGCCAATACCTAGATGTTTTCTTTGGCTTTGACTTTGTTCATTAAATTTCTTTGTTTATGAATCTTGACCAGGTTGTAGCGAACCAGTGACTGGATTTCCTCGTGTTGTGCATACAAAATATGGCTATTTGGATGATGTACACAGAGCTTGGGTGCGGCACAACGGACACACAACAACAGTTGAGCAAGTTCAGTTCCCTCCATTGTTGGAATTTGTTGAAGGAAGTTCCAGTGAAACAGAAAAATGAAGTTGGATGCGGACTATCCACATGTCAAATTATTGCGATGGCTTTTTCCCTTGGTCTTGTATTTGACGTCGTGATTCTGTTTTTTGGGATATTAATGTATGGCTTAATGACAATGCTAAACTTTGTACCCTCTTTTTAAATGACAATTGGGATGAGAACAGCCCGGCGTGGGCTTTTGGATGAATTTGGATGTTCATAAGTAGGATGATAAAAGGCCCGACGTGGGTTATTTGTGAGTTTCGATTGTAAATGGTAATTTACGATGAGAAACGCCCGGCGTGGGCTTATGAATTTTATGTGAATTTGAATTGTTGATAAGTATGGCGATAAAAGACCCAGCATGGGTTTTTGTGAATTTTAATTGAAATGCCCGACACGGGCTCATATGCATTGTTGTGTTTCTGATGTTTGTTGTTGCTACTGTTAGTTTGAGACGTAAGGCGTCGGGTTAGGGCATAAAGCAAGGAAACCTTGTAAAAAAAATTTCCTGTTAGTTGCACATTTTGGGATCTTTTAATTGATTTAAGACATGGGATTTAGAAGTTCAAACCTCATTCATGTTTTTTAAAAGCGAAATCTGTTTTGAAAATGAAGTATATACATTGACTGGAGATGCACGTTTATCAATTCACTGAGGTAGCTTGTTAAATACAAAATATAAGTAGCATGTTTTTTGATACAGAGAATTTGTTCAATGAAGATGCAGGCGTGAAATCTAGTTTTGATGTATCTTTCTGGGTCTCTTTTCCTATAAAGCTAACGATATATCAGGTACTTGTTAGAATTTGACTGAGTTGTATGGTACTTTTATACCCAAATCAAGTTATTCTTTTATTCTTTGAAATTTTCTGCAACGCAAACACCGCCCAGATTTCAGTGAATGTGAGACACCTTGAAAAGGAAAAGAAACTGGAAAGCAAAAGGAAAATGTTCAAGCCTTCATTATGTGCCAAAAACTCAATAGGACACGACACGGATACGGACAAAGTCATTAAAATGAACCAAAGCATGGGACAAATACAAATACATGTACACAAAAAAAATTGCAATTACATGTACAGAAAATTGCAATTCTGATATATATACAAGTAGTCACAAATTCATAGTAAGGTTTTCCGCCACAACTAACATAACATGCAAGTGAACTAAAAAGCTCCAAGTCCTTGCCATCCAAGAAGGACATGGGAATGGAAGCAAAGCATGGGAATGAGGCACCAAAAAATAGCATCATTCCATCAAAAAGCAACATCAATAGTATCGCAAAAGTATCATTCCACCCCTAAAATTGTCAACATGCACAGAAAAAAGAAAACAAAGAACAAACTAAGTCAAATTAGAACATGGAGAGAGAGAGAGAGAGAGAGAGAGAGAGAGAGAGAGAGAGAGAG
>BPLS01000264.1:0-36211 GCA_019656275.1 Rhododendron kiyosumense
TGAGCAAGTCCACCAATCATAGCAGACCACGAGACAATGCCTCTATCGCGTATCTCTGAAAAAGCTCGACCAGCATCATCTACACTTCCACTCTTGGCATACATATTGACAAGAGAATTTCCAGCAAAACCATCCGATATGAATCCGAATTTTAAGATGTGGACATGAATTTGTTTCCCTTGTTCGTAAGCAGATAGATTAGCACAGGCATTAAGAAGGGAGCTACAAACAAATGGATCTGGCTTAAGCTCCATATCTTGCATCTTGATATAAAGCTTTAGAGCTTCTTCTCCTTTTCCACATTGAGCATAAGATGCAATCATCGAAGTAAAAGATGCCAAATCACCAAATGGGCACTCTTCAAAAACTTTACATGCGTCTTCTACATTTTCACACTTCCCATACGAATCAATGAGGCTGTTTGAAACATAGACGTCAGATTGAAGACCTGATTTTACAGAAAGTGCATGAACTTGTTTGCAAATGTTGACCGCTCGCAAGCTAGCTGTGGAGTTGAGAATTGCACACATAGTTGTCTCGTTCAATCCTATTCCTTCCTTATACATATCACTACAAAGGTAAAGAGCTTCTATCTCTTCCCCTTCCTGTGACAGTCCAGATATAATGGCATTCAATGCCACCAAGTCCTTTTGCGGCATCAGCCAATAAACCGCCTTTGCTTCCTCCAACAAACCAGATTTGCAATACATGTCGATAAGGCCAACACTCACAAATGGATCCGATTTAATATTCATATTTAGCAAAACCGAGTGCAACTGTCTACCCAACTTTTCGAGTCCTAATCCAGCACAGGCTTTTAGAGCGCTCGACAAGGTGAACATATTTGGGCAAGTTCCTGAATTTTTCATCCACCTAAACAATTTTAAAGCCCAATCATGGTACTCATGACGAACACAACCAGCAATAATAGCATTCCAACTGACAATATCAGGCTTTCCAATTCCTTCAAAAACAGCCATTGAGTCTTGAAAATCTCCACCTTTTGCATACATGTCAACAAGTGCATTTGCAGAGAATGGATCAGAATCATACCCCCGTTTTATCAAATCCCCATGAATTCTTTTCCCTTGATTGATATCCCCCATCCCTGTACAAGCATTCAATATACACGACAAACTATACTCATCTGGTCTTATTCCTCTTAAGATCATTTCTCGAAACAAACCCAATGCTTCCTCAAATATATCACTCTGCACGTAACAAGAAAACAACGCGTTCCAAGAAACAACGTTTCTTTCCGGCATCAAATCAAACAATCTCCTTGAATCCTCTAGTGCACCACATTTCGCATACATCACAACCAAAGTACTCGCGACGAAAACATCCGTCTCGAACCCTGTTACCATCACAAGCCCATGAACTTGCTTCCCTAGCATCAAACCCTTTGTGATTGAGCATGCCTTGAGCACACTCGGGAGAGTGAACTCATTACACCGAAGACCCAACAAGTGCATTTCGCGGAAAGCCAATAGGGCTTCCTCGCCAAACCCATTCCTCACATACCCAGATACCAAAGCAGACCAAGAGACCAAATCTGGTTCAGGACATTCGTCGATCAGTTTACGTGCATACCCAAAAGCCCCACACTTGGAGTACAAATTAACCAAATGGTTTCGCAGGTTCGTGTCGTTTGATAACCCGATCCGGGTAATGCGGGCATGGGTTTGTAGACCTGGAATAAGAGACTTGGTTTGGCAGCAGTTTGATAGCAGCTTTGAGTAGGAAATAGACGTGGAGGGTGTGAAGTTGTTGCATTTTTCAATTAAGTGTGACTTGGGTGTGGTGTTTTGGTCAAAGGAATACTCAGGTGAGGTTTGGATGAAGCGTTTAAAGGGACGGTAAAGTAGTTGGGGGAGCGGGTTCTTTTGGAGGGAAAATATCTGACGAGGTTTCATGGTCCATTTGATAGCATTCATAAAACTCTGCCCCTTTCACTTTCACTGATGTCTGTCTCTCTTGGTAAATTCCTCTAACCAATTGGATCCTTTCTTCTGTTTTTCAAACAAACCCGACCACAGCGGACCCGGATCCTCTCCACATCTCTCTCTCCAAAGATCTACCCCATCTTTTCACACAAAGCTGACAACGCATTAACGAGACCATTGAACGGTTCAGATCAAGCCAACAATTCAGCCTTCCAAATCAACAAAACCCCTACCTTCTTTTCATGACGAAAAAAAACCAAATCAACCACAAAGCCGAGAGATCAATGAATTAAGTTACCGAGATGAAGAACCAGAGTGAATCGTTCGTAGTCGCCGGATCGATTGGTAGTGAAGCTCTGTTCTTGTACCCTCGTAACTCGACAGAAGCACTAAAATGGGGATCCCTAAAATGGATGCAAACAAGGGTGTCAATCTGCCATTTGGAGAAAATTGGGGAAAACGGCGTCGCATAGCTCAAGGGTTGTGAGGTTGAATCGCTGGCTTGATCTGAACCGTTCAATGGCAGCTTCTGGTGAAAAGATGGGGTACATCTTTGGAGAGAGGTGTGGGGGAGTGATAGCTAGGAATGGCAACGGGGCCACCCGACCCCGACCCGAAAATTTAACCTCACCTCCGATCCCACTCCAAATTTGGACCGGGTAATTTATGGGTATCCCATCCCACCCCTATCGGGTTTACCCGCCCCCGCTCAATTTTTTTTTTCATTGAGAAAATATTTCTAGATTTTAAAATAAGTGAGCACAAACAATAAAAGTTTATGAAATAACTATTATAATTTCAACAAAATCTATTATCTAAAAACAAAATGGAAGAAATAGTTAATATTTTATGTGGTATTTTAGTTGTAAGACTAAAAATACGAGAATAAAAATAATTTTTTATGCATAACATAATTTTGGGCAGGGTGGGTACCCAAACGGGGTAACGCTAACCCGAACCAAACCTGACCGGGAGTTCATCAATTCTCCCCTAACCCCCAAAAAATACAATAAAAATCCACCTGGGCGGGGTGGGGCGAAGCGGGTTGAATCAAGGATATAATACCATTCCATACCGCCCGGTACTGCCCGTTATGTACCATTTTAGACAAAATTCGGTAACTTGAACCACAAATCTTGTTCTGGTCTCAATCCAGTGCTTATCGGAGAATACCGGCGATTTCGGAAGATACTGAACAAGATGTTACCGGCGATTTTGGCCGGTATTTTGCAAAGCTAGACCATTTGGAAAAAGAGAGGAAATGGAGGGGAAAAGAAGAAGATTGGAGCATAGAACTATAAAAAATTCGATCGGTTGGTGAAGTCTTCTTCTATCTTCAAATTTGCACCCCTCTTGAACCTTTGGTCCATCTTTCTTCACTGATTGTGTTCTTGTTTCCTACTCCATTCTCAGTGGTTTTCCCTGGTTTTTGAAGATGGAGAGAGAACCAAAAAAGCCGTAAATTCCATTGGCAGTAGGGAGCCCTATGGTCACACTCAAGGGGAATTATTACGCTGGCCGCCACCCACCCTTTTTGACTGTAAAAAGAAAACGAAAAAAGTTGGTTTGAATCTCTGGGAAAATAAACATCACGTGAAACAAGCTGGAGTTTTACTTTTGGAGAAAAGTTATAATGTGCATTCAGAGCACACCATTTTATCCTTTCTTGTCTTTTTTTTAGCCTACTACTTTTTATTGAAATTGCAGAATTTATACAAATAAATTGTTTTTAGCCTACTGCTTTTTTTAGCCTATACAAATAAAACTTAATTTTATAACTAGAAATATAATTTTTAATGCATATTTGTAAATAACAGCAAATTCAAAACGGTACCCAATATCTCACTGGTACCAGTACGTACCGTACCAGTAAAAAAATCGGTACCATGTCCGAAACGGTATTCAAAACCTTGGGTTGAATTGCCATCCCTAGTGATAGCCAATAGGATATGGAGCGACAGAGAGAGAGAGAGAGGGAGAGAGGAGGAGGAGGAGGCTAGAATCGAGACTTTGGAGGTGTCATCAACACTATTTAACTTACTAGTCAAGTTTTATCCCCATTTTAAATAGGCTTCCATCGGAGGACGGAAAAAGAACCTTTAAAATTTATGGGGGTAAACGTGAGTTGATCTAGACAAAATAAGTTATCGCAATTTCTGCAAATTCATTAGGGTAAACGTGTATGTAGATCATAAATTTGTTAACAGAGAAACACACCTGTACGAGAGAATCTATATTATATGCTTTCTATCATCTCTTCTTTTTTTCTGTATATTTTCAACCACGACTCGTTTGCTACTCATTTCTTGCCCATTTTTGTCACCACTCTTTACATTTTCCATTATATTTCATGTTGTCACTATTTAAGTCTGTAGCATTTTTATGCATACTGTTAGTGGTTAAATAATGATTGAAAATTTTGTAAAATAATGCCGGCATGGCAACAAAAAGCGAGGGCATGAATTTTCAACATTCAGGACAAATTGCAGCACATTTACGATAAGAAAGAAGCAACGAAATCAACACTTTTGGCTAGTTTCGAGCACCATTTCATCAACAGATACATCATTCTAAAGAAGCAGCACAATAGGTCACTACATCACAAGAAGCCCCAATTCACACTAGCCTCTAAAGAGAAAATGGTCCTAAAACTAGCAGATAAAAGTATTCTTACAGTCAGCTCTTCTTCAACCACCACCAACAGAAACATTACAGGGTTTTTTTTTTTGATCCGCAGAAACATTACAGGTTATTAAGAAATAATTCGCAGTGAGTAGCCACCTCAAATATACACTTCTCTTGCTTCGGTCCAATATTACCTTTCAAATGCATTTCGCCGTCAGACAATGTAATCATCTCCATCCCACACAACACATGAATTTGCAAATTTAGCATGTCCTGAAAATGTATTCTGCCGTCGGACTACATAAGAATCCATCTATATTGTCTAATTTTGACAACAGCAGGAAGATTCAGACTACTTTGACGTACTTCATAGCTACAGCACCAAACACGCTTTTAACGTCTAAAAGAAAACCAGAAAGAGCATAAAAGTAGCAAAACTGTTTTCATCCAAGAGCAGACAGCATTATCCACTTCCACGATGAATGCTCTCTATTGCACGCTAGTACCTCTTCAGTAGTGAACTAAATTTGTTGATGTCCAAAAGCATTATGAAATGTATAGCTACGTAAAAGAGATCAACTCAACCAGTACTTTGGGGCAATCAATTCACGGTTCGCAGCAGAACCTTGGCTTGCAAGCTTTTGAATACGCGATGAGAATTCCTCAGCCTGAAAGAAGTAAAATCTGTCAGCCTTCAAGCAAATGGAGCAGAAACAAAACATTTACAAACTATATTTGTCATTTTTCACATCTGAAACAGTTCACATCAAGGAATTATATTCCACATACAAGAAAAAAGACTAAAATTAAGCATTATAGACCACATACGAATTCATGCGTTCGTGGTGCAATATAGAATGAAGTGTTATTAGTTAGCAAAACAGCAAGGAAAAACAAATTTAAATCTCACCTAGTCACCTTAGCTACCAAAATGGACCAATATAAAAGCGAAAGTACTAGAGTTAAATATCATACTACCTTGTTATCAATTCTGGTTACTTAAAGACACTAGCACCAGTATAGCACTACTTGTAGAAAGAACTACAAAGAAATGGGATACTAACCTTTTCGTCAATCCACATCAGGGAACTTAGTTGATTGTTTAATATTCTGACAACAACATCTAAAGGAGACATTCCATCAACAGCATCCAGTTCTCCACCCTAGATGAATCAAACAGGTAAGCATAGCCTATTGAAGCGCAGAAAGATACAAGACCAATGGACTAAAGACCAATGGACTAAAGGCCATCTGATCAGCCATTACCTGGTTGGCATTAAGGGTCTGAATAATAGTTTTGATCTGTTCACCCATCTGTTCCAGTTCCCTCTCTATGATTTCAGCTTGCTCATACCTGAAATCACACCAAGAGAAGTAGTCATCATAACCATCCTGCAGAAGTGCAATGAACTACACCTAATCCACTTCTGAAATGATTATGAACAGTCAAATTTCTAGAAAATGCTCCCAATCCAGATAAAACTGAAAACTAGGACGACTATCTCAAACACCTGTCATACATGAATTCGCCATCATCTTTCACCCTAATAGTTCAACAAGGGGTATTTACATGGACACTTCCAAAAGAATGCTCCCATATAACACAATAAAATGTACCTATAAAAAAAAACACAATAAAATAGGTGTCCAGAATGGAATATGTGATGCAGTAGTAAGGATGGCTTGGTAGTACTTTTGTAATCAGAGACTGTACAGCAGAAGAAAAGTGATGGGTTTAGACCTTAGAGCATCACAAACAATTTTCCCACTGTGGAGCCAAACCTAGATTGGTATGACACATTAAACAAAATGATAGATAAAAAATCCTGCTCTCACAGAGGCAGCAATGTATTAGGGAAAATGATGGCCAATGATGTGTTTTGATAATTAATACCCGCCAAGGACATTTTGTTCATTAACATTGTTCTTAGCATATCCTTAAAAGGTATTAATTATCAAAACACATCCTGGGCTGTCATTTTCCCAATTTTTTATTTTTTATTTTATTTCCCGCATACAATGCTATGTATAAACTCGAGATACACAAGAGTGATGCATTAAGTAACCATACACTTGATCAACCATTTTATTTCTCAAAATGGCTGGAAACAGCCCTGAAATATATTAAAAGAGGCAAAGAACATAAGCAACTGTAGTGTACATGGATGACTATACAAGTGCATACATTGCATCTCGTGTGGATGCTGCTTCATCGTCAAGAAGCGCATTACGCTCGTCCTTGTAAATGCACTGAGCTTCTTCCTCCACACTTAACAAAGCCTTATCAACCTAACAACAAAATCAAAGAAAATAGAGAGCATTTTGCAGATCAGACAACATGCAGGAACATAATCACATTATTATTAGGTTCGGGATAATAGCTTAGCTGCACAAAGTAGGAGCAGGGAAAGAGGAGCAAGATCACTTAAAAAATTCTAAGGTCGAGAGTTTCTTACTAAACCTAAGGTGGTGGGATAAGTAAGAGACGACTTTAATTGTAGGTATGGGTTTTTGTTGCTGCGTAGACTGTGATTCCTCCAACAAATAGTCCATGTCTAAATAATCAACAAATTGCATATCAAGATACCTCCTGCTGATGAGTCTCAATAAGCTCTAGTTGTCGTTCCACAGTTGATTGAGTCTCAACAACTTTGGCCACTTCAGCCTGGACAGTTTTAAACATTTAAAGTTAGCAGTGACCATTCAACTCATGCCATAACACATAAACAGTACCCAACAAACTCAAAGAAAGAATGCCAAGAGTAAGTGAGACTCCGTCACCCCAAGGTAAGCTATAATTAATTGGGCAAGTCATTCTCCAGTTAGTAGAGTCCTATGGATGCAAACAAGATACCAGTTACACTGGGAAAGATACTACAAGAGAACACGTAAATGAGGTAAAAGTGCTTATACACCTATTTGGTGAGGTTATAACTCCCAACTTCCCAAGATTCTTCCTGCTTAGCTTTGATTTTTGGCCGTACGTGGGATTAAATTGGGTTAAACCTGCAGGTCTACCAGGATTGAATAAAGTCATTTCTTGATACTTGGCTTCCAAGCTCAATTCCTTGACATAAATGATGCTGAGTTTGCATTCATTATTCTCATTAACCTTTAACATCTCAAACCTTTAGAAGCTAGTCAATATGTTGGCAATAAAACATAAAGGATCCTACATCCAATGAGTTTTTGAAATTCAAGCAATACTAATGGAAGAAATTTAGGAAGTCATTTAAAAATACCAACTTCAAGGCATTGCTATGACATTAAACACATCATTAGATAGAGAAGATCAAAATCACCAATGCCTTGTTTGGATTAGAATTTGAATTTTTTTTTTTTAAAATAGTAGGGGTAATGAGTGGAGAGAGATAGAGAGAGAAATATTAAAAGTAGGGAGAATTTAGAGGAATCTAGGGGGAATTTTTTGAAAAATTCTTTTTAAGTTCCAAAGAGAACAAGGCACAAATAAAACCCAAAAAACTGACTTGACAACATTATTATGAAGTTGATCACCTCAAGTCTAAGAAGAATATCACGATTCTGCAAGATTCTCTTGTCCCACTCAGCTATTGCATTAGCCTGCTTTCGAAATTTCCCAGTACGTTCTTGTAGCTCAGAGTTCCACTCCTTTATAATCTTGAACAACAATACACATAGCAGAATTTAGAACATATTGGAGAAAATGAAACTGACAAAAGAACAAACAAAGGATAAGACAAGAAAATTGAAGTCATAAAGAAAACTAGCAAATTTTTTCTATAAGTGTTTTGTAGCAATCTAAGTTCAAGGGGGGAAAAAAAAAAGAAGGGGGAATCATTTGATTAAGAGGAGATTGGCCATATAAAGTACCTCCTCAACAGTTTTCCCAGTGATCTCAGATGGTAATTTTGGAGCAGGGGATATTGTAGTGCTGACAGTTGAAGTAGTCCTACAAGACCACCAAAAAACAAAGATAAGGCCCAGGAAGCATTGCAATGTCATCAAACAGATTAACGGCTTTCCACATCACAGATCCTAATTCCTACATAGTAAGTTTTCAAGAACTAAATGGAAGGAGCAGAGAGAGGACGAGTGACCTCGTAAAGCTTTTAAACTTTTCTTGATAATAACATTCAGAAGATTACGAGAATTTTGGTTTTCCTTCCATAAAGCAAAATCTAAAGTCAAGATAGAAAGATAAAGTTTACAGACCCACTAGTAGAAGCAACAGTCAGTGATGTTGATGTCTGAGTAGTAGCAGCACTGGCACTGGATGTTGTTGCAAAACCAGATGTAGAAGGTGGTACACCTGCAAAAGGATAAGCAAAGTAACACATCATCAAAATATCTTTGCCAGGGTCCTCAGAGAGCACCATCTACTAATCTAGGCATCTTGCCATTTGTGCCACAACATAAAGACTCCTTATGCTTAATTTATATCGATTTTTTTTTTAAATTTCATATTCAAGAATAAACCTGACAGTTAACAGCCGACTGCTCTACCACTGAGCTACTGAGGAACAGTGGCAAATTAGATCTCATAGTGTTCAATTCCTGTTCTCAACCCATGACCAATATTAGCACAAAGCTTCCTTCGTAACATAAGAAGTTAAGTCATGCGGCACTACCAGTAGTTAACGTGGTGGTATCATGACATTTGTGGAATGAAGTGAGTGGTCAGTAGAACGACCAAGCACTTCCCAGTCCAGAACATCAGATGAGTTATGTGCGGACAGATGTATACAGAGACATTACAAATAGGACAATCAATTAAGAATTTTAGTTCGATTTCCAAAAAAGTTTTAGATAATTATGTCCCCAATCTTCTCGCGCAATGCAAAGCAGAAAAATTACATCACTTGCAATGGCTTTAGCGAGATCAGCCAGTGTCTTGGTAGTGAACATAGGTTATAAAATCACATCCCGCACGCATTCAAGCCTCAAATGCCACGGAATTGAACATCACATGTGCTTGCATGTAACGATAATCAGGATCCCCATCCCCCGAATATGCTAAAAGTTCCATATCATCACAACACAAGATTTTATCTGCAATTCATTCCCCAAGGCACCAAAAGAAACTTCATCAACCAAACTGCCTCTAGCACAACTGCTAGCCACACATTCTGACTCCAACACGGACAAATTTCAGGAATAAGTTGCAGTTCATTTAAAGCCAAGTCTTCATGGTTTGAATATTCTGGTGCAGAACCGCTTTGACCACCAATTCAAAGTTTGTTGCCTTAGTAGCAAAAAAACTCAACCTGCTCCCCATGCTTACGCATACAATTGCTTGCTGATAACAATAGATGAAATTAACACGAGGGAAGTTTGGCTTTCAGCTCCTTGAACAGTTGAATAACTTGATTCATACCAGTAAAAGAATTGGAGGTGACACTAGATATCCCTTCAACCTGCATCTCAACAAAAATGGGTGCGTCTTCTTGGCCTAGTTGGATCTCCTTACCAATGCTATGACAACTTTGCACTGCCAACACCTTAAGGGGCTTTTGCAGCTACTACAAGCATCCACGGGTGACAGGTAGCATTACAGGTACTCACTCCATGAACATCTCCCTCTCCCTCTCCAACACCTACGCCTACTCTCATAAACATTGCAAAGAACTCTGGACAACTTCAATCAATGAGATAACAGTCCGGAAATATATAAACCCTGAACCATATCCAGATGACTAATTGCTGACCAATCTTTCCCTTTCAACAAATTGACAACTGTAACTTGACTTGAGTTCACGGGCTACTAGATACAAGTATTTGATGTGTTGCTGCTTTGAATTACTTTTTCCAAAGCAAGTACCACAGGTATAGATGTCCTTCTAGTTTATATAAAGTTATCAACAACACTTGCCCGCTGTCAACCGCTCCAGAAAAACAAGTTCAACTATCAACAATATAAGAACAAGGACACAAAAATTTGCAACTAAAAAATGTGGGATATGTAATTCAAGTTATAGAGCTCCAATGCTACATCCAGAATCAAATTTGCATACAGTATTAACCATCGAGAAGAAAACAAACTCACCAAACAGGGGCAAAGCAGTCGTCGATTGGGCTTGTGAGGATGAGGCTGGGGTCAGTGGTTTAGACAGTGAAAAACTTGGAATTGAACTTGTAGTGGCCGAGGTTGCAGCTACGCTCGTGGTGCTACTAAAACTCGGAAAGGTAATAGCAGGAGTTGATGAAGCAACTGTTGTTGAAGCAGTAGTTGAGGATGAGGAACTAAGGGCAAATACTGGAACAGGAGCCACCGAAGCAGCAGTAGTAATAGTAGTAGGAACAGAAGATGAGGTTACTGTGGCGGTTGGAGTTGAGGCGCTTGTGGTGGTTGTGATGGTAGAAAACAAAGTAGATGAAGAAGTTCCAAAGCCTACAGAAGTGGGTTTTGCAGCTGGAGTGCTTGTGCCCGTGCCAACATTAGAAACTACATTTGTGAACCCAAATGAAGATTGAGAACCAGAAGAAGACGCTGGTATCCCAAAGGAGAAATTCGACGAGCCTGTTGACGAAGATGAAACCGCAGTTGTTGTTGTTGAAGAAGAGATTGCCGAAGTGGCTGGAAAGGTAAAAGGCAAAGACGAAGTTGAACTTGAGGAAGATGACCCAAACAAACTAGGAAAAGAAGGTGCGGTTGAAGCCGAAGTTGAAGACCCAAATAACGGAGAAGAAGATAAAGTTGCACTGGATGTACCAGCTCCAAACAAACTGGAAGAAGCAAATGGAGAAGCAGCAGTAGTACCAGTAGAAGCTGATCCAAACAAGTTTGGACCAGTAGAAGCTGAATTATTCGCAACAGAAGACCCAAACAAGTTGGCAGTGGGAGTCGAAACCGGACCCGAAGTGGTAGACCCAAAGAGTGTTGTTGTACCGGTAGTCGAAAGAGGGGTGGGAGTAGAAGACCCGAACAAGTTTGGCGTGGTAATTGAAGACCCGAAACCAGTTGAAACAGAGCCGGGAGCACCCGTTCCGAAAAAGTTTGGAGTAATTGAAGACCCAAAAGCAGTCGTGCTGGGTGTTGAAACGGGAGTGGGAGTCGAAGTACTAGTTCCGAACAAGTTTGATGTGGTTGAAGACCCGAAAACCGATGCACCGGTGCTTGAAACAGAACTGGGAGTAGCAGATCCGAACAATTTCGGAGCAGCTGAAAACATACTGGAATTCCCAAACGGGGATGAGGCTGCACCCGTACCAAACAAAGGGGTGGAAGAAGCTGCCGAGGAGCTGAATCCGAACGAAGCCGGGGCCGGAGCGGAAGCCGGGGCCGAAGCGGAAGCCGTAGGATTGGACGAGCCGAAGCCAAAGGAAGGGGTGGCGGCAGACGAGGGTGCGGTGGTGGTTCCGAAGGGAGAGGGGGCAGGGGAAGAAGAGGTAGGGTTTGGAGAGGGATTGAGAGAGAAGGAGAAAGAAGAGGTAGGGTTTTGTGAGGAGGAGGAGAAGCCGAAGGGGGAAGTAGAGGAGGAGGTTGCGAAGGAGAATGGGGAAGGGGAGGATGATGAAGAGAATGGGGAAGGGGAGGATGATGAAGAGAATGAGGATGAGAAGCCCGACATTGTTGAATATGGTCTAATCTCCAATGCTAATTTTGTTCGTGCAACTCTTGAACTATAGCCGCTTACTAAGTATTTAACGGAGCTCGTGCCCTCTTTCTCAAAACTTCGGTCCTTGAATTTATTACTTCTCCCGCATCTGCAATTTTTTAGACACAATTTCAGATCATGTTTGAACATAGTACCAAAAAGACTAGCATTGGTACAGGAATCTATAGTCAAATTACTAAACAAGTGGGATGCCACAAAGATTCACTTTTAGAACTACAGAGCAACAACTTGTTGCCCTAATTTGTACCACAGAGCTACAACAGAAGCCGTAATTTCCAAGGTCCATAGCCCTAATTCCACCACTTAACAAAGCCAAGAATAAACCCTCTGGAAGAAAGCTAGTAAAGGAAAAAAACATAAATTGGGATTGCAAAACATTTACAAACGCATTACCCCAAAATCCAAAACAGTAACCTCCAACTTCATTGCATCAAAGTTTTTTTTTTAATTTTTTTATCGGCTTCATTGCATCAAAGATTGCAAACAAAAATAAACATTCACAAGAAGAGGGGAGAAAAAATAGAACAAACAAACAAATGGTTCCTTCTTTTGAGTCAAAGCCCTAGAAATCGAAGCACAGTTGAGAAACAAGGACAATACCTGCCTCATACACAGCGCTCCATCACGCAATAGCTCCGACCCAGGAGGCGTTACGTACGTCGAGTAAAATCGGCATTTAAAAACCCTGCATAAGTCAAGAACTTGTTATCCTTCGTGTTTCTGCTATTACAGTTCGAAATCCAGGGTTCGGGTTTCTGCTATTCGTACGGAACGCGAGAGAGAGAGAGAGAGAGAAGGGTTGAGGAGAAACTTTTTGGTATAACCGGTATATAAACCATTTGGTATCCCCTCTTCACAAAAAAATTGACACTTGGCAAAGTGTAATTTTAAGGACTTCAACTGTAATTTCCACACATTCTACTCCTCTCCCCGCACAAAGTACTCGCAATTTGGCGCTCAAACAAAATCTCGAGAGTTTTTTTCCCACACAAGCCACTCCTTTTCCTGCACAAACTACTCCTGTGTACATCTCCGCTAACATCTTTACTTTCTTCTCATCCATTATTCTTCATCTCCAGATCCACATAAAAAAAAAAAAAACATCAGTTTACCAACGGGTAACAATACATTTCAATGGTTTATTTTTTTAAATTCTCATTTAATTATCTATTATCTTTGGTACACAGAGTTTCAAAGTCTCAACATTTTAATAGGAGTTTATCGATGCTATGTAGGCTTCTTCAAATCCAGAGTTTAATTCTTCCCATTTCAGCTTTATGAGATTGCTAGTTGAGGAAGATGCAATACCATAGTTTAGTCAAGAATCAATGCTAATGGGTGTGGAAATGCTACCACCACAAAAATAAAACAAACAAGATATCTACGGAATGTTTTTTTTTTTTTGCAAGAAACAATATAGTGGTTGTAGTTTTCGTTTAACCTTTGACTATTGTAGTTTTTGTTTAATTTTTGTGCTTTCAACTGAAATTTTACTAGTGTTAAATTTTACTACGGACATTTTATTTTTTTGAATGGTTTAAGTCCTCATAATTTATAATTTATACTTTACCAAATTACAATTACAAAAATAAACCCTTCAAACCTGTTGGTAAAATAAGGCTATCCTTCGTTGATGCGGATCTGGAAATGTGAAAAAATTGGATGAGAAGGAAAAAAAGGGATAGCAGATGAGTAATTTAGGGGACGGGTTTTTTTTTAGCTTTTTGTGGCATTTGTGCGGAAACAAAAAACAGATGTTTTAGCGCTAATATGAATTGGGGAGGATGGGGGAAAATAATTACAGTTTCAGTCCTTGAAATTACACTTTGCCAAGTGTCAGTTTTTTTAGGAGGGGGGATACTAAATGGTTTATATACCGGTTATACCAAAAAGTTTCTCGGGGTTGAGAGTAGGGGTATATAAGAGCCGAGTCGAGCCGAGTATTGGCATGTTCGAGCTCGGCTCGATCAGAATCGGTAGGGCTCAAGCTCGGCTCGAGCTTGAATCGAGCCAAAAAATTAGGCTCGAGCTCGGCTCGCCAAACATGTACAAAGCTCGAGCTCGGCTTGTTAGAACTCAAATCATAATAAACGAGCCGGCTCGGCTCGGGCTCGAATTCGCCAAAACTGATTCCCGTAAAACAAAAAGAAAAGAGAAGAAGAGGAACAAAAGTAAACAGAGTTGTTCAACTCAGTCACAAACCCAGTTAACTCTTCAACTCAGTCACAAACCTAATTAACTCAACAGCCAAACACAGCAAATACAAAACCCAATCAACTCGACACCCAAAACAGCCATAAATGAGAAGCAACTGACACAAATCGACGATAATCGCACAAAATTTTAACAAATCGAAGTAATAAAGACCAAAAGCTCAGAGAGTGAGATCGGAGACCAGT
This sequence comes from Rhododendron kiyosumense, assembly GCA_019656275.1. Classification (NCBI taxonomy): domain Eukaryota; kingdom Viridiplantae; phylum Streptophyta; class Magnoliopsida; order Ericales; family Ericaceae; genus Rhododendron; species Rhododendron kiyosumense. The sequence continues at coordinate 14,569 of BPLS01000264.1, forward strand.
GCCGGCGGCTTTGGAGTAGGAATGGAAACAAAACAAATTAAAACTTACACGAAAACTCTAACATATACATATATATACTCGTTGTGGATGCTCGTGTATTGATGAGGTGGTGATGATGGCTGTGGTACTGGTGGAGGAGAATGGGAGTGGGAGTAGGTAATTGTTGTGGATACTCCTTCGATCTTCTTCTCCTCCTCTCTCTCTCTCTTTCTCTCTCTAAAACGGCAGAAAAAATTAGAACGCGGAAAAGAAAAGGGGGAAGAGAAACCCAAAAATCAAGAAGGGTGTATATATATATATTTATTTATTTATTTATTTTTATTTTTATTTTTTTCGAGCCGAGCCGAGCCGAACCGAGTAGTTATCAAGTCTAACCGAGCCGAACCGAGCAGTTATCGAGTCTAACCGAGCCGGCTCGCGAGCCTGTCGAGCCGAGCCTAACTAGGCTCGAGCTCGACTCGTTTGTCTAACGAGCCATAAAATCGAGCTCGAGCTCGCTCATTTACCCTTCGAACCGAGCCGAGTCGAGCCATAACCGAGCCAAGCCGAGCCGAGCTCGCGAGTAGCTCGGCTCACTTACAGCCCTACGCGCATACACACATTCTCTCTCTCACGTCCTTCCTCCCTCTCATTCTCTCTCCAAATTTCAAAATTTTTAAAAAAATAAAAAATCTAAGAAATTAGTATTGGGAGTTTGGAGGTTTGTGTGACTCAACTACATTTGCATAGAATATTAACTAGCGTTCAACCCGTTCTATGTACGGGCAAAACTAATCCATTTTAGCGTTGTGCCCATTCGAACCTACTTTTTTTAATTGTCCTGTGCATCAAACGGGCACAACGCTAGAACGGGTTAGTTTTGCCCGTGCATAGAACGGGTTGAACGCTAGTTTATGAAAAAATATAATAGTAACATATGAACACTAAACACAATTATTGGTAGCAATCATGCATGAAAAAGAAAAAGGTTCATAACGACACTGTTTTGCACAGAAGATTATTTTCAAATAGCTTACACATTTTACCATTTGGTAGTAAGAACAAATCATTTGAGTCTCATTGCCATGCAGGTATACAACTATAATTGCTAATCAGGCTCCAACAGGGAATGTGGGCAACTGTTCTCCAGTTGATATAGCTCAGAAGCAGCAAAAACAGAATCAATGCAAAACCTACATTCTAATTCAGATGGTACCCCTAATCACCGTTCCCATGTCAGTTCAATGCACGGAAAAAAAAAAAAGAGAGTCACGAACGGGCACTGAAATGGAAAAAACACATTGTGGACTTTTTTTTTTTTTGCCCCGTGCATCAATGGGTAGCACCCAACGCTAGTTTAGGATAATTAAGTGTTCTAGCCATTGAATTCAAACACAAAGCATTAGCCGATTAATCACTTTCTCAGGATTCTAAACACAAAGCGGCGCTGGTGATGGTGGGCTAGTGAGAGGTACGCGGCGACGAAGAAAGACGGACAATGATGGTGGGACAGTGAGAGAGAGGCCACGATGATTGTCTCCACTATATACTGCATCCATCCTGAGTACATAAATTACAGCCTACTAATTTTTCACAAATGACCAAATAAAAAAACAAAAGCAGAAATTTAGGATAATTAAGTGTGCTACCGCTTGAATTCAAACACAAAGCATTAGTCGATTAATAACTTTCTCAGGACGGTGAGAGGTAGGCGGCGACAAAGAGAGACGGGCAATGACAGTGGGACGGTGAGAGATAGGCTGCAATGATTAATCGTAGAAATGCGACATCTAATTTAGAGAACTGACCTTCGAGCAGTTCACCTTTGAGAAGTGGATGAGCACTGAAAGCAAAGGTTGTTGAACCGAACTTCTTACTTCAATCTAAACCTAGAGACCAAAAAATGGAAACACCATAAGGAAAGGGCATGTGGAAATATTAAAAATACCTACCCCAACCTTTGCCTTTGATAGGTGGGGTCTCGAGATTATGAGTGATACATCCGGCGAGCGCCAGTGTTCGGGCTCGGGCTCGGGCTCTGGCTCTGGATCTACTTTGTAGGGAACATGAGAACAGCGGCTCGCATTAACGTGGCTCGCATTAAAAATCCGATTGTAGCAATGACAAACAATAGTCCTCTTTAGACGTGGTTAGCCATTGAAAATGTTACGCAAACTGTAATGGATACTTAAATTGGAATGGAGGGGATATTATGAAAATGTACTTAAACAAAACAAATACAAAATCGAAAATGTAGTATCAATTTATGTAAGAGTAAAATTTATTTACTAAAATCTCTTCTCTCTAATCTCCATAGAGTCATAGACATGCAATTAGACAACCCAAATGTGAATAATGTAAGTACAACCCCAAATAAGATGTCACCCGAATTAGCAAAGAAAACAAACTATGTAATGATTTTACACTACTTATTCAGATATGTCGATTTCACATCTTTAGCAAGTGTAGAAACATATAATGGCTCGTTTCAATTGCGAGTTGCAACAGCTATAAAAGTAGACATTTTTTAGAGAACTTTTGCAGCAAACAAAAATAGATTTAGCAGAGAGAAAATCATACCTAGTGATTAGGAGAACTAAGCGGTGCGAGATCCGAATCAAGTTCAATTGTCAAGACTCTAAACCTGCCAAATGATGTCATACACAAAGGATGAGAGAAACATTATGTCGAACACGAAAAAGACAGTCAATTGTAAATTCAAACATCTATAAGCGTTAAACAAACGAACTTACAACCAAATTTTGAAAGAAGGATCCATGACCCAGTTCTACATTTTTTATGCACGGGAAGAAAACAGAATGGTGAAGAGGAAATCAACTTACTCGGTTGAATTCAGGAAACCCTCGCCTCTTCTGAACCTTGCCACTGAACGGAATGGGGAGAGAAGGAGAGATGGATGCTGGATTGTCGTGGGCGGCTAGGGCTGTTTTTAGCCGATTTGGAGGAGTCGTGGGCGTTTGAGTGAGACGGTGGATTGAAGGCACAACGGTTTTTTTTTTTATATATGTAGTAGAAAATATTGGAAGCGTGTGAGGGTTGGGAACGTGGTTTTTTTTTTTTTTATTTACCGAAATGGGAAATCTAGTGTGAACGTGGGTTTTTGTTTTTAAAGAAAATAGAAAATTTAGGAAATAAGGATTGGGGGTTTGGAGCCTATTGACAGCTCAACTACATTCCCTTAGAATATTGATAGATACGAGTAGAAGATAGATAGATTTACTCTCTCTTGTCCGAATTTTGGTAGGAGTATTAGTTTAATAAATAACACTTTCTACTGTGCTAAAAACATTATTCTCGTAGAAAAGTAGGAGTAATTGGCAAAAAAGATAAGTTTTCTCTCAATAAATTAGGACAAGGCAGCAATATTTCTTATATGCATTTGAATCTTGTTTCATAGCTCTCAATTAGTCCTGCTTAATAAATTTTCCAAAATTATGTATATAAAACAAAAATATTAACGATGATTTCGTTGGGAGCACATATGTCAAAATTGGTCCAACAAACGTGCATTTTATTGGGCAAAAAACATTTATTTTTGAAGTTATGTTAAAATCTTTTTCATATATTAAAACTGCGCCGTCTCATAGCAAGCTTAAGGATGTGTTTGGCATTTACTCACAATATCAAATTCCATCTCCTCTGGTTAGTTTTCAGAGAACAAAGTTGAACTCTTCTCCCTTCAATGGTAAGGAAAGCTAAATACTCTTTTCTCTCATTTCCTTCCCTTTTTCTTTACAGAAAGTCTACACAGACAGACAATTTGTGCACAGATTTTAATGTGGGGCCCACCATGGGTCACACACAAACGATTCAAACCGTTCATTAAATGTAAAACATTTTTTAAGGGTTCCCGCAAAAAAACCAACTCAATCCAATATCTATAAATGCTCAATTCAATTGTCAAACTTTTCATTCAGATTTAAAAATAATGAAAAGCTAGACGATTGGATAGAGCATCTATAGGTATCAAATTGGGCTAATTTTTTATTGAAACCCTCAAAAACTTGTTTTACATTTCATGAACGACTCGGATTATTTGTGTAGGATCCGTGGTGGGCCCCACAACGGAATCTGTGCGCAGACTGCTATGTGTGTAGCATGGCTCTTTTCTTTATTCTTCCATTCTTTATTTTCTTTGTTGAGCTAATAATAAGTAATTATTTTCTTTCTTCTTTCTTTGAAAACAAAAAAGGAAAAGCTAAAATGGAGTTTTACAATTCACCTTCACTTTCTTTCCCTTCCATCATCTTTTCTGTTTCTTTCTTTCCACAATTTCCGAAATCAAGAATAAGCGAAAGCAAATAGGAAAAAATGTGTTATTGTTCATACACTGGTCCAAAACAACCAGCTAAAGCTTCTTTCTTTCTATTTTTTTCCCGCCGGACAATAATTAGAATATTAGGGGTTAGTAGTTACGGAGTATAAGAATTACAACAGGAGTCAAACACATCTTCCATGAGGTCTCGAACTCAGAGCATGTCCCTTGCAAAGGCAAGGAATGAACATACCCGTGTGTTTCACTACTAAAATAAGTATTTATTTGAATTAAAAGTGATGTTTTATAATATAGACGACCAATCTTATAAACGAGAAATAAGTACTTAAATTAAAAAATAAAAATCTTAGCGGAACAGGCTCCCACTTTTTCCCCTTTTCTCCCGACACAATGAGCTCACTGTTGATTGATAAATGAATGAATAGGCCAATGATTTCTCTTCCATTAGCTCTATTGCTGTGGCATCCATCTTCATTCTTGAAAACTCATCGATCTTAGGCTCCGTTTAAGAACATATTTTTTTAAAAATAAGTACTTATTTCATATTTTCAAACTAAAAAATAATATAAATGAAAAATAATTTTTTGATTTTTTTTTTGCACCGTATTAAAGATCTCATCGAAATCTTTCAAACAAGATCCATATTGTATATTTTTAAATTTCATTAAACCCTTTATTTTTAAACTTGAAATTGCCTTTTTTAAAAATAAATACTTATAATCCATTCTGGAACGAGGCCTTAAGCACTGCGGGGTAGAGAGGCTGGAGAGGTATCTAAGAGAAGCGGAAACCCGATGGAGAAGAGAAAATTGATTGGATAGATAGGCATAGGTTGGAATCAATTATTCAATCCAACAATCCTAACTTATTGAAATTGCAATCCGATGGCTGGAGAGGTGCTCATGTTTAAATGGGTAGACCAAAAACCACTCTGTTATTAGTTTAAGGGATGGTTTGGCAAAATGGCTTATTTTTTTATCTTTATTAAAAAAAATGCATTTGTTAGGTTTTTTGTCGATTTTTTGAGAATTATTGATTTTTCATTATGAGAGAAATCTTAAAAGTAAAAAATTTCGATCAAAACCTAAATTTTTTAAATAAAGACGAAAAAATTGTTCGTGCCACATATATTTACTCATGGCCGCCATGAATTACACCTGGCCGCGTATATTTACTCTTGGCCGCATATATTTACTCTTGGCCACCACAAATTACACTTGGCCGCATATAATTACTTTTGGCCACCACGAATTACAGCTGGCCACGTATATTTACTCTTGGCCGCCACGAATTACAGCTGGCCACGTATATTTACTCTTGGCCTCCACGAATTACACTTGGCCGTGTATATTTACTCTTGGCCGCCTCGAATTACACTTGGCCGTGTATAATTACTCTTAGCCGCAACGAATTACACTTGGCCGCATATAATTATTTTTGTCTATCATGAATTACACTTGGCCACCTATATTTACTTCCTAATATTTTTGTCTATATTTTAAAAAAACCAAAAAAATGGATTTTAGTCGTGATTTTTATCTTTTTAGATTCGTCTTGTAATGTAGAAGCAATAATTCTCAAAAAATCGACAAAAAACTAACAAATGCAATTTTTTTTGAATAAAGACAAACAAATAATTCATTTAGCTTATTTTGCCAAACCACCCTTAAGTACTGGAGTACTTTTTATGGAGCTAAAAATATTGTTCAAATTAAAAAGTGATTGGAAAAAAGTGAAGAATTTTACTCTTTTATTCGTACTTTTTGAAATAAAGTAAATGCAATGACGATGTTTTGATTCTTTTGAAGGGTAAAAAGAGAAAAGAAAAATAAGACAAATGAATAATGATGTTTCCTTAATAAGTTAAATTTTTTTAAAAAAAATCAATAAATTAGGATGGAGGGAGCAATATTTTCCCTATTTCTTATATGCATCTTGTTTCGTAGCTCTCAATTAGTTTAACTGAATAATTTTTGCAAAATTATATCTATAACACTTTTGAAATATTCACGATCATTTTGTTAGGAGCACTTATGTCAAAATTGATCCAACAAAATGTGCATTTTAATGGGAAAAAAAACTTTATTTTTGAAGTTATGTTAAAATCATTTTCATGAATTAAAACTGCATCATCTCATAGCAAGCTTAAGGATGTGTTTGGCATTTACTCACAATATCAAATTCCATCTCCTCTCGTTAGTTTTCAGAGAACAAAGTTGAACTCTTCTCCCTTCAATGGTAAGGAGAGCTAAATACTCTTCTGTCTCACATTTCCTTCCCTTTTTTATTTCTTCTTCCATTCTTTATTTTTTTTGTTGAGCTAATAGTAAATACTAATTATTTTCTTTCTTTTTTCTTTAAAAACAAAAAAAGAAAAGCCAATTTCCCTCAATTTCTCTTTCTTTTTGTGCAAAACCAAACAAAAGAAAAAGCAAAAGCAAGCATGAAAAAAATTCATCACAGAACTAGCTCACCCAACAACACAAAGTCTTCCTACTTCTGTGCAAAATCAGAAGTTTTTTTTTTAACCAATCATACTAACTACTGCATTTTGTGTTTTGGGGAAATTCTTTCTAAAAATTTGAGTTATTGAAAAAAAAAATTGGACGGCCGAGAACATTGACAGCTCTTTGGAGTACAACGTCGGGGAAAATTTTTCAGTGTCGAGAGGGTACCACGTGGTGCCTGCTCGAGCATCCGAACCGTCAATTACGTATTTGAATGGCTCAGATTTGGAGACAGAAAAATGAGAGAGAAAGTTTTGGGGTGAGTGAAGAGAGAGAGAGTTTCAATCCAAGCCGTCTAAACATGTATCAAACGGCTCGGATCACATAAGATATATTCGCTCGGCACTGAAAAATCACTCCAAACGTCAGAATGTAGAAGAAGCGATAAGTAATGTACTATCAAAGTCATTTTCATAAACTTCGAGGACCACTGAAAAATTTATCAAGCGACTTTATCCACACGCACGCACTGTCTTTCTCTCTGTCACTCTCTCTCTCTCTCTCATCTCATCTGAAACTCAATCCCCGGATCAATGGAGTTGACACTACAGCAACTGAAGCAGTACGACGGCACAAACCCGTCCAAACCCATCTACCTCGCCGTGAAGGGCCGGATCTTCGACGTCACCACAGGAAAATCCTTCTACGGCCCCGGCGGCGACTACGCGATGTTCTCTGGAAAGGACGCGAGCAGAGCCCTGGCCAAGATGAGCAAGAACGAGGACGACGTCGTCGGGTCCCTCCACGGCCTGTCCGACAAGGAGATGGGCGTGCTCAACGATTGGGAGAAGAAGTTCGAGGCTAAGTACCCCATTGTCGGCCGTGTCGCGTCTTAAGTTACTAACCTAGAAATATGCCTATGCAATGGTTTGTGTGTGTGTGTGTTCTGTGTGTTTACTAGTTGGGGTGTAAGCAATAAAGTTGGATAATTGGGCCGTTCTAGTGATGGTTTATGGTGTGTTGGGTCAGGTTGCTTTGTGTTTGGTTTTCATGCTGTAATAAGGATTGAATGGTTTGATAAATAAATTTTAACTTCTTATTTCTGTGTCTCTGTTACATATTATATATTTTGGTAATGTAGAGTGTCCCGGGTCTGCTTGCCCGCACCTTGAGCTATTCCCTACGGGCTCTCCCACAGCCGGTGTCTCTGTTATATTGTTCGGCCACCAAGTTATCTATATGCGATTAGAAAAGACTCCACCACAGATGTCCAGACACCGATGTGTCAAAGAGTAGTTTGATGTGTGTGAGTTTCATGTGTATGGTGTGATGTGAATGGAGTGGTGTGGGGACACATCTGTCTCTGGAGTGCTGTTGCAAGTGATTAGATTGAGGAGGAACAATCTCATTACTTATGTAGACAATGCCCAAGCCCAACGTTATGCATGTTTAGCTTGCTCTTCAATGTGTGTGGGTTCCATGTGCGTGTCAAGAGTAGTTGAATGTGTGCAGGTTCCATGTGTATCATGTTGTGTGCGAGTTCCATGTGTATGTATGGTGTGCGACTGATGTGAATCAGATGGTTACAGAAGGAGTAAATTGGAAAGGAAGGAGAAAGGCTCGCTTGACAATTCAGGGTGCGTTTGTTTTACATAGTTTTACAGTAGCCATATTGTAATTTAGAAATTAGAAATCCCAAAAGGGATGAAGAAGAAGACCATTACTATCTCCGATGACAGTGTGACCATGGATTCCTCCCTCTGGAGCCGCCTTCCACCGGACATGCTCACCCACGTACTGTCTCCTACCCACCGAGTCTCTCTGCCGATTCAGGTCTGTGTCTCCCTCCTGGAACTCCCTAATCTCTTCCCCCCATTTCGCCAAAACCCACCTTCACCTAACCAACACTACCAACAAACCCCAAAAAACCCTTCTCAGTTCCACCTCTTAGGCTCTCTACTCCGTCAATCTTGCCGCCGCGAATCCCACTGCGGAGGAGCTTGATTTTCCTTCCATCAAGTGGACCGAGGTTTTGGGATCTTGCAATGGTTTGGTTCTGGTTTCCAACGAAGGTTACGAATCCTACTTGTTGAATTCGTTCACTAGAGAATGTAAGACACTGCCCAAATCCTCCTTTTGTGACATCTCTAGGTTTGACGGGTTCCACATTTTCCAATGTGGGTTAGGTTATGACTCGTCTATGGATGACTGCAATGTTGTGATGCTCCATTGCCATATAGAATATGGTGGTGGTGCTTATATTATGCATGTGGCTGTCTATTCGCTGAAGAATGATGCTTGGAGGGGTACTCAAGATTCACATTATGTCCTTTTGGAATTTCAGCTAGGGGTTTAAATTAACGAGCGTCTCCATGTTTGAGGACTGGGTTCGGATGCTTCTAAAGTTTTTGCTTTCGACTTGTCAGATGAAGTTTTCAAGGAAGTGTGGCTGCCTACTTCATTCAATGACTACAGGTTTGAGTATCATCTCATGGCGGTTCTTGGGGGTTGTCTTAGTTTGGTTATTTGGCCATTTAGTCACAATGGGATTGAAGTTTGGATGATGAAGAAGTACGGGGTAAAGAGTCGTGGACCAAATTTCCAATTGCTAATCATGGGATGCCCATAGAAAATGTGTGGTATTTGCCTGCAGAAGACGAATTTATGTTGATAATAGATGGAATGATTGAAAATGATAATGGAGAAATGATGCTCGATGAATCTGACGGAGATAAACTGGTTTTTTTACAATGTTAAAAAAGAAACCCTGAGGGGCATGGTGGTTTGTGGCATTTCAACTAAATATGGAGTTGGGGATGACTACATCGAGACCCTCGTCTCTCCCAATGGAGGATGGATTAGGAGACAATGTGAAGCTTCATCAGGTGAAAGTTAAAGAGTTACAGGTATGTTTCCAACATAGAAATGACTCAGTCCCTTCTTTTGTTGATTAATAACTGTACATATCGTATATTACGTTAGCTTCTATTCGTAAAGTTTTTGATGGTTGCAAATCCATACAACCCTTATTGATACTCATGTAGAATTGGTAGTCTGAGTTATTTGGGCATTGGTTAGTGATGTATGCTAAATTTAGATACTGTCCTTGATCATAAACAACCAGCTTCGGCCCACTCAAAATGGTTGGAGTTTAACGACTCTATGCTATGAAGCATATTCACATGACTACTCAGATGGGCGTCATATTGGTGTCATTTCCCTATAGGATACGGATGCCCCTTCGATACTCCTCAAACACATGATTTGTAAATTAATTTTCTTTATTCTTGAAGTATCGAAGGCATTTTGGATATTCTTGAGTCATGTATCCGCACTTCCATGAAACAAAGTATGGCATTTTTTACGCAGCATCAAAGTACAACCATTGGCGGTAAACACATAAGTAGTTTTCCAGTACTTTGCTTGTTTCTTAGAGATAGAGAAACAGTGAGAAAATCGTCCCAAGCAGAATCCCTAAAATGAGTCCTCAAAGGGCCCTTCCAATAGCAGCAGTAGCATTTCAGCAACAATGCCAAAAAAACAAGAGTAGCAGCATTATACCAGCACAGCATCAGCCCATAAAACAAGATCCTGCACTAAACCATATACATCACCAAAACCATGATCTCTCATCAAAACCATCACTCACAGCAGCAGCACCATCCTATGCTCCACACCCCATCAGCAGTTTCGTACAGAGAAATCAGAGCCACATCCAGACGAACCAAGCTCTTAACAAGACCATAAACCAAAACAAGATTCAACAGTATACCACCCAACTATTACATAAAAAAACCGTTGTAGTAGAAACAGACCATACTCCCCACCATCACCTAATTACAGCCAAACACCAAGTGTCATGCAATTCCTCAGCTTGCAAATTTTCAACCAATTGACACCTCGCCCATACTCACCACCATCACCTAATTACAGCCACACACCAAGTGCCATGCCAATCCTCAGCCTGCAAAATTCCAACCAATTTTATGTTGAATTGTATGAATCCTCATAGTTCCCGTCTTTTATCTAAATGGATGTTGAATTGTATGAATCTTCATATGACTTCTGAAAACTTTCTGCTTTTTCAGTGGTAAACAGAGCTGCAAATTTGTTGGTGCTCATCAAGCGGTGAGCTTATTCAAATTGAGAGTTCTATGGTGATGGATGTGCCCTTGGAAAGTCACTACTGCTGGTCATATAAAAGAATAAATTAAATTTACATCTCTAGCTTTTCTACTTTTGTTTCATGTTTTGTACAGTTATTATCTTTTATGTGCTTATCTAGGTGATTTTGGTTTGTTTTGCTAGGTTTTGGTTTTAGTTGATTCTTTCTCTGTTCCTCCTCTTTTGAAACTTTCATCTTATGTACTTTTGTTGCCTTTGTCTTCACAGTGTGCAGTTATTATGAGGTTTTGATGCATCAGAATAGTGAAAGATGATGACAATGTAAATGAGAAAGTTCAAGGTGGGCGTTGCCATAATCTTTTCCTGAAAAGCAGCTTTGCCATATTCACCATGCCTACTTTTGGTTCATCTATCATTTTCCATAATGCATAAACCTAAACATTGGCTTGGTTTTGGGCATGCAGCTAATTTTTTTTGGTGTAAAAAAATGATGAAACACAATAAGATGAATGAGAGTTAATTTGGGCACTATATGTCAAGATGCAATCAATTTTTTTCTATTAGGTGAAGGCAAAAGCCAGGGGTTGCTACCTATGAATATCTTAATGTTTGCTGCTACACTCAATTTTTTCTTAGGTTGATACACACTGCTGCTAAAAACGACGATCACTGATTGATGCTGAAAAACTCTCCCAAGTAGGCATGCCGTCATGAGAAAATCTTGTTTAGTGTACCATATTAGTGTCACTCTCGTAGTCACATAGGCAGTATCTCATTCGTTTGACGTTTGTTTGTGCATAAGAAAATAAGGTCTTTTTTTGCAGTGCCTCGAAGGCTTGAAGTCTCATATTTGTTGGGGTTTTTTTCTTCATAATAATGAGTCATTTACTTTTAAATAATACTACTATAGAAGTGAAGGCTTATTCACAAGAATTGTATAACCTCAAACCATTAAAACCATAATTCTAGCGATATACATATGTTGGCCACCCTGTAATGGAAGTCTTGAACGTGACATCTTAATCTTATTTTACTTTCTTATTTCAAATTTTTGGTTATTCGTACGTGGGTTCACTGCTAGTTGTTTTTAAAATGCCAGGCGCATGAACAAATTCAATAGTTCAATAGTAGGTCTGTAGGAAAATTCCATAATACTCTAGCAGATCCTTTTATAGTTTATAACACGTCGGGCGTTTTTGGCTAAATAATCCATTTAGATTATTTTTTGTCATTATTCTAAAAAATTTCGCATTTGTTTGTTTGTCTTTATTCATAAAAATTTGGGTTTAGATGGTAATTTTTTTACTTTTTAGATTCATCTTGTCATAAAGAAGCTATAATCCAAAAAAATTGATGAAAAACAAACAAGTGTGAAATTTTTTTGAATAATGATAAAAAAAAAAATCCAAATGAATTATTTAGCCAAAATGCCCCCTTTGTTTAGGAAGCATGAGGAATGTATCGTAATTTTCGAAGAAAATTCTAAAGTCAGATTGCTATAATCCACTTGATTGCAAAAATCAGTTGCACTTATGTGGATGTATTATATATGTATGAGATATACTTATTTACGGAGCAGCCGTAAACAATCTGTTTGCAACAGCAACCAATCGCGATCGCCCAAAAGTGTTCTAGACGGTCTGGATGTTGATGATTTTAATTCTTTCCCAGAAAAATTTCATTGACATCCAGACCGTCCAAAACACTTTTGGACGGCTGAGATTGGGTGCTATAAATAACTCTTTACGATTGTAATCCGTAAAGAAGTTATTCTCGTTATGAGATATGTATAGCATTTTCGATGCTAATCATAAAAGATTGCCATAATCCACTTGATTGCAAAAATCTCTCTGTGAAACTTCATGTGTACATATATAAATATTCCATGGAAGCAACTATAATAAGCAAATATAAACCAATTGTTTTGGCACCCAAGAGTTACATGCAATGAGTCGGCTCTTCCTTCCCCTAGTCATCATCCTGGTATTTCACCTTGTTTGTGCGACTTCACTCGAGATTGCGATGCATGTCGTTAGCGGTGTGCCAGACAATCCTACCAAATTACGGGTCCATTGCACATCTCGGCGATCTCGCATAAGTGATCTTGGAATGCACACACTCAACTATGGTCAAGAATTTAGTTGGAATTTCTCTTATGATACAGATTTCTACATCTGCAAGTTTTACTGGGGTTCTAAAACCGACAGTGTTGACGTGTACGGTGAACGTATACAACCCTTTTGTGGATCCGTCTGCTATCTAGTTGCAAAAGCTGACGGTTTCTATGTAAGCTATGATAAAAAGTCCTGGAATAAAATTCAGGATTGGATATATAAAGACAAATAGTTTTATTAATGTAAAACAATGGTGCCTCAGCCATCGTATTATGGCTACTTATTTACAGTAAGTGACAATAAAGAATATTCCAAAGTATCAAAAAAAAATACCAATAAAGATTTAAGAAGTAATCGTTTATTAATAGCTGGCGCGTAAAGACTTTTAATGCTTTTTATTAATGGATCCAATTTGGGACACACTGCATACAGATCTAATCGCACCCTCTCATATACATGCGGGCGCCATCTGTATGTGAGAGGAGTTTTTTTTTTGGCCAATATTTGCATACATCAGTGGGGTGTTAGCAGGGAAATTAGTGTGTTAACAACCTAGGAGGTTCGATGTCTCTTTATAGTCTCGGAACCCAGACCTCCACCTTGCAAGACAACGGGTACAAGTACAAGATGAGCTAAGAGCCACATCTGAGGGGTGTGGTTGGATATGTGCATCGTGTAGTATATATGTAGCATTAGTAATGATATCCTTTGGGTCCCATCGGTTTCTAGCAAAATAAATAAGAAAAATAATTTTCACACTCCCTTTTTTTTGGTTAATGACACTCCTTGTTTTGTATTTTGGTGAAATTTTTGTGTGTATTTTTTTCACTAAAAGACAAAGAGAGTGCCCTTAACAAAAAAAAAAGGGAGTGTGAAAATCATTTTTAGTTTAGTAAGAATCAAATGAAAAAACTTTTATCTTGTTTGTTTTGGTTTTAAAATGGTAAATTAGAATGACACATCTTAATTTTTTTTCATATTTTATGGACCTCTCTCCTGAGAAATTTCAAAAGAAACTGTCCTCCTGTGTCATGCATATTCGTGGGTGTATCTTCTATTTTGTTGCCCCCAAATAGTGGCAAAATTTCGACGAATGACTCGCAATCCAGAATTTTCTGCCAAACGCAACAGAATATAGAATGAAATGCATATTGGAATGTTTACCTATTTTTCTTGCCCACTCGGTTTTTTAAAAACAAAATTATTGAAAGGCTTAGATCATTCGTGCAGAGTCCGGGGTGAGCTTTGCATGTCCGTCAGTTTATGGTTAGAGTGTGCCGGTCGGTGGTTCGATCAGGAACTTGGGGTTTTTTTAGAGGTTTCGAAACCGCCCCATGTGTGTGTATGTGTGTATGTGTGTGTGTGTATATATATATATATATATATATATATATATATAAGTATATATATATTTGGTTGAGTGAGTGTGACTACCTTAGATCTATCATTTCATTCATTTGTACCTGTCTTTTTGGTAGGGACTAAACCTAGCCAATTACAAAAATCACGAGTCAACAGGTTGTTGGTCCGAGAAAAATCACTTTTTTATTTCCTCGTGGGATATGAAAACCCACCTATTTTTTATAATTAATTTTAATTTTGATGGGATCTGTCAATAATAAATTTGTTGATAGGAGTAAATGCCTCTAGACTAAGAAAATAATTAAAAATCATAAACCAACAGCTTGTCGGTCGGAGACAAATCACCTTTTTTCTTTTCTTGTGAGGGTTAAAATCCGGAAAACGGTATAATTCACGACAACTTTACATGAAAGTGTCGGTAAAATGAAAATAAACTGTCTAAATTCACATTGAGCACTTAAATATATTAGATTGAGCTTATTTTTTACAAGCCCACTCTATTAGGTGAAGAAAAGTGCCGTTCGAGAAAAAAGGAGTAGTAAAAACACTTCAAAAAAAAGTTTCCAAGACTTGATGTTTACTCATATGTAAATATTCAGCATGGGCTGCGTTGGTTTTTGATCTGTGCATCAGGTGACACTGGAAGAGACTGGTGCAACAATTTTAGTTTTTGTTGAAGCACCGGCAACAAATTATAGACTAATTTATAGTTTATTTTATATATTATTTACGTATTTGGTAAGGAAGGCGAATCTCCCGTGCTCCCTCGCGTGACACAAAATAGAACTCCCTATAAATCTCATGACAAATCGAGACGTCTAACTACAGTACTTTTGTGTTATGGCTTGGATTTGGGGAAGAGGCGTCCAGACGGACATAATTTCGCTCGGATTTGGGGAAGGGGCGTCCAGACGGACATAATTCGCATCCGGACTCTGCGCTTGAGTTCATTTTCGTGGGCAGTGTTTCATCTATCGGCATGATCGTGCAGTGTGTCCGATTGCCCCATCTTTGTATATTCATATCTGTACGGTTTAAGATTTTAAAGTAAGCTTGTTTCAGTGAGAGAAATTCAAAAGAATAGTGAGACACAATTGAGAGGAGATTTTTGGGAAGCCGGGGGCTGCTGTCCGGCGTACTGCTGTGCCCAATTTTGGGGTCTATCCCGGTCTCGCTTCGATAATCGGAATCGTTCATTTTGTAGAGCTTGTCGAGTATAACAACTATGCAAAAAATCAACTTAATTGGACAGCACCCCCCTTCCAGATTTTGTAAGCTTGTTTTGAGTGATTGTTTCTTGATTGTCATGATTTCGTTTATCTTTTATTGTTTGTGCTCCAAATCGAAAGTTACGTATTTTTGCATATTTTCACAATAAAAGATTCTAGTAATTTGGATATAAAAAAAAGATATCAATTGGGCGGATACCACACACGTGGTACTTTGTCGGCAATCTCAGCTGTCCAAACGTATTTTAAACGGTCTGAATTTTAGAAAGAGAAAAAAAGAGGAGAGAGTGATCGGGCGAGAGGAAAAAGAGAGAAAATAAATCTAGGCCGTCCAAAATATATTCGGACAATGGAGATGGCCAACGGATACCACCACGTGGTACCCGGCCCCCAAATGTTTATCGTGTGAGAGGGAAATCAAGTTGCTTTAGAAAATCTAGAAATGCTAGAGACAAGTAGTAAAAGCCTACGAAAAGGCCACGAAATGCTAGAGACCACAAGTAAAACCTGTGGATCCCACTGTCAATTTAAGTATCCAAATACTCCGTAGTAAATATATACTGTAAAATTAAAAACAGAATTTAGTCAACCCATTCTACCCACTCTCAAGAAAAATAATCCTCCATCCCTTTGGAAAACCTTACAAATTATTCGTTCCTTCGGATGCTTTCAATTCGGAATAAATTAATTATCCCGCAAATTAAGGGCCGGTATAATTTTGCCGATTAAAAAAAAAGCCGGTATAATTTTCAATATTTTAAAAGAGGAATATAATCATCGTCAAACATGTTGGCCAATCCATTCGTGTTACTTGGTGCTGCCACAACTCTTCTCGCGTAAAAATGGTCATATGCCCAATTGCATATTAGTAACATAGATTTGAAATAGCATAACATGGGAGTGGGAGTAGTTTCCCTTTGCTAAACTTCAGCAATGATTAATTTGTTCGTGTAGGATGCCTTCAAGTTAGAAAAAAAAAATTCATCCCACAAATCAAAGGCCATTGGATCACAAAGAAACTTTTCAACCCAAGGGGTTGGCCCCGTAACTTGAGCTTTAGGAGTTTGCTCTCTTTTAAAATTTCAGATTCGAAACCCCTCAAGTGATATCAGCTCATTTGGGATCAATCTATACAAAAATTTACTCCTATGTCAATTGGGCTCCCCGCAAGATGGCTCCTCCAAAATTAGTCGAGATGTGCGTAAGCTGACCCGGAAATATAAGGCTGCTAATGAACCAAGCAGCTCGGGAGCAGCTTGTTGCTCGACTCGTTAAGGCTCGGCTAGGCTCATTTTATAGGTCCGACTCGTTTAAAGAGGCTCCTCAAGTAAATTAGTCAGGCGCGGCTCGATAAGGGCCCGACTTGTTTACAATTGAGCTGAACTCTAGCTCGAATTTTAAGTTTATTTAGTAAACGAACCGAGTTTGAACACTATAAAGCTTTGCTCGGCTAGGCTCGACCCGTTTACACCCCTACGAACACCTTAGTTATCAAATAAGAAATATACTTTTCAAGCTCTCGCTAGTAGTGGATTGTGTGATTGGTTCCTCAAAGATCAGTTGAGGTGCGCACAAATCATTTCGAACGCTCAAAATTATAAAGGTAGTATTTGGTTGAGAGTTTAGTTTAGTTTAGTTTTGGTAGTGTGTGGAGAGAGAAATAGAGTAATGATTGAAAATAAGGGTAATGATTGGAGAGAGACAGAGAGAGATGATAAAGTAATAATTGGAGAAATATGGTAATGATTGGAGAAAAAAGGAGGATAATGATTGGAAACAAAACTAAAACTAAAATTAAATCTTCAACAGAACAAAGCATTAAAAAGGATACATTTCAATAATTTCAAAAATAGGAAAATAGTTACTCCGTTGACCAATAAGTCTGCAATCACACCTAAGTACACACCCAGTTACACACTGTACACAAATGTATAGGCTCCACACACATTAGATATGTAGTGCACACACTTGTGTAAGTGGGCGTGTAAATAAGTGTGTGATTTTGGTGTGGTTATAGCATTTTTGTTAGTTAATTATGTTTAGGTTGAGTTCCGCTTAACTTTTAGGATTTTTTAGAAGTGGTCCTTATCCAGAAAGAAAACACCTTCATGCATTTTGCACTAAATTTTTTTGACCATTTTACACTAATTTTTTGTGAATTATTAATTCGTCTCGACGAGAGGAATCAGAAAAGTTTTTTTTTTACTTTTACACAAATATTTTTGAAAATATTCACTTTTGAACTTTAAAAGTAAATTTTATTTATTTTTTATTTTTTTATGGCTTAGCTAACACCAGTTTGGACAATGAAACCGCAGCTGCGATTCCGTATCATTGGGGTTTGGTCAAACTGTATTCTTCTGGTTTTGGGTACCCTTGAGCTCCTTCAACCTTCCTCCTCACGTCGAAGCATTTGCTCTCTTATGTCCTCAGATAAACCTACACTTGCATATTCTTTAATCTCCTGACAGATTGGTATAAGGGCTACTTCCACATCATATTGAGTATCTCATTTGTTGGAAGTTTTTAAGTCAACTAGATAACCTTCCAAAAGACTCAAACTTCACAAACTCAGGTGTTAAATTTCAAGTTCTTGGAATAGATTTTCGAAGAGCCATTGGAGAAATCCTCACGGGTTTTGTTTGAGGCTTTCAAGTCGAGCAAACCCAGAACCAATTCAAAGATTGCAAGTTTTTTGGAGCTTTTTTTAGGATCCCCATTTCAAAGAATGTAAATCTCTGAAATGGGTTTTTGTGGTCCTTGAGTATATCCAGATCTTTTAGAGGTACTTACTGTCAATTAAGTGAGGTACCCATTTCAAGAAACACTGATTTGTGAACTGGGTCCTAGTTGACTTCTGGAAATTTTTAGTCAGAAAGGTGTTAGTGATGGTGGAGGAAGAGGAACTTCCGATCTGCGGCGAGATTGTGCCGGAAAATGAAGCCAAGAAGGAGATCTGTGGCTGTGTTTATGTTCCAATCCGTTGGTTTAGAATGCTTGCCAGGGAAATGCATTGGAGTTTTGTTTTTGGAGTGGTGGTTACTTATGGAATAAGCCAGGGACTGGGTGGAGCTCTGAACAAGGTAGGGACACAGTATTACATGAAGGATGTGCAGAAGGTACAGCCTTCTGAAGCACAGGTTTACAGTGGAATAACTACCATCCCTTGGATTGTCAAGCCTATCTGGGGCATCCTCACGGATGTTGTTCCCATTTTGGGGTATCATCGACGTCCTTATTTCATTTTGGCAGGTATATGAAATAGCATTTCGTTCTCTGGTTGTTCTTTAGCTTGTAGTTTTCCTTTCTAAAGAGTTGAATTTATGAGGGGTATTGCATTTTTTCCAGTTCAGAATGGGTTGTATTGCATCTTTCTTCTATGTTTAGATTATAGATATCTGTGGAAATAATTTCTTGATTTAGATAACCTTGTCTTTGGTACTATACCCAGACCTTGGAATTGGAGCTGTAGATTGTTTTAGGTCAATCTTCTAAATAAGATGTTCCTTGATTGTGAATTCAAGACATGGATTCTATGATGCCAAACACTACGAGTGCGGATTGTTTTCTTATTTTTCTGTTTAAAATAGTTAGCCTTCTATTTTTCGATTCAAGTGTAGTTACTGGAGATAGAGCTAGTATATTTTTCAAATGTTCACTTCTAGAGGTCCTTAATAAGACAGCAATATGCCATCCTTAATATATTTTTAAGCTGTGTGAACCAAATGATGTACAAGAGGATTGCACCATGGTTATGGGGTTTGCAGTTAGTAGGGAGAAGGTACTAATGAAAGAAATGCTATATAGTGGTGCAATTGTTGATGTGGTCCTTGATCAGGTGGAATACTTAATCTGGATTTACGTACCCGACCATCCCAAGTAGTTCCGACTTGGTCTTTTTGAGTTGAATTGAAAAACTGAGCTAATTTAGTTTCCAAGGAAACATTCAAAGGAGGAAAATGACCTGTATATGATAGGGTAATCTACGCATTTCTGTTTTGGGATTTGCAACATTAAAAGTTAGAACTTGGTAAGAACATTAACATTTATGTTTTACAACTTGCAAAAAAAAAAGTTGGTCTTAGTTCTAGACATTTGCACTTGAATGATTCACCAATTTTATTATCCCTATCGATAGTAAGGTCTAATGCATATGAGGAATTGAAGAACAAAGAAATAAATAGAAACTGCATAAGTAACTCTAGAAAACATAGTGCTGTTCTTTTTCTTCAGGAACATCTTAAAATGATATTCGTAACCTCTGCAGTAGAGAGTGTCTTGGCAATTATTATCTCAATATCGCGGTAAAATAGGAGGCATTTTTTTCCTTTTTATCCAATGTTTGTCCTAGGTAATTGGGTGTTCTTAAATTCATTAGATGGAATAGGCTATAAAGATATGAAAACAGATCATTCTGGCTTGCATAGTTAATCAAGGGTGTCATTAGTTTCCTTATTGGTTAAATGGTGCATACGATGATACAACTAAAACATATCTTTGTATTTATGCTGGAATCATCAACATTGTTAACCGCCGTAATCTTTTGGATGATCTGTAACTGAAGCAAGCAAAAATTGAATGATCATATTTCACACAGTTTTAATTCTCGTGAAAAGCGATGACCAGTTTCTTTAGAATTCCTTGGGTAAGCTGAATTAGGTTTTTTATTTCGCTTTGTTTTTTGGGAAGCATGACAAGGAAATGTAGAAGCTCTTTGTCTTAATTTAAGCAAGAAGTTACATATGTATTGTCTTGTATTCTAGTATCCAACTGCATTGTAGCTGAACACACTAGCAGTTATTGGTGTACAAGTTATGTAAGGTGAGCATGGTATACCCTGATTCATCAGCTCTGACTGCAAAACCTGATTCAGAATGCCATTTTAGAAGCTCTTTTTGAGCTATATTAATTCCATGGGAAATAAGAAAATGAAGAACAGGCTGCCACTCAAAAAGGCAATCGAAAATAAAGAAGAGGCTAGGAATTACCCCCAGTGTCTCTTAAGCACCACATCTGCAGTTACCCATGAGAGGTTCAAAGTAAAATGAAACTAAAGAGCTTTTGTCTGTTGAATTAATGCTAGTAAAGATTTTCAGGTAAAGTTACTAACTGTATTAGGACTTGGAATACATATTGGAAAAACTAAGGTTTGATTTGTTCTCTCTCTTTTTTTCTGTCGAAGGGTTTGATTTGTGCTTAAATATTTTAAAACCACAACTTAAGTCAAAGATGCATACTGGTAAGCAACCACATTCTTTGTCCAGCGAAAATAGAATTTTTGAAATACCTGTTGTCCAAAAATCAAAGATAAATACAAATTGAAACATAATATCAGCTAAAAGATAGTTAGATGAACGTGACAAATTGCTAATTCTTTTCAGTTTTCAAGATACCATCATTCTGTTAGAACTGAACAGAAGTTTAAAACATACTCGGAAGATATTTTATTTGCTTGTGCATGCCATTTTTCTCTCTCACCCTTCCAATCATGTAACATTTATGCGGATTATTAATAATAGATGTTCTTTTCGCTGTTCAAAAAAAAGTTATTGCTTGTGCACATTTATCCCTGTTCCCCTTTTTTCCATTTGTGGGCTGGGAGACATGGCCGCTACCACTCCCTTATGTTCCACCACTGCTTTATGTGTTTGACACGGCACATTTTGGGTTAGATGGGATTAACAAGTTATCAGATGACATGACTATACTGGCAACATTCTCCTTTTGTCCTAGTGTTAAGGACTGAACAAAAAATTGTTGCTCTGGAAGAATAAAATTCTACTTACAGATGCCAGGGCCTCAGGTTCCTTTATTCCTTTACTTTCTCTAGATGTAATATGGGTGATTCCTAGTCACAGAAACATATAATATCTTCCGAATGAACAAAACAGAAAAGGGAAATTTTAGTTATCAAAATAATGTTCAGTTTGTTGCTACTTTGTACTTGGATGTCCTGCAATGGCATGTTTCCATAGAACGTTATGCACGTATTTTTGCGCCAAGTGGTACCTGATGGTATATAGGGGTGTGTGTGTGTGTGTATATATATATATATATATATAGAGAGAGAGAGAGAGAGAGAGAGAGAGA
>BPLS01000264.1:36311-55211 GCA_019656275.1 Rhododendron kiyosumense
AGAGAGAGAGAGAGAGAGAGAGAGAGAGAGAGAGAGAGAGAGAGAGATTATATGGTTTGCATCATGGCTCTTTTTTGCCCTTTCATTAGCAAGAATCCCCATTCTTTTAGTAATTGGTTGTCTAATCAAATAGTTGCTTCATGTTCAATGTAGGTGCCATTGGTGTTATATCCATGCTGTTTCTATCATTGGACGAAGATCTGCATATCTTTTTCGCTCTGTTGGCATTAACAGCAGGAAGTGCTAGTGTTGCAATAGCTGATGTGACCATTGATGCATGTGTGGCACAAAAGAGTGGTACTCATCCCTCAATTGCGTCCGACATGCAAAGCTTATGTGCCCTGAGTTCCTCCATTGGGGCTCTTGTGGGGTACTCTTTTAGCGGTATCTTGGTTCATTTAATCGGTCCAGTGGTTAGTTTCTGCTCCTTCATTTGGATCAAATTTTCTTCAATTTTGTTCACTTTCATGTATGATAATTTACCACGTCGAGCTATTATTTTTCTGCTTAAAGGGGGTGTTAGGCTTGCTGGCAATTCCATCTGGACTTGTATTAATTGTTGGCGTTGTGCTTAATGAATCACATGTACCTGACTTTTCTTACAGACAGGTATTCCTGTTTCCTCTTGATATTATTTTCATGGCTACATGAACATTCAAGATTCTGATGTTTTAATCTGGGGGCAGGTGACTGAGAAGTTTATCAGTGCATGTAAGTCTATGTGGACAACCTTAGCATGCCCTGAAGTGTGGAGGCCGTGTTTATATATGTACTTATCCCTTGCGTTGAGTATCAATATCTATCAAGGGATGTTCTATTGGCTCACTGATGCAACGGACGGTCCATCTTTTGCTAAGGTATTTATCTTCCCTCCATAGACAAGTCATTTACCAAATCAGAACATTTAGGCAGATGACATTTAAACATAATGTCGCAGCATAATAGTGGACTCCTTGCTTTGTGTCTAGCTGTACGCTTGCATGGTTGTTTTGTTCATGTGTCTGTTTTTCAACCAACCACAAAATGCATTAAATATATAGTAGAAAACATTACAACAAAAGCGGACACTATTGGTAGTGAGTCTGGAAAATGTCCAGAAGTAGGTGAGAAAGCAGAGAAATGAAACTTGAATATGCTGAATCTTTATTACAGCAATGATTTTTCCTTTTCTTTGAGAGTAAAAAGGTTCTATGTAAAGAGGTACAATGTGGTCATGGTGCTGCTAATTTACCATGCGCAGTATATTGTACTACCATTCAGTTTACTGGGCCATACATGCGGTGATAGGTCGTCATATCTTTTCTCACTACCTTTCACATATGTTCTTCTTCATTTTCAAAAAATGAATTCCCTCCGGATTCTGAAGGGCTTTCTAAACACTTGTACATATGTCGATGGATTTGATAAAAGGGGTTAAAAGGGCATCAGGAAATGAAGGGTGTGATTTCTTATACGATATCAAGAATTTGCAAATAATTCGTTTGCTATTGCAATGATCTGTTTATATTGAACTGTAAAAGCAGAATAGAATGGTCATTTCCTTGGAATGCTTACGCTGGTGATTGTTGACTAAAACTTGACAATTACTTACCCATTGGAACCCTATTTACCAATTCAGGTGAATAGCCATTCAATGGAGAGAACAGGGAATGACCATTCCTTTCCTTCACAAAATCACTCCAGAAAACCAAGCACTACCTGAGTTGCACATAGAGATTAGTACCAATGATTTTAAGTCCTTACTCCCTTGCATTATTCTGCAGGCTACTATTGGCTACATATATTCAATAGGTGCAGTTGGCGCCCTTTTAGGGGCCATACTGTATCAATATGGTCTCAAAGACTACCCTTTTAGGAAGCTATGCTTCTGGACCCAGTTGCTATTTGGTGTGTCCGGGATGCTTGATTTGTTTCTCGTCCTACGCTTAAACTTGAAATTCGGCATACCTGATTACCTCTTTGTTGTGATCGACGCATGTGTTTCGGATATGATTGCACGGTTAAAATGGATGCCTATTCTTGTGCTCAGCTCTAAGCTTTGTCCACCTGGCATTGAAGGCACTCTCTTTGCTTTGTTGATGTCAATCGATAACGCTGGAGTTCTCTCTGGCTCTTGGGGAGGAGGGCTCCTGCTCCACGTCTTGAATGTTACTCGAACCAAGTTTGATAAACTATGGTTGGTGATTTTGATCCGGAATTTACTCAGAGTCTCTCCGCTTTGCCTATTGTTTTTGATTCCCGGAGGTGATCCCAACGCTGCCCTTCTTCCGACTGATATACTGGACACAGAAGAAGGTGAGTCTCCGGAAACTGAAAGTATAGAACTTGCCTTTCTTGCTGATAATGGTGATGGTAAGTCTGCTACCTTACACGGCTGATTCTGGAACCATTTGAGAATTCAAAACATGGATACATTCGAGATAAACTGCGTAATTGCTCACCAGGTTGAACTTTTGATGAAGAACTTGGGCAGAGGTCTTCTGCATCATTGTTTGTTGTATCTTGTAATTCATTCCTTGAAATTTTTTCTCAGTGCAAATGGTTTTTCATTGTTGCTGACCAAGATACAGCTCATAGAAAGGAAAAAAGAGAAGGGGAGAGGAAAAAGGAGGATATAAAATGCTTTATATAACAGCTTTTGCCTTGTTTATGCAATTATGTTTCTCACAAAATAGTGGATATAGTTGTTTTTACATTCTTTGAACTTGTGGTATGATAATAACGAGGATTTGTATATTTGGAAAAATGTTGATGACAACAATGAAGATGTTAAAGTTGAGCAAATTAGGGAAATATTTAGTGCGTTGCCCCAGGCCTCTCCAACATCACACATTGGTGTAGGTCCCAATACCAGTTGAATGAACCCATATTGGTATGTGGTGCTGGAGAGACATGGGCACTATGTGTTGGGATGACAAGAACGATGAATAATCTCTCATACCAATGAGTGAAAGCTTTTCTCCCTCTAAAAAAATGTTAAAAAAGAAAAAAAAGAAAAGAAAAGATAAGAAAAGAATCAGGTAGTATACTTTTTTATGTAACGCAAAAGATCTCAATTAGAACGTTCAAACAGTAGAGGTAGAGATAAGTCTAAAAGGTTATTCACAAAACCCACATTTTTTAATTTGATTTGTGAGTACAACTACTGAAAAAGACCTAACAATTTGGAAATAAGATTTTTTTAACAGGGTTTGGAACTTGTGGGAGAAAACAAAACAAAAGAGAAGAGAATTCAAAAGGAAAGTGTGACAATAGTGTAGGGAAAATTTTATTGTGTTCAACACTTATTTTGCTATTTTTCCCTCACTTCCTTTCAAATCAGACAATGAAAGAGAGAAGCTTTTTAATTTCAATTGTGTTACAACCACACACATTTACACAAATTCACTTACATTAAACATGGGGCCACACACACTCACATTAAATGTGGGGCCACATACATAGTGTGTGGGCCCTATGCTTGATGGGAGTGAATTTGTGTAATTGTATATGCAAATGTGTGTGGTTGTCTTGTATCAGCTTAGAAAAAAAAAAAAAAAGTGTGGTTTATTTTTTCGATTTTAATTTTCCCCTCTCTTCTCTTCTTTTCTGCCTGTTCTATATTCCTTCGAAAAGAAAACGCCCAATGAATTATTTTTTAGCTTGGACCATTTTTGGGGTCTCCATTTGAGCGTATGGTTCAGACTTCAGGGTCTGGGTGCAAACAACTGAGCAGCTTGAAGCTCGACTCAGCTTGCTAAGGAATCAACATGTTTACAAATGAGTAGAGCTCAAATTCAAGTTTTAGACTTGTGTAGTAACAAGGCAAGTTTAATACTCTAAAGCTTGGTTCGTTTATGTCTGCTCAACTTGTTAAAAGAGGTGCGTTTAACAAAAGAATTGGACTCGGCCAAGTCGGCCCCTTGTAACCTTGACTTGACTTGTTTACAAACGAGTCGAGTTTGAATTTGAGCTTTACTCTAGTTTAGTAAATGAGCAGGGCTCTCATTAAACCCTTAAATGTTGTTGGGCTGGGCTTGAGGAAAACTACCCAATCTCCCAAATTGGATTCCAGTGGGCCTCAACCCGACCCATTACACCCAAATCATTGTTCACAACCCTAATACATACATATACACACATGTATCTGAAAATTCTTTTCCCTTATAGGCTCGACTCATTTATAAATAAGCCGAGTTCAAGCTCGGTTTTTAACCTCGTTTAGTAAACAAGCCAAACTCAAACACATTCGGTGAAATACTTCAGACCCTCAAATGAGTGTTGGGTTGGGCTTTAGGAAAATTGCTCAATCTCCTAAATTCAAGGGAAATTGACGGTTAATGACGTGTTTTGATAATTAATACTCATCAATGACATTTTGTTCATTGTTCATTAACAATGTTTTTAGCATGTCCTTAAAAGATATTAATTATCAAAATACGTCCTGAGCCGTCATTTTCCCAAAATTCAATGGGATTCCAGTGGGCCTTGACCCGACCCATTATACCCAAATCCCTGTTCGCAACCCTAATACATAAAAATAAATTTTGTACATAGTACAAATTATTTTCCTTTTTTTTTTTTTTGTAAAAAATAAAGTAGAAAAGAAAAATTACTGTATGTAACTATTTATGTTGCAGGGCTGCTTCTGTTACCAAACAACTCGACGCTTTGCTCTTATCCGGGAGTAGGGTTTCCTCTTCGCCAATCGCCCCTTATAGGCGCCAAACTCTATTTCTCAAAAGGAAAAACAGTTGCAGGTCAGGCTTTTTCTCACTTCAGTAACTCTCTTTCTAGCTTTCAATCTCAATTTTCTTGCCTTGCTTTCTGGGTTTATTGCATTATGTCCTGATAATCCCATTTTGAGACTTATCCAAAAAAAAATTTCCTTTTTGAGGATGAGATATGTAGAATTTTTCGGTTGTTAGGCTGAGAGGCTCTATTACTGAAGCTAAATATTGGTACCCAATTCAGTTTCAGGATTTGATATCGGACAATCAATTGGGTCGGTTACATCAATCCATTTTATCCATTGACCTCTGTCGAGGAGATTGTGTTCGCCGTAGTACAACATATTCTTTTATGTGCGTAGTCATCTAACTAATTAATGCACAACCCACCTCCTTTATCCAAGCTTGGAATTGGGGTGTGGCAGTAAGACTCTAAGCATGACATAGGCAGAGTTGTATCGGACACGTATAGTTGAATTATAAAAATTCCTTCGCTACCCATTTGGTTTTGCAGGGTTTGCTTTAAAAGTGCCGTTTTTTAGTGGGAAGTGGGAACGGTGAAAAGCTCCTAAAGAATCTCAGGCCCCGTTCCAGAGTGCAAAAAAAGTCCCTATTTTTTAAGAAAGGCAATTTCAAGCTCTAAAATTATGGGCTTATTGAAATATAAAAATATGCAATATGGATCTTCTTTAAAAGATACGATGCAAAAAAAATTGAAAAATTAATTTTTATTTACATTATTTTTGAATTTGAAAATGTGAAATAAGCTGTTTATTTTTTAAGAAGGTTTCTGGAACGGAGCTTCAGTCCAACTAGTGTACTTTGCTGATTCCTAATTTCGGAACCACCCCTTTTTTGTTTTTTAGTTTAGAAGTTATTGGTAATTGGTATGCTGTTATTATGATGCTCCAGAGGCTCAAATACAAGTTGTTCTAGACTTGTATCTTATCACAATGGAGATGTCAGTGCTCATAAGTAAGACTAATTTTTGCTCGCAAAATGGGTAGCCAAAGTCTGGCAAGCAATGACCAGTCACGAATATTCTGGGGGTGACTGTCAACAATGGAGATCTGTTTTATTTATCTTGGTCTAGGGCCATCTGCAGAGGTGGAATAGGACTGGCCACGTATTCAACAAGAAAGCATGGACGGAGACTGATACAACCCCATGTTAAGAAGATGATCAAAAGGAGATCTAGCTATGTTTCCTTTCAAATTAGCCTTTCATGGTACCAAAAGGACTATTCCAACTTTTCATGGAGTTTTTTCTCCCTTTTTTGGGTGGATGATGGTTCATCAATCACGATATCTCTTGTTATTCTACCATTGACTATTTGCTGCCAATTACCTGTTGTGGTTCAGTTAAAATTCAGATCAAGTCATTACTCATTGCTTGTTCATCAGTTTGACATAAATTCCCTCCATTTAAAGCAACTTCTAATAAACTAGCTACTCTTACTGAACTCCATGGATGATGTGACGAATGTAAGTCTTGTGTTTTTTGCTGTGTCTACCTCCTTTTCTGGTTGCTTTGGTTTCTATTAGTATATTATTACACAACAAGTACATCTGCTATGTGTAAGTGGTATCCTAGAGTGGACATTCATGTCTTTCTGTTTTTATTTAAAATCTTAATAACACTCAAGTAACTGAATTTATTGCAACGCCTTCATCTTGCAGCTATACATCTTAAATTGTATTGTTGAGTTTATAGAAACAATGGGTAGCCAAACCCCCGCAAGCAATGACCGCTCGAGAACATACTGGACCCCAACAATGGAATGCTACTTTATTGATCTTATGCTAGAGCATATGCATAGGGGTAATAGGACTGGCCATACATTCAATAAGCAAGCATGGACAGAGATGATTAGCATGTTTAACGCAAAATTTACTTCTCAATACGACAAAGATGTTCTGAAAAGTCGTTATACAAGTTTGTGGAAGCAGTTCAACGATATAAAGAATCTTCTCGGCCAGAATGGCTTTTCTTGGGACGAAGCTAGACAAATGGTGGTTGCTGATGATTATGTTTGGGATGCATACATCAAGGTGCATTATTTTTCCGTAGGTATAAAAATAAAATTTGTGTGTTTTATGTCAATTAACTGTTGAGTAAATGCAGACTCACCCCGATGCACGGCCGTATAAGACTAAAGCAGTGCCGAACTTCAATGATTTATGCTTGATATATGGGTATACGACTGCTGATGGAAGGTATAGCCGCTCAAGCCATGATATAGATATTGACGACGACAGCCAAGGAAGGAATTTGGGTTTGTTTTCTTTCCAATATTTTTATTTTTTATGACCTGATTGCAATGTCAACGCATCAACACATTTGATTATTGCATAACTTCAATAAGCATCTGAAACAAATGCCGAACAAACTGAAGTTTCACTTTCTGGCCAAATCAGTCAGAAGACAGTACTTCCTGTGATGAGCCATGGTTATTGAATTACTCTAGGATGTGCTCGGCTTGGCCCTGTTTGCTTGTCTGGATTGAAGCATTGGATTTGGACTGGGAATTCGAAAGGGCCACATATCCCAATTTGGTTGGAACTTTTGTGTCTAGGATTAATTAGTCAATGGATATGGTATCCAAGATAAAATGCTCTATATTATACCTTGGGGGATGTTGTATTATTCAGCCCCTCGCTGTTAATCCGACTTATCCAATGGGATTATTATATATCCCTTCACTAGCAAGTCAGTCTAACAAACATGGCCTTAGATAATTATATATCACAGTGATGGGATTCCTCATTAATTATGTTTCACAGGGGATGGAATTGGCACCCCGGTTCCTTCAAGTAGTGAGCGTTCTAGGACAGATTGGACAGCAGCCATGGACCAATATTTCATTGAGCTGATGCTGAACCAACTAGAAGGAGGCAATAAGCTTGACAATACATTCAGCAAACAAGCATGGACAGATATGCTAACTTTGTTCAATTCAAAATTTGGTCAACAACATACCAAGAGAGTTTTAAGACATCGATACAAGAAACTGTGGAAGTACTACAATGATGTAACATCTCTGCTTAAGCAAAATGGATTCTCCTGGGATGATTCACAACAAATGGTAGTAGGTGGTGATGATCTTTGGGACGCTTATGGCAAGGTATAGTGCTTCTTAATTTAGAGTTTGGTTGCAATTTCCATTGCTGACAAATGGCTTACATAACTTGTATATAGGCACACCCACATGCGCGGCCATACAGAAAGAGAGTATTGCCAAATTATAGAGATTTGGCAGTCATATTTGGGAATACAATGATCAATGGGATTCAGAGTGATTTGCGTCAGGATAAAGGTGTTGAAGATGACATAAAAGCCGGTGCGCTTCTATTCTACCTGTGACATTTTATTAGTTGTTGCAAATGATTGCAAATTATGTTGTTCGGTACATGTACCAGTATCTTTTTAGTCATCCTGAATCTGTTGAAGTTGGACAATCATAATCCACAATCTGGGGATAACAAATATCAAGAAAGTACTAGAGAAACTGTGGTCCAATATAAGCTTTCATTGACGTTTGAAGTTTGTGCTTTCCTTTTTCTCTTTCTTTTGTTGATTTTGGGTTTAGTATGCTCTCTTTTTTTTCGTTGTGTTCCTGTTTTCTTTTTCTTCCCTTTTTGTGGTAATTATGATTTCAGTCTTCCTGTTTCCTTCATTTGATGTGTTGGGAGTGGTCAATATGGGGAAAGTTATGGGTATTTCTTGGGTGTTGAAGTTTTTGTGCTTTCCTCTCTTTTTCTTGTTTTTCTCAGCTCCTTTGGGAGATTGTATGTGATGTGGTAAAAATACAAAAACCATTTCAAACCATAAGTTCATTTGTGAATGAATGGATAGTCATAGTCTCCTAGAAACATGATTCTGGTTTTTGTAGGCGGTGAACGTTCAAGAACATACTGGACACCACCAATGGATCGTTGCTTCATTGACTTGTTGCAAGACCAGGTTCATAAAGGAAATAGAATAGGACAGACATTCATTAGCCAGGCTTGGATTGACATGGTTACATCATTCAATGCCAAATTCAAATCTCATTATGACAAGGATGTCTTGAAGAATCGATACAAACATCTGAGGAAGCAGTACAATGATGTCAAGATTCTTCTTGAGCGGAACGAGTTTGCTTGGGATGAAACACGGGAAATGGTGACGGCTGCAGATCATGTTTGGGATGCCTATACAGAGGTGAACTTCTATTCACTTGTGATATTGTTGCAGTTAAACTGTGGTTCTATTCTCTGAAGTGTTTTGTGCACGCAGGCACATCCTGATGCTCGATCATATAGAGTAAAAACCATACCAAGCTATAACAAGCTGTGTGCTATATATGGACAAGACAGTTGTGATCAAAGATTCAGTCGTTGGGCTTGCAATGACCCTGGGAGTGAAGTCCCTCTTCTGATGACTGGTATGCTCATCTATTGTTAGTGATATTATGGCAAGAATGTCTATAATTCACAGGTAACAGTGTAACGTGTGTGTCCGCACGTGCGCGGGGTGGCGGGGGCACATTCTCGCTTAGGCATGCGTTTGTGTGTCTTAACATTGTGTCATGACATCTGAAAACGTTTGTCTTGATATGACAATATTCACATGCAACTAATCAAATTATGGTGCAAAATGGACTATCTGGAGTGTCATTAGCGTGAAAACCCATTCGTGCGTAACGAACTTTTCAGCTGTGAATTACAACAGGATTTTTCCTTGTTAATCTCAGAGTGATTATTTACCTCATGGATTAAAATATAGAATCTTAGATGATTTTATATGGATATGATCAATTTTTTTGAACTAGGGTTTCACAAGAGCTGCACCATTCAGTGCTACGCAACAGGGAGAGTATCCTGTTGTGCAGTGTTTTTGAATTTGGTAGATTAGTGTATGGACTAGGATCCATATCTTTGAATCATTTGCAGATTGGTTCTTAGCAAATCCAGAGTTGCGTAAGCAAGCCTTTCACCTTTACTCATTTGTCTATTCGTTTTTCATATATTTGTTGTAGCCTGAAGGACAAATAAGCCTTATATGTTTGTCTTGTCAATTTCTAGCTGAAGAGAAGGATGACCAGTCCCTTGCCAGTGCAAATCCAACGTTTAATTGGACAATGCAGATGGACATGTACCTTATTGACCTCCTGTTGGAGCAAATACGGGCGAGGAATGAGATCAGTCACACGTTTGATGAGCAAGATTGGGCATTCATAAATGCATCATTTAGCGAAAAGTTTGGTGTTCAGTTTGACACACACATGCTAGAAAATCAATATATGAACTTGATGAAAGAGTACAATGACATCAGCAGTCTTCTGGATCAAAATGGATTTGCATGGGATGAAACTCTGCAAATAATCGTGGCCGATGATGATGTATGGGAAGCTTATATCAAGGTGCATTTATTGTCCACTTAAAGGTTGCTTTGGCTATATCTAGTTTGGCCGGGCTATTCCTGATATCCATGTGCAGTTTAAGTCCTTAATGCTATCATGCATATAATATCGATGAGTCTTGCATTTATACTGCAGTTGAAAGTAAAGCAACTGAATTACTCGTACTTTTCGGTTCTAACCTATTTGTCTGTGTTTTCAGTGAGTGGATTGCCATAACTAGAATCTCTATACACTTCCTCTTATCTCTCACATCAAGAATGATGTGTCCTTGTGTGGTCCTTTTATTTGATACTAAAATCACTGAAAACACACACTTTTTCCTTTAGTTGTAATCACTTTCATTTATCTATCGATATAAGCCTGCTCAGGCCTATTGAATTGTTTTTCTTCTTCGAGTGCACTTTTCTTTTGCCAGAGCTCTTACATACGAGATTCTGCAGGAACACCCTGATGCAGTCACTTACCGAAATAAAATCATAGGATACTTCAATGACTCGTGTATACTTTTCGGAAGTGGGATAGCCAATGGAGGATTAAGTTGTCAGGTTCCGGGGATGGAGTTTGACAATGTAGCCCTGGACATCAAGATGGATGAAATTTCAGGATATGTGCAAATTTGTACAGACATTGACGACTCAGGTGAAGGGAAAAAGAGACCAATTGCTGTGCCGTCAGCCTCAGGACGATCTAGCAAAGTGCAGAAAACATGTTATGAAGAACGAGAGCCTTCAAGTGATAAGACTGGTATATTTGCCAAATTGGTGAACAAGAAAGAGGAGAAGAGCTATGTTTCAATAGAAAATGCGATTGATGCGCTTCAAGCAATATCGGACATTGATGACGAGCTACTGTTGGATGCTTGTGATCTTTTGGAGGATGAGAGGAAGGCGAAGACATTTTTGGCCTTGGATGTCAACCTTCGGAAGAAATGGTTACTTAGGAAGCTCGGCCGTTAATAGCCCAGCCCATTTTGAGTTTTGGACGGTCTAAGATGTTGATTTGGAGTGTTCCACTAAACCTTCTTAAAAAATAAGTACTTATTTGCAATTTTCAAACTTAGAAATAACGTATACTGAAAATAATTTTTTCAATTTTTCTGCACCGTTCAAAAGATCCCATCGAGACTTATCAAACAAAATCAATATTGCCCAAAGAATTATTTCAGTAAATCTATTATTTTTAAGCTTGAAAATTGCAAATAAGGATTTATTTTTTTTAGAAGACTTGGTAGAACACTAGAAGTTTTGACAATTTTTGGTTAGATTAGACTTTTCTTTTGGCAAGTTTTGCTACGTGTAGTCTCATTCTAAAAATTCTCTGAAATTATTTCACTTTTTTGTGTGTGGGTAAATTGAAAATATTTCACTTGTGATGCAAAAGTCTCCGTTTCTAAGCCTGACAGAGATTCACTTTCTTGCTGCTTATACGAAAAGAAAATCCTTTTTGAGAATTCAACAAATCCTGACATGATTGCACGTGAAACACAATCTTGTTTTCTTTTGTCTCTACAGAATTTTTTTTTTAGAAAAATATGCAAATTTCTCCCTTGCTTAATGCTTTTTTCTCCCTTGTTGGTTTTACTAACTTTAAACAATACTTTTCTAAAAAACATCTCTATCTGTCCCTAAAAGAGAGCCCTTTGTGGGGAAAAAAATTGAATGAAATTAAATAATAAAATATTTTCATGCAGAATTTGTTAAATTTTTTTACACCAAATTAAAGATATCAAATAAAGTACTTTCATGCATATTTCTGACGCCATGAGATCTTTAATTTGGTGTTACAAAAAGATTTAAAAAGTTGCGCATGAACGGGGGAGTATGTACGAAAAAATCTAGCTATAAGAAGAAATCTAGGTTATGGAGTCCATTTCCTGAACCGAAAGAAACCATACAGGAGCCCAGATTTGGAGTTCCTCAAACAACTAATCTGGAGTCTGGACCAAAAAAATTAAGGGGTTAAAAAGGATGTGATTAGCTTTAGGTGATGGTACCGAATACAAGAAAAGGAAAAAGTAAACTTCAAAGAAAATGAACACAACATTAATGGCATTAAAAAACTAAATCTATTTTCGCAATTACATTATCATCTTCCTTCTTAATAAATCCGCCCATCCAACAATACTTTTGTTTTTTTTTTTCTGTGGAAGAAATCCAACAATAGTAGGCAGAAACAAAGAATACAACAGACGTCGAGCAATACAACAAGATCACATAAAGCATGATTTAACCCCTTGGAAAAATGAAATTCTTGGGAGATATCTCCATAAAATAAAAGATCGGCAACTAAAATGCAGGCATTCAGCTTTTCAGCATTATCATAAAACCAACATTTATGAGATATTGCCAAAGCAAAACACAACTGCATACAAAAGATACAGGCTAACCAGGACAACGTTTTGTTTCACAGGCTACCAACTGAAAGAAGGGATGTCATTGCAACGATGGTTTCACAGTACACCACCAACAAACTCCAATGGTTTGATGTCCGAACCTGTTTCCAGATTATGATGATTTACAGCGATTCCCTACCATCACCAAAATTCATTTCACCCTTCTCCTTCGATCCCCGTCTTTCTTTCTGCTTACAGCTCTGTCGTGATCATCCTTTTCTCTGCTTCCACTCTTCTCTCGCTCCCAGTCTCTTCCCCTCCGGCTCTCTGGATCATGAGCTCTATTTCGGTCCCTGTCACTGTGCCTTTCTCGATCCCTGTCCAAATCACTTATTTTCTCCTTCTCTTTGCTGGATGATTTCCGTGGGGGACTTTCACTTCGGCTCTGGCTCCGGTGCCGCTTTCTCGAAGAGTCGCGGGAACCATCTCTTCTGTCCCTCTCCAAAGATAATCTTTCTGCAAATTTAAGAATTTGGAGACATTCATCTGAGGTCCCCCCCACATAACAGAAATGCAATTAAATTTGCCCTTACTTATCTCTAGAACCCCTAACAAAAAGCTTTTTCTACAACGGTCCTAAACAAGGACTCAATTGCTGCACTCCAATTCACCTCAGCCTTAGAGAGAGGGTCAATAACTTAAAAGCACATGAAAGATAATCAGATAGAACTCGAGTACAAGTGTAAATAAAAGAAACAATCAAGTTATCTGGATTGTGGAGGCAAAAATAACTATAAAACGTATCAGTATTCACTAACTTAGTCCAGTTAACCACGCCAGGAATTTGGTTTCTATATCCCAGCAAACTACAATAAACATTATGAGTTGTTGAAGATATTAGACTTCAGCTATTTAATTTTGACATCCGTGTTCTCAAAATATTTTGAAGATCATAAAAACAATGACGACTTCGGTTTTTCCAAAATGCAGTATAGTTGTAGGATTATTCAGCAATGTTTCTACGTACACTCCTCACTAATAAGGAGGCTGATGCCAGAGAAGAGCAAGTTGAGTTTTCACTCCTTTAATTTTATTGTCTTTCTTTCTTTTCTACATTGATTTCAGACCAAAACCCAAGAAAAAACCGAACTTGAACCCTCACTCATTTCTAAAAAACCATACAACTGGAGGAGATATAAAGAAGAAAATGAAAATTGAAAAGAAAACAACAAAGCCTAAAGGCTAAAAATTAACACTGCATATGGAGCATATGTTAGAAATGAGTATGGGAACAATGCAACAGTATGAATATCTATCATCTATAATACTATCTTCTAAACTCCCTACTAGAACTTACTGTTGGCTGGAACACCCTCACTAGAATCCAATAACCCGTACTCAGATAGCAACCGTCTTTTATGGATTGCAACTTTCCTATCAATGTCTTCCGGCTTTTTGACTCCCTGCTCTTCTAAGGTTTCACGATATTCCATCAGTGCAACCTCCAGACGCCTCAACTTTTGTCTGTTCAACATGAACACATGTAAACATCATTGGTAGCAGTACAGCAATACAGTAAGGCTAAGAGCTTGACAAGTTGAATGAACAAAATAAATTTGATGGCGTTGGCAAAATAAAGCAGGCCACTGGTAGAACATTTAAACCATGGTTTCAGAACTAAGCTTATCTATTTAAGCAAACACCTTTTAACCTTTTTGTTTCACACATATTAGTATCCTTTCCACTGTTAAGATACCAAAAATGAAATAAAATGAAACTACATCTATCAAATGTCCAAAACCCATCATCCCCTATGGCATCACTTAGCAGGGGCAGAATAAAGTACCTCTGTTCCTCATTCATCCCAATATCAGGATGTGCTGCAATGCTTAGCTCCGTCGCAAGCTCAATCTTGTCAGCCCTATTAGGACTATCACCGACATTCTCACTTCCAGAAGACGAGTAACTTAACCCGAGATCCCTAGGACTTCTCTGTTGCTCATCCTCATTTTCATCGTCCTCTCTGGCCCATTTAGAAGCAGGCAAAACACGATCAGTATCTTCTTCATTTGCGGAAGCTTTTAGTCCA
This sequence comes from Rhododendron kiyosumense, assembly GCA_019656275.1. Lineage (NCBI taxonomy): Eukaryota > Viridiplantae > Streptophyta > Magnoliopsida > Ericales > Ericaceae > Rhododendron > Rhododendron kiyosumense. The sequence goes on from BPLS01000264.1 coordinate 50,846, forward strand.
GGCTGTGGGACAGGTCTGTTTGTGGCCAACGGTAAAGACCCATTTCCTTGTGAACGCATCTCATCCACCCCATAATGACTCCATCCTGACAATCCCACTGGCTCCATTTCCATAGGTGTTTCTTTTCGGACACTTGAATATCGACCTGAACTCGACTGGCTTTGGGTATATTTCAAGTCATCATCAAGCTCATAGCCCCTCTGCTTTTCTGCCTCCTCCAAATAAAGCAATCGTGCCACCATCATTTCACTGCCACCAACAAGAGATAATCCATTGTGTCTGCATCGTCTTTCCAGCTCAGCGAGAGGAAGACTTAATAGTTCCTTCATGGCTGCACCTTTGTCCATTGCCAATGCAGCATCTTGGTTAACTGAACCATTAATTGTATCCTCAGAACTAGTCTTATTTTCTATTTCGGGTGCATCCCCACATACAGAATGAAAAGGGATCACACCAGAATTTCCGGATCGCAGAAATGTAGCTCGTAATCCATTCATATATGCGTCAGAAAATAAAAACCAGTCGGTCCATGCATGGAGAACTTTCAGAACACGTTCCTGCACCATGTCAGAAATACTTTCAATGAGACCCTATTAGGAAAACAATAGAGAAAGAGCTATCCACATGGTTAAATAATAGACTTACTTTAAGGGCTTCAGCGGTCATTCTTCCTGTTATACTACGGTACAAGTCATTAAAGCTTTCAATTATGTCAGGCAGAGTTGCTTCAAATTTTGTACGGTATGCAGATGCGTTCTTTACAGGAGCACTACTATTGTGAAGAATGTCTGAAACAAGCATGAGCCTCGCAACTTTAGTTGGTATGGGGGTTTCTTTAAGCGTCAAAGACTCGGTTAAAACTTCAACAATCTGCAATGCAAAATAGCAATATAAGCACTTTCAAAAAATTACAAGAATTAAAATACTTCAAAATCAGGAAAAAATTCACACAATTAGTTTTTTAACCAGCTTCCAAACCCTAAACACTGATGCAGATTAACCTTTCCTCTTTCTTTTATTACTTCCCATCTATTGTTCTACATAAAACATTTCACACTACGTTCATGCAGTTGAATACGGGATAATTTACACTACATTTCACACTACGTTCAGCTCCATCAAGATATCATTCTCTAAGTATAATTTACGGGATCAAAATGAAAGGGGAAAACAATGAAAATACGGTCAGATGAAATGGATTAGGTGTAACCGTGTAAGAATCAACAAAGTCTACCATATTGTTGATAGTGGGCCAAAACACAACCAGATGGGACTATAAGCTATACACAAATATGTGGTTCCACCAACAGAGCCCAGAAGAGGGAGGTAGAGTAATATTACCTCTCCAGCTGCATCAGCGTTGTCTAAAGCAAAACCCATCGCTTCCTTTATCTGGCTCCTCTCTAATGTCAAAGAACGCAGCATGTCCTCAAATTCGTCTCTCTGTGGTTCAGTAAGTGTTCGTTCTTGCTCCACTCGCTGCTAAGTTAACAAGTAAAAGGATTATGTTTAAGAAGAAAATCGCCACCTTCATCCACTATGACACAATCTGTGGAAAAATAATTTAAAACATTGAAGAGAACAATAAGACCAGAATTAAAGGTACCCTGGTTCTTCCTGCAGCATATGTAGATCCAGACTCTTTCCCCAGCTCTGGGCTTTTAGCTGTTGGTAATGGAGGCGGCATCCATCTGGATACACAGAGGCATAACTATCAGCTTATACATGTGGTTCTGCTAAACAACCTCACATATGAACAGCTCAAAACATCTAGGCTTTGTTTGGTTTGGGTTTTGAGGGAGGTTTGGGGTAATGTGAGAGAGAGAGAGATGAGAGTAATGATTGGAGAGAAGACTTATAGGGAACAGTGCGCAGAGGGGTTGAGTATCTCTACCCAAAGAGAACAGAGTCCCGAAGTCGTAACAACAAATTCCATACAGGCAGACATGGCTTACCTCCCACTACCAGTTATCATGATGAAAGGCTCTGTTCGCCACCGCTTAAGAGTATCACCCTGCATTTAACATGCATAAAAGACCGTTTAATTGTTTCTTTGTGTACCACATTGATGAAACAGGACAGAAACTTAACTCTGAACTAATAATAAGGGACTTGAATCTACTAATATATCTTATTTTACCTTTGGCATTGGTATTATGGCCCTTAGCCATAATTCAGTACCAAAAACTAATACTGGTTGAATAAAACTAGGCCAATGCTGAGTGTTCTATCGGTTACACTGTTAATCCCGCACCCAGAGATGGGATGAGGGATATGGTAAGTTGACAGCCAAATAATATAAACATGGTGTGTCTTGGATAAACATAAATTGAGAACCACTTTTATAATAAAAGAGGGCATTGGAATGACAAATACTAACAACAAGAATAACAGTAGTAAGACATCGAAGAATCAACTTTATTTAACAGTAATCACTGACAACAGCCAAGTCAATTATATTATGCAAGCAATAGAAATCCAACAACAGAAGTTACAGAACCTACGAATATAGCAAGGCACAAGACACGTTTAATTAGGCCTCAGTAGTATGTACCTGGGCAAATGAATACAGCCTCCAAACATAGTAAGTATGCTCCTTTGAGCCCAGCTCAAACAAAAAATTGAAAAGCGGGTTCCCACGGCCTCTCTCCATTATAGCTTGCTCAAAAGCACAACCTCCGTCTAGAACATAGAGTGCCATTGTATCAATTACGTGGTGAAGATGACCATCTTCAGGTGGAACAACCGTTATATCAGGAACATTTGGTGTAAGAACCTACGCAACCAAGTCAAGCCATCAATACGAATACAGCCAAAACTCATGTTAAAGCAAATATATAACTCCATGATAAACATCTTATAATCAGTGAAACGAAACATAAATTAAAAGAAGAAAGGAATGCGTGAACTGGGAGAAGGCCGGACTGTCTTGGGGAAAGGTCACTTGGGAACAGTTGGCCAACGGCCCTACACCTATGATCAGAAACAGGGGACTGTTGGTGGAGGATCAGTTAGCATTGGTAGTTTATGATGCACAGATGCTCCAAAAATGCCGCCATTTTGGTCCTGTTGGTGGAGGATCACTTAGCATTGGCAGACTTTTTATGAAGCACGGGATACTTCAATAACACCGATGCGCACCTGATATAGCCCAATACGCATTGGATACCCCGAAGGCTCAAATAAGTATCCAGTTTTTTTTTCCACGTTTTAACATACGACTGGGAGTCGGTATGGATACAGCATGATACTTCTGGGATAAGGGAGGGCCAAAACATAATTTTTAAAAGGCTTCAATTGGGGTCATACTGTAAATAGTGCATAATTGGGAAGTAAAAGCAACACATTGTATCTCTGCAAATGAAGAAAATCCCCAGTCACTGTTCAACTCACACCACGAAGACGAAAATAGAAAGAAGGGAATGGGGACTTGAAGCAAGAGGTCTTCGTAACAGCAGTTATGCTGCGAGGAACAAAAAGATTAGACGACCCAAAGGTTGGATAGCAGACGAAGGAGAGGAGAGGAGAGGATTGAATTGATGTTAGGAATGTCTTTGCTCGATATGACTTATGGCTGTCTTTTTTAGGCATTATCTTGCTTTTGATTTTTGCATTTGCTAAATGCACACTAGCTTTTGGTAATAATTTTTATGCATAACAACAAAATAAAAGTTATTATTTACAAAATGTAATGCTTCTGTACCCGTATCCTTTTCCATATCCTATATTCAAGCTTCTCCATTTGATCGCATCCAATGTCGTATGTGTAGCTGCCCTTCATAGTTTTGGTAGTGTATGGGGCAAACGCTGAAGCCACCTAAATGTCAACAACCTATTGTCCTACATATGAAGAGTAGGGCAAATGATCCCAAACAACGCAGGAGCATATTAAGAAGCAAGATCTTGTTGGCCATGCCTGCACGCTCATTGCATAGAACTTCGTAAAATGACCATGAAAGTGCAGTCTATCTGGCCAAATATCCAAGCATCCAACTGGGAAGAAAAGAAGTCTTAAGACAAAACAGAAACGATCAACCATAAATGGAGCCTGGAGGTGGGATATTATAGAGCACCTAACACACTAGATTGACAACAAAGGTCAGGTATCAAGAAGTTCTGCCATCACGCATGGATTTATATCAAATGAACACGTTCAGAACTACGCTAGGGCCTAGGGGCATATGTTAACCAGAGCGATGTATGTTGTCATCCTTATCCGGTTGAAAGAAAGGAAAAGGAGATGGGGTGGGGTTGGGAAGTGAACCAATTTTTTTTTGAACCATAAAGTTACAAGGCCTGGTCACTCCTACTTTTACAGAGAGAGAGAGAGAGAGAGAGAGAGAGAGAGAGAGAGAGAGAGAGAGAG